>JAWQUT010000015.1:782811-824759 GCA_033807755.1 Ellobium chinense | reverse complement strand
GGGGGGGGGGGAATGGGTCAGATTGAATTGGAAGGTTCCTTTGTATACGCGTTTCTGCATAAATTATTAATACGGGGTAAAGTGGAATTCATAAATTTCTGAAACAGAGTCCAGTTCTTAAATGGTGACCAGACTTAGATCTAAAATTAAGATCTATCAACGAACGTTATGTAGAAACAAGTGTCACATCCACTTAGTCAAAGACATTTCAGTCATGACTCTAGTGGCCATGTATGCAAAATTCATACGTGCAGCGCGTTAACTGCAGTAAACACTAGATAGACTACTAGTGCTTTAGGAGTTTCCCGTGGTTACTGCAGTACATACGGCCTCAGTTATTATTGAAAAGGGATGAAGAGGGTCAAGTAGAGTTGGCGGACGAGCTGTTGGTGACGCGGTAACCACTACCTCTGTGTCACCGGCTAATTTTACGGCTCACCACTGTTAGCTATACACTTTGCGCACAATCACCACAAATCAGTAAGGATTTGAGTACTGGGTCATAATTGTTAACGTTCGTGTTGACGTTTAAGGGCGTATTCCGCAAACTGAGTCAAATGCAAATGTTATTATTTTTGTCCAGAATTTTACGCAAACAGGTACTGGCAACAGTATCGAAATTCATGATCATATACCAGCTTTAAATATTGTGATACCCTAAACAATACTATGCCAGATTAGGTCCCTTTCGCTATATCCAGGCACTTGCCTCTCCAAAACTATGTTTTTTTTAGATACGACGTTATACATGAACACTAGGAACGTAGATACGGCACATGAGATGCCATAAGAATAATAATTATAACTTCGAAATTTAATTATACGGTAATATTAAAGTCAGTCTTCGCGCTCTGAATCCGCCATTGTCGAGTAGCGTGTCTTGAAGAGGAATGAGTTCAACAAATAGGAGTGTCTCATGGCTTCTTAACTTCCATTTCGGGGTTGTTAGTAGTGATGGACAGTATCGGATATATCAAGAGTATCGGAAACAGGGAAAGTATTGAAAATATGAAAATAATGAAAGGTCTGTCGGACACTAAGTATCAGAATCTAGACAGAGTCAATACGTTCGATACTTTGGAAGAAATTAAGTATCGGTCCACCACCAATTATTATTATTGAGAGTATTAGTCTTAAAAGATACGAAGACCTTTCATAGTGTTTTTAAGCTGAATACTGCGTCCTAATGAATCTACGAGGTACTATCAAAAAATCTCCCAAATGTGCCTACAAAAGCTCGTCGATTTTACACTAGGTATTTGTATTCCTCCATCACCTTCGAAGTTGTAAGCGAAATCGCAGATGATGCTTGATATGTAAAGACTTCCAGGGGTGCAGCAGGGTTTGGCACCGGCGCTAGAATCATAGTGCGGACTCCCAGACTGCTTCAAAGTTGATGAAGGACTGTAATACTTAAAAGACATCTCCGACCTGTAATAGGCATATACAGGGGACTTTTGGATTGTACCTCGTATATGGTCGTTTACTTCTCTTTAAGTCATGCGGAATATGACCTTTTACGTCAATAGCGATGACCTGCAACTTGTAAATTATAAAATGAATACATGAATAGACGATTGGGGCGGGGCGGGGTGGAATAGAGCGGGTGAGTGTGACGTTGTGTCTGGGCATGAGAGCTTTTCAATAGGCTTAGAATGTTTTTGAATGTTCAGCAGACACTAAATATTCTAAATAGGTTTTGTAACATTTAAATAGGACAAGTTTGTTTTTTTATTCGTTGCTTTATCATGCTAGGACTTAGTGATTTAATGAGGCGCAGTTGAGATAGACGGATGGAAGAACAGGAACAACGCACGGGTGAAAGAGTCGTGGGAACAGCGGATATTTTGTACCTTTTTTTCTCCTTCTGCTCCTTCTCTCTCTCTCTCTCTCCCTCTCTCTCTCTCTCTCTTTATNTCTCTCTCTCTCTCTCTCTCTCTCTCTCTCTCTCTCTCTCTCTCTCTCTCAACGCCGGTAAAGATAAAAGAAATAAAATTATTTCCTCTTTCTGAGTTACTCAGTTCTCTGCGTTTCATCCCGACCATATCAGTCCTGTTTTCATCCTCATCCCAAACATGGAAGCAGCGCAGTCTTCTTACACTGTATCATTACTGTCAGTTCAATTCAATTCAATTCTGTTTATTAGCTCTTGCAGAGTTCTGCACTGGAGCAATGCAAACAAATACAGAAATACATTTCAAAATGGTGAACATTGAGGGCACATACTTAGTAACATATTGTCATCCGTGTCATCCTCTCCCGCCCCCTTCCCCTTGACCGTAGACCTATAGCCCTGGGTCCTTCTCTCTCCTTCCACCACTTTCTCTCTCGTCTCCCCACCTTCCCCCTCTCCCCTGTTTCCCCAACAGTTAAGAGGTGTGGAGAAGAGCAGTTGGAAAGGGGAAGGGGAAAGAAGACCGACATGTTGTTAAGGACACTATTTTACTCTGTATGCAGTAGGCTTTTATGATGTGAAATTGTTTTTTTTGTAGTAATAAAGCATTCGTAGGCAGTCAAACTCCAGTGAATCTCACTTCCGTTTTTATGCCAAACAGTAGTGTGATTGCATCATCAAAATGTTGCTCTGCAAGATAAAAAGATGCATCAGTCAGTAAAAGGCAGTGTTACAGAGCAAACCAGCCAATCATATCCCTCCGGTAATGGAAGAAATGGAAAGCAGTGGTAGTCTTAATGATTGCAGGAGTTGTGGCTTGCGTTGCCCGGACGAATCGCGAATACATAGTTACTGAGAGTGGTGTATGTCCTTCCAGATGGGGAAGGAAGTTGATCACAAGCCAAGACGATCTTCAAGGAACTATGGAGTATGATTTTACTTGGTATTCCTTCTGTGCTACAAGAATCAGTCAGTATGAGTTTACTTGGTATTCCTTCTGTGCTACAAGAATCAGTCCATGCTGCAATATCATGACTTTATGAGCATATTGTGACCATTTTGTTTCTATTTCTTTCGCCCAACAGGTTACACTGGGGTCAACTGTGAGCACGAAATTGACGAGTGTCTGACCGCCCCTGGAGGAAATCCTTGTCTCAATGGCGGAGTTTGCCAGGATCATATCAACCGCTTCAGCTGCTCTTGTCTGGATGGTTAGTAGATTGTTCTTCTTCTTCTTCTTCTTTTTCTTTTTCTTTTTCTTCTTCTTCTTCTTCTTCTTTTTTTTCTCTTCTTCTTCTTCTTCTTCTTCTTCTTCTTCTTCTTCTTCTTCTTCTTCTTCTTCTTCTTCTTCTCCTCCTCCTTCTTCTTACTTTTCCTTCCTCTTCCCCTTTCTTCTTCTTGATTTTTCTTATTTTTCCTCTTATTGTTTTTTTTTCGCCTCCTCTTCTTTTTTCTTTGTCATCATCATCATCATCATCATCTTTTTTTTTCTTCTCTTCCTCTTCCTTCTTCTTTTATTTTCTCCTCATTCTGTTCATTTTCTTCTTCTTCTGTCTCCTTCCCTGCTTCCCCATTCTCGTCCTTCTATAGGTAAGTAAACTTAACTTGCAAGTTGACATCGCTAGAGGCTATTATTTCAGGACTCTCAAGAGTCAGTGACAGGGAAATCAGGGAGTGAAGTTACATGTAATTTCATTTACCTCCTTAAAACCTTATATGCTTAAACTATTTTGTGAGACATGTCCTTTGACATGGTACCAAACGTTATTCCGTTGCCGCTCAAACCAAGCCCTACTCTTTCCATTAAGTTTTATGCGAACCAGTTGGTATTAAGTCTTGTTTTTTGGCAGTGTTTTGTCATCCCGTGTCCTTGGTGGAGTCATACCTGCATGCTGCCAAATGCAGTCCGAGTAAATTAACTTGTAACTTTTTTTTTATTTTCCTTATTTGTCTTGTTCACGAACAAGCGTGCAAAAGCATAAAAACTTAACTAACAGACGCCAGTTAAAAAAACATTTTACAGTGTAATCTTTTTGGCAGTGGTAAAAATAACCTTGCGCGTGGGAATCCGCGTACTCACCCATGAGTCGGTTTAGTTTGAAGTGACCTTCGTAGTTTCTGATTGTCGCCGAGATAGACTGAGGGGCTGGCATAAGTAAAATGGTCTTATCTCCGTCATGAGATCAACACTAAGTTAAGATAGTTTGGCTCATTCCCCTTTCGAGGTGTAGCCAGGATTAATTCTAGTGCGGTGTGACGATCAGCACGTGGGGTTTGTGCCGTCACTTAAGAGCCATAACGTCGTATGTGTTTTCAAGTTTGTTTGTGATATTACATAACACAAGAGTTTTGCCGCAACCAGACCTAGACCGTCTTTTATGGGATGAGAGCAGAGTGGCCGAAAAGTTAGGATGTGGATTCAGAACCTTAAGGTCTTGGTTTCAAATCCCCCCACGGTAATGTTGAAAGTTCCTTGGGAAAAATTTCATGAACATTTTTCTGTCTATCCGTCTTTAAAAATCGGCACGAGCCAAACTCAGTGAATTATAAATTATCAGAATGCTAGAGATCAGCGCCTGTAAATACCAAGAGCATTATGCTCCTCAGGAAGTTGAGAATGTCCATGAGTGAATTGGCGTGCTGGGGTATTATTAATGTGAAATCACAGGAGTGTGCAATGGCCTGGATACGAGACAAATCAAACCTATTGTTAGTTACGGGAGTGTTGCAGCAAACAGTGACCCATGGTAATGCTCTCAAGTAGTTTGTAGATTTTTTTAAGTGCACATAGTGTTGCCAGGTTGGCTCGTAAAGCGCTAAATTTGGCTGTCGTTTAAGTTCCTTGGCGCTTTTCGTACGCCATGACTATTTTGCTCGTTTTGGCTATTCTCTAAGAGTTGATTTTATATATCTGTGTAAGAAATTCGATAAAAATCGTTGTCTAGTGAAAGCAACCGGTATTTTCCAGTGAAAAGCAAGGCCAAGCCAACTTCGAGTGCCCAATTTTATGTCTTTGTTATAATGTTTTACATGTATGTATGTGATATTTCCGTTTCTGAAAAGTTGGCAAGACTTTGGCCAGCTACTTGTGAGTATTTTGTTGGCTCTTTGTTTGGCCTTTTTGTAAATTATCAAATTTGGTTTGGCTGCTAGGCTACATAAATTCTGACCTGGCAACATTGGAAGCTAGACGTGTGACTCACGTGACCACAGTGTGTTTGATGCTTAACGTCGTATTCTGCGTCACTGAAGTTTTGGGAGACTTAAAGGATAATCGCAGGTTCTTTTTATCGCAAATTTTCTCATGTTCCTGAGAAGTTTTGATTATATGGAGTTAACTGTATCATTTCCCGGCCTCATTTAATCGAGTTGTCCTTGGTTCTGATTCTAGCAATGTTTAATCGCATCTCCCTTCTCTAACCATTTTCTGGTTGTCAAGAGGGATGGGCATAATGACGCCTCAAGTCGAGGAATGAAAGAATCAAAACAAGAACTTGCTTTATTTGGCCCACAGGGATTATGTGACATTCTCATACAGTCCTATATAAATGACAATTTAATTTTAATAACAAAACACTTATAATAAACATAAATTCATTCAAGCTGTTACACAGTATTTTGACTGTCAAACACGAATTCCTTAGCAGTCATTGCTAATTGCAGAGGTACAGTGCTGTAGTGTCCCAACTCAAAAAATTAGGCGGTCTTCATATCTCTGCAATGTGAGCCTTATCCACAAACGATATACAGTAGACAACGGTTAAAACGAAATCCGCAGGACCAAGGGCTTACGTTCGATTTAGGCAGAGTTTCATTTTAGACATAGAAGCCTGAAAAGAGGAACTAAACGGGACTTCTGGTTTCCTTTCGTTTTAGCGGTACTTTCGGTTAAAGCCTTTTGGTTCTACTGTACTAAAAGTCCTAGGAATGTGAAAACTACTCACAAGCCATGCAATGTTCTTTCTTTCTTCTGGGGAACTCATTTTCTACCTACACTATCGTCCTCCTTCTCTCTCTCTCTCTCTCNTGGTTAAAACGAATCCGCAGGACCAAGGGCTTACGTTCGATTTAGGCAGAGTTTCATTTTAGACATAGAAGCCTGAAAAGAGGAACTAAACGGGACTTCTGGTTTCCTTTCGTTTTAGCGGTACTTTCGGTTAAAGCCTTTTGGTTCTAATGTATTAAAAGTCCTAGGAATGTGAAAACTACTCACAAGCCATGCAGTGTTCTTTCTTTCTTCTGAGGAACTCATTTTCTACCTACACTATCGTCCTCCCTCTCTCTCTCTCTCTCTCTCTCTCTCTCTCTCCCTCTCTCTCTCTCCTCCTCTCTCTCTCTCTCTTTCACACACACACACACACATACATATACATACATACATACATACATACATACATACATACATACATACATACATACATACATACTGAGAGAGAGTCAAACCCGCCCCGCCCGAGCAGCCCCAAACGACAAACGTCTGTGGTCGTACATTGTACTCTTAGGCCTAGATTCCTTCTCACTCTCGTCTACTAGATTTACGCGAACAGGAAATTAGGAGCGTCTCCACTTCACTCTGGATGGGTCAGGGGTGTGTCAAACTGTAAGAAAGAGTTTTGAAGGGTTATTTTCTTTGAAACAGAGCTCTTAAACTGCGGCTATTCTAGTTCAAGGGATTATTTTCACCAGGAAAAAAAATTGACGGTCAGACCAAATTGAGGATGGAATGGCTAATGACTTGAAAACCCAATGTCATATGGTTTATAACGAAAATAAAAGGCTTAAGAATGAGTTAAGGCAGTGAATTATGCCGTGTCTCTACCCCTGACTTGCACCACATTTCTCTGTCCCTGACTCTGTGGACATATCTCTGCCCCTGACACCAGTACACTTAACTTAATTGAGCTTGTCACCGTCATTCACCATACTAAGATATGATGATGATGTTAAAAGATTCCATGATTAAACACAATATGATACTTTATTGTGGCCAGCTCACATTGGTCGAGAGGCGAAAAATATACAACTTCAGGAAAGGATGAATCTCGTAGATAGTCTTACTTGGGATGAGTTTTAGCAGAGATGACTGGGGAAGATTATGAACATAGCTCACAATGTTTTCAGTGTCACACGACAAGCAAAGAGTGTATTTTGGGCAAGATAGAGTGTTTGAAGGATAAAGTTAGGGTGTGTCAGTAGTAATGGACACTAAGTTCTTCACTGATGGGTTTTCGGGATTTTAGATCATGTGGTTATGAGCATTTTAAACAATGAAATTCCCAGTCTTAGGATTCGTCATTTTTGTGATATGTAAGTCTTCTTCGTATTGTCATTTTTATGGTCATAAGCCACAATTTGTGAGTTACTGTGTAGCAATAATATGAAATGGATAGGAGTGTGTTTGCTTTCTTGAGTTCCCGAAAAAGCTGCAGTTTGTGATTGGGTCTGGGCATGTGAAATCAAGCAGGTTCTTTTTTTTTGGTTCGGATTTGGTCAGCGAAACCAGATTTCAGTTGTTGTGTGTCAGCAATTTTCTCAATATAATATAATGTAATATAATATAATATAATATAATATAATATAACATGTGCCTAATATAATATAACATTTGCCTAATATAATAATATAATATAATATAATATAATATAATATAATATAATATAATATAATATAATATAATCATTTGCCTCATATAATATAATACAATGGTAAAATTTCTCTATCTCGTTTTCAGGTTTTGAAGGAAAGACATGTCAAATTGACATCAATGAATGTGCGAGTGCCCCCTGTCGGAACGGTGCAGTTTGTCAAGACAGGATCAACAGCTACACCTGTGACTGTCAACGAGGTATGTTGAATTTGTAGATTGTATAGATTTTCTTGATGGTTTGTACATTGTTGTAAACTATGTTGTTGGAGTGCAACCATCGAAGTAGTTTTGAAACAAAACATATTTTTATCTTGTTACTACCAACTGTTAGTATGAAATCATAAAGTTAGGTATGAACAGAGTGAAGGATCAGTACCATCACTGTGGTTTGAAAATAGCTTAAGTCAGATGTAGGCCATTATTTAATAAGGATGTCATCTTATTTATGAGATCAAGGCCCATATTTACATGTTAAAAGATTTATATAAGGCCATTATTTAATTAGGATGTCATGATATTTATGAGATCAAGGCCCGTGTTTACATGTTCAGTGATTTCTGTAAGGCCATTATTTAATTAGGATGTCATGATATTTATGAGATCAAGGCCTATGTTTATGTTAAAGGATTTATATATTTTTTGATCAACCTTGAAGTTGGAAAGATACAAGTGACTCTTGTTTTGCTGGGCCATAAAAATGTTCCCAATTTTGTCTCAGAAGTCATTTTGCAAAGTCATGATTTAAGCTATTTTCAAAGCACAGTGACTTTATTTGTGTGTGATAAAGACATGATCTGCAGGAGACATCCAGTTGTTTTATGCTCCTTGAAGGAGACTTCTGTCTAAGAAACAAGCTAACACTGACTTCTGTCTAAGAAACAAGCTAACACTGACTTCTGTCTAAGAAACAAGCTAACAGCCAGAGTTTTCTGTTCTTATCTACAGGCTACAGCGGTCAGAATTGTGAGATCAACAAGGATGACTGTAAGGGGATCAGCTGCCATTACGGGGAGTGTGTTGATGGACTGGATACCTACACATGTAACTGTTATCCTGGCTACACTGGTCAGCACTGCGATGCACCCATCAATGAGTGTGCGTCCAACCCGTGTCGATACGGAGGAACCTGTCAGGACTTGGAAAATGGATATGAGTGCAAGTGTCCTTTGGGAACATCAGGTGAGAAAAATAAAACCTGGCCTGTCAACATGCTAACTTTCATAGAAAAAAAAAAATCAAGTCAGGTGTTATTTATCATAAGAATTTGGGCATCTTCATCCATTTTAATTTGGCATGCCCAAGGGTGGGGGGTAATCTGGCTTGATAGCCAGACTATCTAGTGTATTTTGGTTGGACTGCCAGATGGTAAGACTGTCAGTGACAAAGCCTAATAACATATTTCGCACTCATCTAAAAAGACATAAAGGAGAAATTATTTATAGACGTAACTAAAAAGACATAAAGGGGAAATTACTCATAGACTGTTTTATGTGAAGCTTGAATCTTTCTTCTGATTTTGAATCAGTATGACAATCCATTGAATTTAAATGCAGGTTACTGGCATGAGAAAGAAGAATTTTTTAGTACATAGAATGAAAAGCCTGACAGTCAGATAGGGGAGGTAACTTGGAAAATGTTTCTTCTGGTTAAAAATACAGTCTAGCCAGAATGCATCAAAATACTCCAAAAGATTTACTCTGGCAGTATTCTCACTTCGCAGCTATTTACAGCGTCATTATTCAATGTTTGAAAAGATATCAGAATTGCAGTTTTCTTCATCTACTAAAGATCGTTTAAACAAAAACTAAAAACCTGAGATTTAAATTCGTCAGGCAAGAAGCCACACTAATAACACATGCACTGTAACGTGATCTTCATGAGTCAGATTGTTTTTATATAGATGGTATGTGATTTGATGTTTGCATCTGTTTTTATCATATGTGAACAGTTTTTGCAGGTGTGTACAAGTGTGTGGAGATGCTGTTTATACTGCTTCAGGTGTGATGTTTTCACAGTTGAGTTTCAGTGTCCATATGTTTTTGGGTGTCCATATGACAATCTATGACATATGTTAATATATTCATTTTCTTCAGGTCGCAACTGTGAGAACAACTATGATGAGTGCATGTCCAACCCCTGCCTGAATGGAGCAATATGTGTGGACGGCATCAACATGTACACCTGTGACTGCAGAGCTGGTTTTACCGGTGCGTTCTTTGTGTATCTGCATTATCAGTCAGCGACTGAAGCAGAGGATGAGAAGTTAGTTATGGAAATGAATGTAATGGGAGTCGCATTATTTTTATGAACCAAGATTTTATTTGGGAGATATTCTGACCCCTGAACCACTGGTGGCAGTGATATGGACAACTGACCTACAATATTCATTAGTTTGTCATTAGATCAATAGGAAGAAAGTAGCTGATGAAGTTACTTTGCTCGCGATGTTGTGAAAGCATTTAGTAGTACAGTCGACTTAGTGTCATCAAAGTCTGGACAATTGCAAGAGGAGGCTGAAGTAGAGTAACCTTATTGTAGGTTTTTCTCAAGAGTATTACAATAATTTCTGCATTGTCGCAACCCCTCGGGAGCATGGAAAAAGTTGCAATTAAAAGGATTGTGATTATCTACTTGCTTTTCTATAGAAATATGACATTTTTTTATGTGGGAAACGTTGCAAATAAACAATAATCAGAAGTTGCAGTTACCTGGATTGCAATTAATCGGAATAGACTGTACTAATAAATGTTTGGCAGGCCAATCAAGAGTCTGCCTGTCTTTAGACATGTTTTGGTCTTCAGTCTGCATTCAGAATTCAGAGAAATACCCTGTCCTTACTTTTGCCCGCCTGTTTAAATCTAACCCATTCTTTTCTTCCTTCCCAATTCAGGTCAGTACTGTGAACTTGATATTGATGAGTGCAATCCCAACCCTTGCCACAATGGTGGTCGTTGCACAGATGTCGAAAACGGCTTCATTTGTTCCTGTCCACCGGGATACTATGACAAACAGTGTCTGTCTGATATTGATGAGTGTGCTTCCAATCCATGTGTTAATGGTGGCAGCTGCATAGATGGCTACAACAGGTAATGAATCAACAGAGTATTTAGTTTGAAAGTTGGTTGTAGATGAATGTAATTATTGTGTAAAGCAGAGAAGTTAAAAAACATATCCTGTTTGTGAAGATTCTACAAAATGGAACTTGCACTTTTTGTGATTGAGATTATTACATTGCCAAAACGAAAGTGAATCTCATACTGGCAGTAGTCTGTGAAACTTATTCCTTCCACACCTCTCCTTCAACCAACTTCCATAAATTAAATCACATTTACCTGCATGTTTTTGATACAACTTCTGGAGTTTTAAGCCAGTTCTGATTATATTATTGGATTTCATATGCCAGCCTAAAAACATATGACTGTACAAATTTTGTGAGATTACTTGATGCCATTGAGAATTTGGTATGTGATACATTTTTCTCTAAACCTTATTTTGTGCAGCGTGACATTGTAAATCAAAACGGACGCTATAGATTATGTGGCTCTTACTGTCAGTACTCTGAGCTTATCTTCATCCATGAATGAATCAAGTGGAAATAGAAATTCTGAGGAACATGACCTTGTGTGTAATACCGTACCCTGTCTTGTGCCACCTGGCAACTTTGCTTAGGAGAATGCTGTATAAACCTTTTACAGTGCAGGCATATTTTGTTGAGAGCAGATAGAATACTATCCTACTATGCTTTCCTCCCTTTATTGACTAGCCACTGTTGGCTATGTCCCCATAAGAGCTAAAACTAACTGAATAGCTGATTTTGTTTACTCCTCAGATTTGACTGTGAGTGCCCACAAGGTTACACTGGATATCGCTGCCAGAGTCAGATCAATGAGTGCCTGTCCAATCCTTGTCAGCACGGGGGAACGTGTCATGACCACCTCAACTTCTACACATGTTCCTGCAGGCCAGGATATACAGGTGAGGAAGACACACCTGATGATGATAATGACTTTCAATCTGTTGAGCCTGTCTGGCCTAATGGTTTATATTTACAGATCTAAATTTACTGCACTTGCTGTACTTTTATTTCTTTCATTTCTTCTCTTTTCTGCAATGAGAAATGTAGAATGAATGATGGTGAAATTTTCTTTTGGTGTATATATCAGAACGTGTTACATAATCTCAAAGACAAAACTAATTTGGAGTGTTGCTTACTTTCTTTCTTTCTTTCTTACACTTTGGTCTTATTTTATTTTTTCCTGCGTTATTGTCCTTGGATATTGTATGCGTCTCACCTAATGTTAATCATGTGGCCAAGGGCCTAAAATCAGAAACTGTGACATTCTGTCTGTTCAGTCTGTGACAGCTTTAGAGATGAAAGGTCTGCTGTGGGAATAATACTTAACTCATTAATAGCTATGTAGTATGACTTAGACAGTCATTATCCTCTATCTCTCTGCTGTCTCTTTTACCAGAAATATGTTTTTCTCCATTCCTAATCAGCTCTTCAGATATCTGTCTCTTTATACATCTATCCCTATATCTCACTCTGCCTCTCTTCCCTTGATCTTCCACCTTTTTGCAAGTTTGTCTTTACCATATGTTCAAAACATTTTGCTTAGAGCTTTCAGAATACCGAAGCTCTGATAGACCAGGTTACTCAATAACTTTCTCAGCTCTTAAGTATACACGGTAATTTACTCATGGTTGGATAGTCTATTCCCTCATGTCAGAGAATTTTGACTGATTTAATTTTTATCTATCCCTCCCAACAACAGGCACAAGCTGTGAAATAAACATCAATGAGTGTGCCAGCAACCCATGTCTCCACGGGAAGTGCATCGATGAAATCAATGACTACACATGTTCTTGTGACGTGCCCTACACAGGGAAAAACTGCGACTTCAAGATGGACCCATGTAGTCCTAACCCATGCCAGAACTCAGCACAGTGTGTGCCTCAGAACAACTATCAGATGTTGTATAAGTGTATCTGCCCTATTGGATATACAGGTGGGTTTTCCTTATCTTCTGTGATGTCACTTTTTACACGACAGTTATATTAGTAATAATAAACATTTTGGGGCCACTTCCTCTCTTTTTAACTAGTTACAAAGTATGCTGGCCGTAACTTCATGTTTTTCTGAAGGGAGGTGTGCTGCTGGACTTCAAGGTATATTTCTGTGCCATCTGGTTTTTCCTCTCCCAGTACAACCAAATTTGTAAGGTAAAGGGAGATAACTCATAAAATTTTGGTTTTCCCCTTGCCCTATCCAGGTAGTCGCTGTGAACAGGACATCAATGAATGTGCTCAGAATCCATGCCGGAATGGAGGGACATGTCGCAACACACAGGGATCCTATGTCTGTCAGTGTGTAGATGGCTTTGAGGGGAGACAGTGCGAAATCAACCATGATGACTGCGACCCAAGTGAGCAGAATTTTTTTTTTTTCAACAATTTCATGCCGATCCAGTTATGCTTAGGTGATAAGGACCTTAATGTCAGGGAGATACTTAGAAGACAGTAATGTTATCAGGACTTACATAGTGTTCAGATTTGCAAAGCAAACTCAGAGAAAAAGTACCTTTGTATAATCTACAACATGACATTACTAGGAGTTCTCACAAAATGAAAGGGATATGTTTAAATGGTATTCTCACTGAAGTGAACTTTTATCTGGACTAGATGAGGGATGTATTACTTGTGACCAATTTTGTTAATGAAATTTTTGAAGAGCTTGTTACATTTGTGGTGTCTTAGATCACTACATTCGTTCTCTGTCCATCACCCAGATCCGTGCATGAATGGTGGAACTTGCCAAGATGATGTCAACAGCTACAGATGTATCTGTGTGGCTGGTTTCGGTGGCCAGCATTGTCTGAATGATATTGACGAATGTGCCTCAAACCCATGTGTCAATGGCGGTGTGTGCAGAGATTTTGTTAACTCCTACACATGTACCTGCAAAGCTGGTTTCAGTGGTGTGCACTGTCAGATCAACGATAATGACTGCACAAAAAGGTGAGGCAAACATTTTTTTTTGACCAGAAAGAGGGTCTGTCATCAAAGTTTTGAACACTCGTTATTGGAAATACCACATTAGATAAATGGTACTGTAAAGACAATTAGCCTCCATATGTTTGATAAGGTTTCATTGCTAAATGAATCTCAGGCCTCAAGAATTGTCCCATAATCTGTATGAGATTTGAGCCACGGAAAATATTTTTAAAATATTTTTTCAGCTCCTGCCTGCATGGAGGAACGTGCATTGACAAGGTGAATGGTTTTGAGTGTAGCTGTGCACCTGGCTACACTGGGAGCAACTGTCAACATCACACCAACCCTTGTGATTCCAACCCTTGTATCAACGGAGCCTCCTGCTTCAACAGGGTCAATAGTTATCAGTGTTACTGTTCCTACGGCTTCACTGGATCAAGATGCGAGGTAAACATGATAAGTGATGATCAAGTTGTTATGTTTTTACACTGCCATGAAATAGATGTTCAAAAATAGGTGCTTTTGTGTTTTGTATTGCCTAGACATATTTCATTCTGGATCAAGTGTAGATGTGATCCTCCAGATACTTGTCTGATTTCAGTCTATTCTAATGATATACATTATCTCCATTGCTGCAATCATGTTGCTCTTTACATTTTCCTCTTTTAGCAGTTTGCCTGCATTTTAAATTTCTTGCAACTTTTGGTTAGAAATGTATTTTAAGAAACCTAATTTTATTGCAGATGAATCAAAGTTTAAACATAGTATCCTACATGAAGTTTCACAATAAATGTGTAAGACAAAATGACATAAGGAAAAAGGTGCAGACTTTCAAACAATGTTTGTCTGTAAAACAAATCATTTTACTTTTATTAACACATAAGAACAATATTTTAGAACTTCAGGGTTTCTACTTTACTAACACAGATAATTTTGATCCTGTGTGATATTGTTTTGCTTTGTTTTAATGATATACTTACATCTGTTGTGCTGTTTATCTCAGAATTTTGTGGACTGGTGCAGTCAGGAACCTTGCCAGAACGGAGCAAGCTGTGAACAGATTGCCAACAACTTCAAGTGCACATGTCGTCCTGGTTGGACTGGCAAGCTCTGTGACGTGCAGTCAGTCTCTTGTGCAGTGGCAGCTTCGGGGAAAGGTAGGAATAGCATTCAGTAACGGATTTATGTGGTTTTACAACTCACTTTAGCAAATCATTGCAGTAGCAGTTATTGATTATGGAATGCATGTAGTTACATAGAGGCTACTTTTACTTATGGAAAGAAATTTTTGTTGATATGTACACCACTGATATTGAATTTTATCTTGCGTCATGCAGCGCATGTAGCATTCTTAATGGTAGTAAACCTGAAGAGGGTTTTGCCTCCAGTGTCATCTTTTTTTCTTCCCATTAATAAAATAATCCTGGTGCATTGTTACCATCTCATGCCAGCTCCACCTTTATAGGCTGTCCAGCTGTAGAGACCTCTCATTTTAAAAGTTCCATAATAAGCTGTGATAGGATACAGACTAATCTCAGCTTGTTGTGACATTTTTGTTGTAATATGGCCATTTTATGGAATTTGTTCCAGAGAACAGAAGTGACAACAAATGCTCGTGAACATAATATGTGACACAACTTTTTAGCTGGTTGCTAGGGTAAACTGACAGGACAGTGTGCCATGGAGATGGACTTGCCTAGTATGATCTCCTTACAGTCGTGAAAGCCTAACTGAGCAATTCACAAAACTTCCATCACATTTCCACAGGTGTAGCTGTATCAGACCTTTGTCAGCATGGTGGCACATGCCACAATGAGGGCAACACCCATACATGTACCTGCCGGAAAGGTTACGAGGGCTCTTATTGTGAAAATGAAATTGACGAATGTGCCTCAGCCCCATGTCTGAATGGGGCAATTTGTCTCGATCTCGTTGGAAAATACTCCTGTCAGTGTGCCAAAGGTTTTCAGGTAGGTTTTCTGTCATGCGGTAGGACATAGTAGGTTTTTATTATCTTAGTCATAGGCAGATTGCCTGCCTCATTTCAGTGAGTTTTTCAGGAAAGTAAAAAAAACTGTTTTTATTTTGCTTACATTAGTTGAGTTTATCAGTTTTACTGGAATCTCTTAATTTAGACAAAATACTTTTGCTGTTTTTTAGTCACAGACTGTGACATTTGATTGGTTGACTGGGCTGTATAACAGGAACAAAACTTTCTCAAGTTTCAGCTTGCTTACCTTTTAGGTAGGCAATCTGCTTTTGACTTTGACGATATTGTTTTGAAGCTGCAAACTCATACTGTGAGCTTATTTGATAGGTGAATTTTCAGTTTGAATCTTAAGTTTCTTTCTATCAAACCCTTATAGTGAAAATTCAGAATTGATCTCCTTGGTGGTATTGGTTTTCTTCAACATGCAATGTGAAAATGTCATCAAACTGGGACTACAGAACTGATTCACAAAAGCTGTGATTTTGAGAAATATGTGTTTGGGAATAACATGCTCAATTGTATAAGTATTCTTAATAGTATTGGCCTTCTCTCACTAGGGTCAAAACTGTGAACTTGATGTGGACGACTGTGCCACCCAGCCCTGCATGAACGGTGGAACCTGTCACGACCTGGTCAATGATTTCCAGTGCTCCTGTCCACCCGGCACAGAAGGATTTCTCTGTGAGATTAATGACAACGACTGCCTCATCAACTCATGCCATAATGGAGGAACTTGTGTAGACAAGGTAGGGAGATGATGAAGATGAGGTTAAAGATTTGTGCTGGATTGCAGAAAAGGAATCTTTGTATGAGCCGCGCTAATCGTTTGATTCAACCAGTCTAGGCCTATTAGTTTCTTTAATTGTCTTGTCATTCCTGAGGAATAGCCAGAGAGAAAGTCAAAGACAGTAAAATCTTTCAGGCTTGAATTTAAGGGGTGGCTCAGACAGAGATGCGAATTAATGAGATATTCCAAGTTTGTCAGATAAATCTTATCTAGAGCCATAGGTCAAGGGAATAGAGCTTTGTAATGAACAGATGAGGAATTTGAGATCTCTAGAGTTATTGGTTTGTTGGGAGTTGAAAAAGTAGGTTACAAGCTTATTTGATTTTGATTTTTTCTTTATTAGGACACAAAGTTTTAGTCCTTATTTTCATTTGTTTTGCTCCAGACAATGAAAAAGTAGAAGATATAATAGACCATTGTGAGCTTACCATAAATTTGAAGTTCTGAGAAGACATGTATGTATGTCAACTGGCACCATAACATCATGGAAGCCCATCAAGCTTTTAAAGTTCATGGGATGCGAATGGTGATGGTCTACACAGAATATCAGATGCACACCAGTAATTTATGTCAGGGAAAACATTCGCACTGATTCCGTGCTACTTTCCTTGTATGACAGGTTGGTGGCTACGAGTGTATTTGCCCCCCTGGCTTCCTTGGCAAGAGGTGTGAGGGTGATATCAATGAGTGTCTGTCCAACCCCTGTGACCCATATGGCACCCAGGACTGCGTCCAGCTGAACAACAGCTTTAGATGTGACTGTAAGGCAGGATGGACAGGTGAGTGTCAATAGCTTTCCTAATAGCCATTACCTTCTCCTTCAAGGGCCTCTTCTGCTGGACTTTAGATGTGGCTTCTTGCATTAGACTTGAACACACTCATTACCAACTTCAAGAGAGTGGCTAAGTTGTTTTATTTTAAGCATATTTCTCATAATCCATGATGAGGAAGAACAGCAAGGAATGTTATCATTTTGTCACATTTTGCTTGTGACATTGGGAAGGATGCCAGGTATATATGAGAAGATAGCTAAGTTAAAGAAGATAGTTGTGTTAAAAAATGTGTGAGGCAAGGGATGGCTGGTCATTTGTGTGAAGGATGAGTTCTTACAGTTATGAGAGATATTGTACTTTTGTTTTAAAAAAGAAATGGGTCAATTGAGGATTCAGTGCTGTTTTGCAAAAAGAGTGTTATTCCTGAGGTTTTTTTTATTAATACTAGTTGCATTTCCCAATAAGCATGATAGAATATACAAGTATTTGAAAATATCGAGACTTGCAAAACATCTTGTAATAAATGTGTTTAGGTGTATCACTTTTGAAATTAATTTCATATTCATATTTTATGATGGTCAAAGAGTGCTTACATTTTGTACAGTGTATTCTTCCCAAAATCATGAGTGAAAGAATATGAAAGTGAAGAATATTTTGTTGATCCTGAACTACAACTTCGAATGAAGTGGATGAACATTTATGTTTTCCCCATCATTCCCAGGTCGCACGTGTAACCTGAGACTACAGTGTGATCAGGATCCGTGTGAGCACGATGGAACCTGTCGTGACACAGAATTTGGTGCTATTTGCACATGCAAGACGGTAAGAGGATGGGTCTTTCTACTGCATGTGACTTATTTTGTAATACAATATTTGAATTTAAAATGGAAGAGATGGAAACTGATGGAAAGGAAAGGAGTGCAAATAGGGTTGCTTGACCTCTCCATGTGCCTAAGAACTGCAGTTAAATAAGGTGCAGTTCATAGTGAGGTGAAAAAAGGGGTTGGCTCTCTCCAGGTCAATTTGTTATTATTTCAGCTAATGACTTGTTTTTTTCATACCACAAGAAGGAGGTCACCCTCAATGGTACTATCAGTTTTGAAGTTACATGCCTACTAGCTTCTTCTTTTCCCTCCTAGCTGTTCAGCACAGCAAAGGAAGCTACTTCAGAAAGTCCCAGGCGGTGGTTTACAGAGTAGCCTGGCCTGCTTTCAGACTTTTCACATTTGAAGTCTGAAAAGCAGCAGTTATGCTGATGAATTAGACTCTTATCCACAAAAGACTGTGATTAACTACAGCGACACTAATGCATGACAGGAGGTTGGCTATATAGAGAGGGTGCCGTGAAGTGAAATCATTAATGTTTGACTATACAGTATAGAAAATGCAGTTAAATCCATTTCTTGACATGTCACAACATGCTTTCATGTTGATTGCACTTAAGCAGGGCCCCAAGTATTAGTCGCATACAAGCTTTACCAAGCATTTGTCACTTACACTGTCTTTACTGAAAACCTATTATGTTTCTCATCCCAGGGCTTTTCGGGTGATTTCTGCGAGACTTTGACATCCGATTGTGATCCCAACCCATGCAAGAACCAAGGTACCTGCTCTGTGACAGCAACAGGATACGAATGTTCCTGCATTCCTGGAGCTACTGGGATCACCTGTGAGAAAGATGCCTATGATGATTGCAGGGATAAACCCTGTGCAAATGGTGGAACATGTCTCAACAGAATAGGTAAGACCAAAAGCTGTTGTATTCTTTTTTTGTTACAATGCCTCAGTGCTGTCACTCCATTCTGTTTCTGTTTTTTTTTGTGTGTGTGTGTGTGTGTGTAGTTCAAGGATTGTTGCATCAAGGGGATAGGATAAATGTCAGTATTTTTAGACTTGTCCAACCTCCCATTGGTGCAGTCAAAAATTTAAGATGATGAAAGCTTGACCGGAAAAGAAATAATCTTGATATCTCGAAAGAATTCTCATTTTCTGTATGCCCCAAATATTATTGATACAAATGCACATAATTGATTACAAATAGCCAGTTACTTATTTTTTACACACAGCCTTTTTCCCCTAATTCTTTAAGAATGTATAGCGGCGCTGCAGCTTATTTGTGGTATGTCTGCAGAAAGATTATCATTATATGAATTGTTTAACAGAGGTAATGGCCTTTATGCAGGCACCCCTCAAATTATAAATCTCCAAATGTTAGTGCATTTATACTGTACATATATGCATTTTTGGGTGCCTGGGAGTCTTTAGATATGCTGAAATACCAACGTTTCCATTCCTACATGCAATTTTTTACAATGTATGTATATAAAGACAAATGATAATCAGTTTCCCCTTGTAACATGTCACTGATTTACTCTTCCTCAGGTTATTTCGAATGTCAGTGTCCAAAGTCTTGGACTGGAGTACGCTGTGATTCTTACGATGAGACCTTCCCAGGAGGCATTGGACAGCCTAAGGCTGCGCCAACGGTCCCAGAGATTTGCCAAGAGAATTCTTGTCCTGAGAAAGCCAACAATGGCATCTGCGATGTAAGTTCTTGGTGATGTGTAAAAGCTGTTACTAGAAATGTCTAAACTGAAAAGATAAAGGTCTGTAAAGTAACTGTGAATTAAAAATATCCTGCTTGGAATGGTTTAATAGTTAGACATTAGTGGAAAGCCCTGTAGCTTAAGTTTTGTTTCTCTCACAGAATTCTGAAGAGTGCTTGCTTTTGATTGAAATGGAAATTAAAAGCCGGAACTTTCATATGATCATGCTTTTATCCTCAGTATACTTTCGAAATGGTCAATTAAAACTATCTTCCAGTGTTTTCTCCAGGTCATATGAGTTTAGAGAGACATTGTCCCCTCATCGTAAATTTAATGGGGGATTTGTAAGTTTTTAGAGGGATTTTTAATTTTTGTTGAAGTTAGGCAAACTTGGAATGTAGAAGAGAAGGGGAGGACAGCGAGCATTCAGTGTAATTTCCAGGTACATTTTGAAATTTAAAGGTCACATCAAGCAGTGATATAGTCTGGAGAAAACACTGATCTTTGAAATATCCACCGTGCCTGTAAGTATGTATGTGGCTGGGTTTTTTTTATTATTTCCTTGTGTATGTATTGTGGTGGAATACTGAAAGACATTTCCTTAAATACATATTTTTTTTTACCTTACAGATTGAGTGCAACATGATTGAGTGCAATTATGACAACACAGAATGTTCATATGGGACAAAGCCATGGGAAAATTGCACACAAGAGGTTCAAGGCAAATACTGTTGGCAGGTATGGATACAGCATGTAGTCATGTCTTGTTTTTGAAAACCTTTCTCTTTTTGTTGCAGTTTTTAAACATTTATCTGTATATGTGGCCTGATTCTTCAAATCAGCAGTGTAATTATTGTCTATTTGGTCATCAGCCTTTATTGCTACTGCTAAACCTTGTCACCCCTGGAGAGCATCAGGCTTATAGTGAGGTGTCATTCACTTAGCAGACTTCCAAGTCTAACCTATGTGTTTAAGCTCATTTAACACTGCTCTTTTTCCATGTATGTCTTGGTCTTGCCATCTCTTTTTTTCCCTCATGGGTTCCAGTCAAGCAGTATTCTGTGGATGTTTTTTTTCAACATATGGCCCATTCATTCCCATTTCCTTTCCAACATCTGTTCATGGATATTTCTCTTCTGTTACCTTTTCTGGTCAGTATATCCAAACTTTTTGTCATAGGCATCTATAAGTAATGGTCTGTTATTTCTAGAGAATTGTGCCTGTCAGTCTTCATTGGTCATTAGCATTGTTTCCTAATTTATTGACGACTTTCTCTTTCCCTTTGACGAGCATTACTTACTAAAGTGCCACATTGATATTTTTTTGTGTGTATAGCTCTTCAAAGATGGTCACTGTGATGAAGACTGCAACAACCAAAAATGCCTGTATGACGGTTTCGACTGCCAGAACCCGCTGAACGATTGTCTGTACGAAAACTACTGCTTGATGAACTACAACAACGGCCACTGCGACAACGGCTGCAACACCGCAGAATGTGACTGGGATGGCTTGGACTGTGATACTGGTGAGAAAAGTCTGTGGTTTTGAGTAATCTTACCATCATTCTTTAATGTCGCTGCTTTAAAAGTTTGCATCAGTAATGGCGATTTCTTTTTTAAGGACTATGGCATTTAGAAATTGAAGGGTTTCATGACAAAACACGTTATCCACAAGTATGAATTTTTAGCTTATTCTACATACTTCATGGTAGCAGTAGGAGTATTTAGTATACATGTATATTTCCATTCCATAGAAGGACATTTAATCTACATTATTTAAGACTTAAATTTCACCTTTCACATAAAAATATGCTTTGTATCTGGTCTGTTTTGCCACAACCCCCGAATGGTGTATAATGCGTTTTGCCATGAAGCCCTTCAATTATAAATGTGTTCTGATCCCAAGTGGGCAATTTCAGCAGATTTCCATGTTAACTACAACTAATGTCTGAAAAGCTTTGACTTTACAGCAATTAGTTTTGGTTGTCTCTAACTGGGTTTAATTTGTTCTTTTACCATAAACCAGAAGTGGTTGCTGTGAAGTCAGCTATTTTCAGACAGTAGCGTAATCAGTGTGACAATCTGCTGGAATTGCCCTTATGCATTTCATTTATTTGAATCTATAACAGATGAGCAAATAGCAACATCTCAGAATTTAATATATGTGATTATCACGTGAGGTAAAGCAGTAGATAGAAGACCAAAGTCGTCATTATGCTGTGAATAACACAACTCCAATTGTCTTGGACCACCTCATGTGAACTCACAAAAGGATTATAACGTTGACAGAAATGATATCCAGATCTTAGTACTTCATAAGCAAACTGAGTGATGGTTGATCTTCGTTGGTAAGATAAGATAAGATACAACTGTATTGTCCACATAAGGCACATCTGTTTCGTTCTCAGTTAAAACACTTAATTAGGCATTGATGTACTGATTACTTTGCACATACCCTGCCCAGGTTAAGCAAACATATTACAAGCCATATGCAAGACCCTAAAAAACTTGTAACACTCATTTTTATGAGAGGGATCTCATTTAATCAAACGTTCTTATAATCAGGAATGGGACCAGTTCGTTTCTGTTTTCTCCATGATCACAATTGAAAACATCTTATTAAATAAAGTGCCCCATCTGAGGGCCTACAAACATTTTTATTTTTCTTTTAATATGACCTTGTATGGCTCCTGCATAATTATTTCACTAGCCTATCTCTAGTAAGCTCTATAGGGGGTGAATGAATAAACATATGAAAAAATAGCTTAACCAATTGATCGCTGAGTTAACAATGTTAGTGGATTCCAGAATGGTGGATAAAATTAACTCCATATCCTATAACATACAGATAATTATTTCAGTTACATCTTGGAAACTGATTGTTTTCCAGAAAGAAATTAATGCACTTAACACACCACAGTACTCATAATCAAGTGGTTAAGACGGCATATGTTTTTTATCTCTTCAACAGGCATTGCCAAGCTTGTTCCTGGATCTCTCTTCATTGTTGTTCTCATTGAGCCAGAGGAGTTTCAGCAGATTAAGAAGGAATTTGTGCGGCAGCTGGGTCATTTGTTGCGTGCCGTGGTGCGCATCAAGAAGACTCCCTCAGGTGATGAAATGATCTACCCCTGGACAGGAGAGGTCCCTGATGGGGATGATTCCCTCTTCATGCGCAGCAAGCGGTGGGCAGAGCAACTGTTTGGAAGTGAGATGAACATTGGATCCTCTTACCGCCCCAGAGAAAAGAGATCCATTCTTACAGGGTATGTGTGGCTTGTCTATTTTATTAAGATGTGGCCTGCCATTTCCCTGCCTCCTCTGCACACATACACACACACGCACACACAGATGTATTCACACTAACCATAAAACTCGACTTCAGCCTTTAGTCGATAGTGTTTAAGGCTGCCCAAACAAAGTGAAACTTGCAACAAGTTGCTGTTGCTTGCAATTTATTCACCATCTCATAGCTTATCTTGGTTTTCATGTCACTGATCTGGTAAACGCTTTGAACTTGTCTTTTTCAGTTTTGTTGATATCACTCTTTTGATGAGACATTTATGTCACTCTTTTAAACTGTCATATCTTTGAATGGCTCACATATACATCAGTAGTATTTTCATTAATGATTTAGAGACTTTTAAAGCATTTTTCAGAAGTTTTTTCTTTTTTTGTCCACAGCATCAAGGTTTTCTTGGAAATCGACAACCGTGCCTGCTACAAGTATGAAAATTTTGAATGTTTTGACAACACAGATCATATCGCACAGTTTGTGGTTGCAGCGCTTATGAATAAGGACTTCGAGCCAGCAGTGGCTGTTCATCAGATTGGAAGTAAGTCATGATTTCTTTGGTAGATCTATATTTCTTATATTCATTAAATGACAGGTAAGAGTGTATTTCGTTACTATATACTAAGATATAAATGGATCATTGCATAGTCTTAATTATAAAGCATTTTTGTTCTGTATAAAATATATTTAAGAGTTGAATGAAGTTGTTTTGCAGATTTCAAGAAAATTCTTCATTGCTTCAGGTTTAATTGTAAATCTAGTTTTCATCAGCATTACGAGAATCATGTATTTATACTAACCTCCTTCTCACCCTCTCCCATCTGTCACCCAGCTGAGAAAGACATCCCTGACACTCCTGATGGAGGAAGCAGTTCCAGTTCCAACATGTTCATCACATTTGTGGTGGTTTGTGGGGCCATCTTGGTTCTTACCATCGTCGTCATTGTGGTGCTTAAGCGCAAACGAGTCCGCGGTATAACCTGGTTCCCTGATGGCTTCTTTGCTCACAGCTCTGAATCAGCCAAGCCAGCCCGTAACAGGAAAGGACCTGATGGAGAAGAAATGCAGTAAGTAATAATACGTCTTGATTCAGTTTGGAAGTGATCTTTCATTTATCTGAGGTGGTTTTTCAGTGTGGACCATCTTTTTTTTTTGCGTCGATAGGCGATAGAAACAGGAAAGTGTTTTGTCTCATTCAGTCACTATCACAGGTCACTTCAGTTATTCTACACTGAATGCAAAATCAGTCACTATAGGCAGTGTGGTTTATATGATAAAAGTTTCTTTCATGGAATAAAAATTATCAGATTTTTCATTTTCACTGAATGAAACAAGTTTATGGCTCTAGCTCGGAGAGGCTAAAATTAGGACCTGTGCATTAATGAATGTGTCCAAACATGTCTTCATGTATTTTGTGAGCCTGAGTTGAAGTTTTCTGGTTTATCTCCTCAGTGACAAGCTGGATAAAATGGATGCCAATGACAACCACACCTCCCCACCCCCAAGCAATGAGTTCCGATATGAGGATGATGATGAGGACAGACCTCAGATCAAGAGAGCCAAGGTGAGTACACCTTACCTGCTCTATAAAGTAGTTTACCTCATACTGGATCATGGATTTAACAGCAAACCCTCATTGCAATAATGTCATCAGGCATTTCTTAAACGTGGACACGCATGTCCAAAACAATCTTCTGTTTTCCAGTACTTTTTCTCTCTGAAAATTCTCTATGGTGCATACCAAGACAATCTGGCGAAGAAAGAGGATCGTTTTGTTACCGCACTCATGTATAATATGACGCAATAAAAAGAACTTGCTTGTGCCTAGACTCCATGTTTCATTCATAGCATTTATGACATGATCCCACAATGAAAGCTGCAGAATATACCAGCAGTTTTGTCATGTGTATTTGAGCCAATGAAAGATATACAGACAGAAATTTGGCAGTGTTAAATACGTAAAACAGTCATCTCCATTTAATCAGAACTACTCTTAAGCGTGAACAAGTTTGCATTTAAAGGAGTTGCAGTTATCTGTGAATTTTGAACAGAAAAGCAGGATTGATACTTGGAAGTATTGTGATTATGCAGAAGTGGTCAATAAGTCAATTGCCATTATGCTTAGTCAAATAGAGTCCACATGTAGAACCTGAGCAGAAGGCACCATGTTCAGTATTTTCACATATTTTGATTCTGTTTCTCTGTGTTCACAGATTGAAAGGCAAGGCAGAAGTGTGGACACACTGGGTATGGATGGCACAGACACACGTCAGTGGACCAGCAAACATCTGGACGCGGCCAATGTCCCTCACTCACTATCAGCGCTGACTCCTCCACAGGGAGAGGACAACTTGCAAGTGGTCAACGACGTCAATGTTAGGGGACCTGGTAAGATATTATGTTAAACATCATATGATGAAGATACACAAGAGATAGCATTAACACATTTATAGCATCATAACAGACTCGGGCTTATGCAGAACAAGCATTACTGAGGTATAAGCTGCGCAAATTATATTGCAACATCATAGTAGTTTTACTAGCATGTTAGGTATATTAGTTTTCTTGTATATATGTGTCATGTGAACAATCATGTGGTTTGTTGCTCGGGTTACTGATTCAAATGGTTACATATTTATGAACAGAATTTAAATTTTTGTCACAGTCTTGTGTGATCATTGTTTTGTTTTTGCCTAGTGTTATTCTTGCCTCAGATATAATTAATTGAAGTGGCACAGGGTCATCCATGAAATATAAAAGAATTCTCAGAAAATTGCAAGTCACAAGAAGTTTTATACGAAATAATTTGTCTCACAGGGACTCAACTTTATCCACATGTTCTGACTCTATGCTGACAGTCTCACTATGTTTATTCATAGAAATGATTTTATTCTTGATTTATGTACAAACAAGAATTTGATATTGGATGGCCCTATTCATCTTCAGAACTTGATGTCTCAATTCCTGGTTTAACCTCATTTTGACTGGCTGCAAGACACAGAAATATGTAACACATACAAATGAAATTGAATGACGTTATTTTTTGTTTTCAATCAAGATGGCTACACTCCACTCATGCTGGCTTCAATACGAGGTGGTGGCCTCGGGGATGATGATGACAGTAATTCTGGCTCAGGATCAGGAGAGGGCGGAGATAGTGACAACAACACATCAGTTGACGTCATATCTAGTCTGCTGATGCAAGGTGCAGCCATCAATGCTCAGACAGATAGAACAGGTAAGAGTGAAGAATATTGTTCAAAGTTGTGTCTTTGTTTGTGATGAATATTCTTCATAGGAAACTGTTTGTGATGAATATTCTTCAAAGGAAACTGTTTTGTTGCCCAAAGTTGGAAAAAAGGCGTCGTAGGAATCTGTCCTAATCATGTATTGTTTGAGATATCCGTGTAGTATAGAGATTTTTTAAGGGAGCCTTTCTTGTTTGAAAAGGCTGGGGGAAAAAATACCAGAAACACAGATGAGTATGTCTAGGATTACCCTCTACAAACAGTGTTGTTGGGTTTAAGGTGGCTGTGTACCCAATCAGTTTGTGATGTTTCATGACAGCCCATCTTCATGTGATTTGTGATTTTAGCAGAGTTTTACAGATGATTAGAATTCCTGTATGTTTATCTTCTCCAGGTGAAACCTCCCTCCATCTTGCTGCTCGTTATGCCAGAGTGGATGCAGCCAAGGTTTTGTTGGATGCTGGCGCTGACCCCAACGCTGAAGACAGCACAGGAAGAACTCCACTCCACACAGCAGTGGCAGCTGATGCTCAAGGGGTCTTCCAGGTAAGAGTTTGGTGTAGACTTTTACAGTTTTATACTAACGCTAGCAAGCAGATTAAAGTCTTAAATATGATGTTTATCAAAAGTGCACCTCTGTTAAGACCTGAGAGGATTTGCATAACCAGAATAATTGATCATCTTATCATAAAGTTGTTGGGCTACTGAGCAAAATTTGCATCTGCATTTGTAGTGGCCAGAGTTGCTAACATGAGAATATTGCAGGAGAATATTCCAATCGTTTAAAAGGTGATGCTTTATATCAGAATTATGGGGTATATTGTGTCTTGATGAGGAGTGCTGGTATAGTCACTGTTATCAGCACTGTGATAATCTTCTTTATTGTGAGGACACTTCTCTCTGAAAGGCTGATGAGTACACAGAAGAAAACTTTACTCAGAACTTCAGATTTTTACTTGTCCACATTGTTTGAATTAACATATTGTAAATATGAACATTGCCAGAATTTTGCCACAGGAAAACAGTATAAGGTGCATTTAACCAGAAAGCACAGTTAAGCAGAGTTTTCCTAAAGTTCCCTGCAAAAACCGTTTTTCCTGAATACTAAATTTTGAAGAGTTTTACAGTTTGACATACTGGAAACTTTAGAAATGTCTTTCAGAAAGAGACCATTATTTTGAAACTAATATCCACCTTCATTTCTGACAGATACTCCTGAGGAACAGATCCACCAATCTGAATGCTCGCATGCACTGCGGGACGACGCCACTGATCTTGGCCTCTAGACTGGCCATCGAGGACACAGTAGATGAATTGATTTCAGCTGATGCTGACATTGAGGCTGTTGATAACAATGGTGAGAATTTCAGTTTTGATTCTTTATAAATTGTTCTTCTGTCTTTAGGATGGGATTTATGCCCGAATCAGCCATAGTATGCTGTTGCTGAATCAGTTGTATCACAACATCTTTAACCCCATAATGAAATTTTGTGTCACTGTAAACTTTTCTTGCCATCCATTTGATTGGATTTTGCCATGTTCAGTGCATCTCTGCTTTCAAAGTGGAGCTGTGAATATCAGGAATTGATTTATTTTGTCATAAGATCTATATTTGTCTCCACAAGTTTCTACAGGACATTCTGATCTCAGTAGCTTTTTTGTTTTGGATTGATACTTCATTACAAAGAAAAGCAATCTTAGAATTGAGATGGGCTATTGTTCCTTCAAAAGATACTGAAGACAGATCCAGCTGTGTGTCCCTGTGGTGTGTGATGTTGCTCAAACTAAGACATGGTTGTTTTTGTTTACTCCCTCAGGCATTCTTGTTACTAGAATAACTTAACAGAGTTTTTTTTCTCTCTTTCTTATTCTAGGTCGCACTGCCTTGCACTGGGCAGCTGCTGTGAACAATGTGGATGCAGTGATGACATTATTGAAAAATAATGCCAACAGAGATGTGCAGGACGCTAAGGTATGATGTTTACTGCTGTGGGAGGTGGTTCAAATACCTGTTGTTAAGGCTCTTTGAACATGAAATCACTTTGACTTTGCCACAAGAAAACAGTATAAGGTGAACTTAAGCAGAAAGCACAGTTAAGCGCAGTTTCCTAAAGTTCCCTAGCAAAAACCGTTTTTCCTGAAAATAGATATAATTAAGAAATATAACTAGATGGATTATGATGACACATAGCAGACCCTGCATGCAAAATAATTTGAAGATGATTTGGGTCTAAGATTTCCTTTACTCTTATTGGTTCTTCAGTGTTTTTAGATTAGGGTTTAATGGCGCATCAGCATGCCGGCAGCTATAATAGTAAAGCCGTCACCAGTATTTGCTGTTTTTGTAGCTTCATGTTGACTGATATATAGAGCACCGAGGGAGTTATTCACTATTCCAAGCAGTTTTCTACCACAGTGATTTCATTCTGTTTTTCTTCTGTTCTAGGAGGAGACACCCTTGTTCTTGGCATCTCGTGAAGGGGGCTACGAGACAGTTAAGGTCCTATTGGACCATTATGCTAACAGGGACATGACAGATCATATGGACCGTCTCCCACGAGACATTGCTCTGGAGCGCCGCCATCATGACATTGTGGAGTTGCTGGACAATTACAAAGTTGCCTCTCCAGCATCTGTTCACTTAGGAGGTGTCACCTCCCCCAACCACCATGCAGGCGTTGCTGGTGGCTACATGCATTCAGTGAAGCCGAAAAGCAAGAGTCGGAAAAAGAATGCCCCAGTGAAGGACCCAGGTCCAAATTCACCACAAAATGGCGGAAATGGAGGTGCTGTTGCCAATGGAAAGTCTTCAAAATCTCGGAAGAAGAAAGATGCGGATGGTGGAGCTGGGAACAAGAAGAACCAGCAACAACAGCAACAGAATCCTCAGCAGCAGCAAGTACAACAGCAACAGCAAACACTTGCTTCATCACTGTCTTCATTACTGCATAACCAGGCCCCTGCCCACCATCCATCCAGCAGCGATTCCTCTCCCATGAGCACAATCTCCCCAGGAAGTTATTCCATAGACTCACATCACTCCCCACCAGGCTATGAGACCTCCCCTCCCAGATATGAGAATTCCAGCATGGTTTTGCCACCAGATCTTGCGGTGGGGAGGCATCAGTTGGACGATTTCCAGGTGATGGCTGGACACTATAGTTCCCCAGCACTCATGGAGCATGCAAATGTGGACACTGCATTTCCTGAGTGGACTATTTCTCAGTACAAACAACTACAGCAGCAGCAACAGCAGCAACAACGTCAACAACAGCTGCAGCAACATCAGCAGCAACAAATGCAGCAGAACTTTGCAGGGGGACCAGTGGCGGCCATACAGAACGGGCATTTAGGCTCACCGAGTGGGGGCAGTGCCCCGAGTCTTCAGAATGGAGTGGTGGGAGGGTCTAATACTGCCATAATGGGGTCAGTGGGTCATGGGCCTGCATCCATGAAGGTAAAGAACCTGCCAATGTCTCCAACACACATACAGGCCATTCAGCAGCATGCACATCTACGAGCTGTTCATGGGAGTCCACATCATCGTGCTGGAGATTTCCCAGCTTCATTCCACTCGGATGGGACTACGCAATTACCCACCACCCAAACCGTCGCACAAATCTACCCAGCCAGTCTGCAGCACAAGATGGTCCAGCAGCCGCAGCAGCAGCATCACCCTTCACAACAACAACAACCACAACAACAACCTATGCAGCCGCAGCAGCAGCCTCCCCAACAACCGCAGCAATCACAGGGGGGTTATGCAGTGACTCTAGAACAATACCCCACCCCTCCATCACACAACAGCCAACACATAACAGACTCACCCCCAAATCAGCACACAACAAATTACACCTCATTCCGGCCTGACCACCACCTCCTCACCCCCTCCCCGGACTCCCCCGGCCAGTGGTCGAGTTCATCGCCACATTCAGCTCAATCTGATTGGTCGGAAGGGATCTCCAGTCCTGTGCCAGTCATCACCGGGGGACCAAACTCACACCGGCACAAGCGCGTCACTGAGCCTGCGTACTTTTAAAGATGTGGACAAATGACCAGACTCAACAAATATTGTTCATGTCATGTGTGTAAATATATCAACAAACTGCTGGCATACTTTGTAAAACATGCCTCCTTTTGCTACGTAATCCTGTATAGGCCTGTTCTAAATAAAACATGAATGCACAAACATGATTTCTCGTCAGAAACTCGCTATAATACTTGATGGTGCAGGGTACACCCAGAAAGAGGCACTCTTCACTGGAGATGCACCAGCTCTGAGTGAACATACCCTTGGAACAAAATTTGGGCTGCAATAACTAGATGTGGAAAAAGGATTTGACATCACAGTTTCCCTTCTTGTGGGTTGGAAAGCCTACCAAATTAAGGTGTGGTTAAATCCTCAAGGCAGGTAGACCTCACCTGAAACTAGAACAAGAGGGAGTACAGTACCCAAATCCTGTTAACTGCAGCATAAGGCTATGAGGATCTTATTCTTTCGAACTGACAGAGGATATTGCTGTGCCCATGTTTCATACAAACTGATTTTATGCCCCATTTTGGAAGGACACGCATATGGAGTATAACATGTACATGACTGACTGTGTTCAATGGAATTGTCAGCCACACTGACGCAGTAAATGGATCTGCAACTGTGTCCTGTTTTGTTTGTTGATTACTCATAATCAGGTCGCTCATTTGAACTTGAGGCAAGATTTCATCGAGAGTATCAGTGTATGAAAGTCATTCATCTAGAGTTGTTGTCTTCATATTGTGCAAACTTCAATACTCTGTGGACGACAAAGGATTTATTTGTCCAACTTATGAAAAATCAGCTCAGAATGATTTTAAATGAAACTTTTTCTGAATATATGTAATAAGATAGTTTGAACGTTTTCTGTTTCATGACAGGGTTTGACCTTTTTATGTTGAAATTTTCTCTGAACTAATCTTGGAGACTAGAACTGCTTGGCGATCATTGCTACAGCTGTTTCTTACTCTTTGATCTTTGGCCCTACAAGAAACTTGCCCTTGTGTAAAGAAACTTGCCTTTGTGTAAAGAAACTTGCCTTTGTGTAAAGAATGATTGCATTCAAGCGGCAGACTTTGAGCCAATAGGTTTTGAGATGGACACATTAGAGGACAAGATGAGACTTCAGACCAAGTTTCATCATACAGAGGTCAAGCTGTATTTGGTCCACTATTAAAGTGAGGATGCAAGCAGTGGATAGGAAGATTTGTATTGCCATGTAATGGTATTTATTCATGGTCAACACATTTATATCTAACACAGATTTATACTTTAGGTTTTCATTTTTTATGCTACAAAGTTATGATATTATATGTCAGAATCAGTTACAGTTATCATAACTTGTCACTGTTAGGGGACAATGCCATTGTGGTTTTGTGTGTGACAGTGACATATATATTATGCCATGACACTGCATACTGTCAGAGGTCGCTAAGTACAAGGGGGACATTTGGTGGTACAAGGGGGACATTTGGTGGTACAAGGGGGATATATGGTGCTATACAGAAAAAAGTTCAGAAGTTTAGTACATGTAATCTTTATGGCAGAACAAACAGTGATTGTAAAAATAATATAATATTCAAGCAAATTGTAAGTAAGGAGTCAGAAAAATGAATGTAGACAAGGAAATTGTAGACAGTTGGTAAGATGAAATTGTAATAAAGAAACAAAGATATTGTGGAATAATTTCAATACTATCAAAGAGAATGCTGTTATTGGAGTTTTTGTAATTGAATATAGAAAAATTGTCAATATACTTTATCATGATTGTAGCGATCACAAACACAAAAAAAATGACAAAATAATGAAATTAACTTCACTAATCACTGATTTCAAGCAAAGAATGTATACAGTATTTGTTAGTATCACACTGTTTTGCAGAAAAGGGCTGATATTTGCAGTGGTGTTTTGAAATGCCATGTCCCATAGCTGTTTTTGCCATCATTTAGAGAGAAATCATGAGAAACAGTGGTAGTTGCAAGGTGCCAGAAATGAAAACTAAGCTTAGTTCATGTCTGTATGAGGAAGAATGTATGCATGCAACTTACATATGAACAAATTACATGTTTTTCATGTTGTATGTGTATTCACTCACATCTTTTGGAAGGACCAATTATTTTGTTACAAAATCACATGCATAAAATGAACAAATACCCACCGAATGTAACAAAGGAATAGATCTATGCTTAACAATATGATTATGCATGCTATCATGTTATTCATGTGAGTCATATGTTGTTTGTAATGTTCAGCTGTTAATTCAGTGTTTTGAAGATTAGAAACACTGCACATAATTAATTTCTTTTGGCATCACAAGATTACATTGTGCACATTGTTTATCTGATCTATAAACTATAGGATTAAAAAAGTTAGATTTTATTTGAACTGTTTACTGCGTCTGGAAATTGGACGATATGACAAGTGTCTGGTACAAGACCAGATTACAATAAACATTTAAAGAGCTTAGTGAATGCCGGACATGCTGAAGCTTTTACTTTATAGCTCAGTTTGACTCCAGTGTTGTTAGGTGGTTATCTATTTGTTGAAAAAAAAGTTCCAGGAAAGGCATTTGATTAATGCTTCCTCATTATCTGCTCTTAACACTGTAAGGCAGATAGAGAGCTCTTGTAGTATTTTTTAATGATGTGGTTTATATTAGACCAACGCTATAAAGGAACTCCACTCAAAACAAATTGATAAAAGTAAGGGAAGTTGCGCTTATTTCTATGTTGTAGTTTATACTGCAGATCCCACTTCCGAAATGTGATTAATGAGCTTAGGATATTTGTTTCTATGCTGATCAGGTGAATCATGAGTATAATTAACTTGTGTTGCTTGAAGTGTATGCATCATGACCCCTGGGACAAGATTCTCTACATCAAAGACCAGACTGCCCCATGATGCATTTGGCACCACTGAGAACTACACATAACGAGTAACAAATAACGAGTCTGTTTTGGAGCAGATGATGTTTGTGATGGTTCTAAGTTTCATATTCATTTCGTTACTAACCATGTGTATATAATCACAACATCTTGTAAGAGGGGTATCCCTAGGCTGTTCTACCCTTTTTTGGTCCAGCTGGGAGTGCGTAGGTAAGGAAGTCTAAGATAATAATGATGTGAAGGTTAAAACTGCTGGCTTTATAGTTGAATTCCCTCAGTTTTGCAATCTTTTATTACTGGGAAGATTAGTGATCAGTATAGAAAATTTAAGACTTTTGGGTATATTTCTGTATAAGGACACACGCTATAGTATATAGCAGTCAAGCACTATTTCATTACTCAATCATAATCAGCGGGAAGAAGCAAGTCTCTGTCTTTTCCTATTACTTTACATGATATATATTGAAGACAAGTTTAGAGCTGGTTCCATTCAAGCACAGCAGGAGACTAAGGACCTGCATGTGTCAATCAATACCCTATTAATTTTGTAGGGCTGGAATTGTTATTCCCTTATTCTGAAAAGAGTGGAAGTTTTCAACCATACTGGCACAAACACTGGAAGAGGTCAAGTTCTTAATCAGACAGAATGATACTTGGAATGCTTTGTGCATGAACCCAGATTTTTATTTGGGGTTTTGACTTATTTTTCATTTATATGAACTTTCTTACCATACAAAGAGAACAAATTTTTACCCGGAGCTGTACTAACAGAGGTCAGAACAAGAATGCTGATGTATTTTTAGACAATATTTTGCAGAAAATGTGATGCAAGGATCAATCAGCTAGGAGGAACAAAAACACCATTTGTACTTATAAATTTTTATGCAATGTAAATAATGCTTTTAGAAAGAGATATTTTATCATTTATTTTTCCCAAGAGGTAGATTTTTATGCACCTGACAAAGAGGAGTATGGAATCACTAAAGTGTCATTTATGTCTTTCTTTCTCTTGAGAATTCTGCAACACTGTATGCTCTCATCTGATGTATAGAGTATACGCCTGTCATTTATGTCTGTTTTTCCTCAAAATATGATATTCCTAAAATCGTTGCCATAGAAACATTACTGTGTATCTTTTCTTTAATTTCTATCTTTTAGAGGAGCAAAGAAACAAGACAGTGTTTGTGACATTATGAAGAAGGTGCACAACATCTTTTTACAAGGAATTATTCAAATAGGAGGGTTACACAATTTATTATCATTTTTGTTTTCCTACATGGGCAGCTTAAATTTGATTTCATGGAGACAGCCTGCATAAGACAATTCAAATTTCTTTTTCTAATAATGCTGAGTTTGGAATTTTTATTTGTTTCGGTAAAACCAGATCTTTACAAAATCATATTTGTTTTTGAAAAAGTAAAAAAATTTGGCATTGACATTATCTTCTATATCTGAACTTCTTCCTGTGACCAAAGGAAAAAAATCTTAGTTGTTTCCCTTTGGACATCTCTGATTCAGGCTGAGTCTCCCCTGCAGCATTAGAAAAATAACAAACTTGAACGATGAAGAACCTAATATCCATTCCTGTCATTCATTTCATATTCTTCCTGTCATTTCATGTCATCTTCATTTTGTTACCTCTCACCATTTTGTATAATATGGAGAGTACCACATATGGTTGGTCCACAGTGGAAATTGATGAAACCTCTTGTCTTTCCTTCCTTTCGTCAGGCCAGCAGATCATCTTTAGGTTATTGTGACAAACCAAGCATGGCCAAAAACGGTTTGAAGCTTGGTGGAAATTATATGAGCTTCAGAAAATATGGATTGTTGTTCTCTGTGTCTGTTTCTAGTTTCTATATCTCCTAAGTTGAGCTCTACTAGCTTTAATCCGCAATTTAAAAAAAAAAAAAGGTAACTATAATCATAATGAATTTTCAGAAGATTTTGAAACTTTATTCCTTGACTGAGGTTGATCAGTTTGACTGCTGAGAATGGACTGATCATATGTTTCTCTCTACAGATGTTTTTGACGTCTTGCATGCTCACATTATGTCAGATTTGCAATGATGCTTTTCACAATAACTTACCATAACTTTATGCCACCATCCAGTCTCATAAATTTGTTGTCCCATCTTTTTTTTTTAAACATATTTTTAGGTCATTCATTTAATATATTGTTTTCTGATTTCAAACCAGCAAGTGCAAGTAGGAAAAATGTATGGAGGGTTGCAAGATAAACTGCCATATCCTTTACCTTAAAACTCAGCAATGTGAAGAAAGTTTATGTTACAGCCCTTGATACGAATATAATCAAGTAAATGCCACCATTCCTGCAGACATTATGGCTAGCAGTGTTTGTTATCATCAAATTTATGTCCTCATCTATGCTAAAGTTCTGTATATAAATTAATCCTTCTGTTTGATTATGCATATTTGCTGTTATAATTGGAAGACATGTAATCAACTGCTCCTATAGTAGAAATAAATAGAAATGTTTTTCAACAGATTTAATTGCAGTATTTTTGTAGCAGAATTGTTGAGGCTGAATGGAGCAAGAAAATGAAAGACTGAAAATGAGAGTGAGAGGATGTGTGAGTTATTTGCATGCATTGTGTGAATCTAGAATATTATTTTGTTTTATTGTTAGATTGCTACATAAATGCATGTTTTTTTCCTTTACTGTTTGCATGACATTTTTGTTATTTCTATTCAGTAATTTGTTCTGAACTGTTAGGTGCTTTCTTCCATGAGTCAATTTTGATTTGCTGCATGTACTTGAGTTGAGCTTTGAAACTTAACAATAAATTAATGAATTTGGAAACAAGAGCAAACACTAGGCAGTCTTAGTAAACATTTTCCCTTCAGTGTAGAATTAAATTTCCGATGTAAATCAAGTTTCTCTTCATTTTTAAATTTTTTTTTTTTTTGTAATCAACATACCAGATATTAATTGTTTAGCTATAAAGTTATTCAAACCTTAATGCCTGACCGATTTATGTGTGGTCGTGTCTTAATTCAGTGCATCCTGGAGCATCTACTAAAGTCTCCCATAAAATTTTAATAACGGCCAGTCTTGATTTTTTTTGCTTTCATTCATGATCCCCAAATGTGAAGATGCAATGGAAATTTCAGTAGTAAAGTCAAACTTTTTGTGGCTTATGGATATCCTCATCTGATAGTCGTGTTGATACTTGTACATAGTGACACCAGACCCCCTACAAATGGCATGTTACAATATGTTGCTGCTGCACAATGTTTTTATTTATTTCCTGTAACTACTTACGGTAGTAATTTATTTTTTATTTATAACAGTAGTCTCCCTTTTCTTTAGATTGTCCAAGTTCCCCAGCGTTCTTTTGTAGATTATTTTTCTCTTTTCTTTGATCTTGAGTTCATCTGTAGTTTGTACATTTTAGATTAGACAAGGCATGATTTGTTTCTTTACTAGTTTAGTTGGGTTTTTTTGCTTGCTCATTTTAGTTATGGAGGGTTGAGTGAGATTAAAATTTTGAGAGGTGTTGGGAGGGGGGACTACTTTTTGTAGAGACCCTCTTCATACTATCTGCCATTAGCTTTTAAGAATAGACAAAAAAAAAAGTAAACTTAACCTGTGAATAGTAAGATAAAATGAAAAAACTAGATAATTCTTTTCATCACTGAGATAGCAAAAAAGCCAATCTCATAAATTTTTTCAAGAAAATATTGAGAAAGGAAATTAGACATGTCTATACTATTTCAAATAAATTTTGTCATGAGACAATAGGGCGGCACATTTCATTATTTTTGGGGCCAGACCTTTGGAATGACATGACTCAATAATTTAGCTATGGCCAAAATCAAAGATAAGCGGTATGAGTGCAGTGATAAAAGGAAGACCTTTTACTCTCAGGTTTGTAAGGGTTTTTTTTTTTTTCTGGATGCACTGGATTTTATGTCAGGATAAAAAGTTGGATTAAAATATGGTTGGTCAGCCCATTTTAGGATTTCAAAAGAATTGTATCACAAATTTGGGCGCAGAAACATTTGTAAACAAACTCGGCTAGAACATTTGGGACCATTCACTCTTTCAGTATGGTAAATTTTCCTCAGATAGGTGACACTGATTAGGATAGAGAAAAACATATAGACCTAAGTTTACACTGCAAATGCATTCAGGTGAGATCTGTTCTTATTTCTTTTCAATCCAGTTGTTGTTAGCTTTCTCCAACCTCAACCATCCACTATGAAATAGCCACTGCCTTACTTTTTCACCAAATTATTTCATGTCCATTACAAGATGAAATCAACCTTTTCATTACATTTTTAACACCCAAATAATTTGTTTAATGTTTACATTAAGAAATTAAAAATAGATGGGTTTTTTTTTTTTTTGGAAGCCTAGCAAAATAAAATGACATCTTTTTACCATGTTTCTTGACTGCTATGTACATTGCTCTTGTATATATAATTTCCCATATTTTTGTCATATAAACTAAGATTGCAAATCATCATCCATCACTCATCATAAATATTGTTACTGTTTATTTGTTATGAAATAAGGAATCATTTTCTTCTTTTAATACTACTCTACAGCCCGTGAAAAGGGACTTATGACTTGATTTCATCTTGCTTATTAGGATAATGCAGCCAAACTGGAAAGTTCAGCAGCACATATTTGTTGTGGGGCATTGATAACTCCTCCTCTGATATTATAGCTAGAGCCTCGAAAATTAAACTTTGATTTTCACACTATGAAAAGATCTTCTTAGCTACCCCAAATTGTTGTTTAGAAAGCTTCAGTTTTGTCTTATTTTTGATATTGCACTGTGGTCATTATGTGTCAGTGGTCAGTATAAAATTAAAAGATACCAAGTTTTTGGGGGGTTTTCTTCTGTCAGCTTTATTTCACTTATTTTGAGCAAAAACAAATTAAACTCCTCCATTTCCTTATTTCCTTTTATTCTTTTTCTCCCATTTGTTTCGAATCCTTTAATGTAATAATGTGTTCTACAATATGATGGGATGATATGTACAAAGAAAAAAAAATAAATAAAATGTAGATTTTACTTTAAGCTTTGTTTGTTGTTGTCATTAAGACACTGTATCGTTCTGTCATGTGTTCGACCACTGCTGTCTTGTACATTCCTTAATACGACCCCTCCTCATTAACAGTTGTATCCAATGACTCTTTGTTAGAACAGTGGAGCAGTTGTCTTGCAGCCAGTGAAATTCGGTTTAAGTCACACTTTGACTGTATAAAGTTTAGGGTATCACTTTATAGCATAGCTTCTAATATCCTTTCATGGGGTGGAACAGTTTTTGAGCTAGCAATATTTCTGGTCTGAGATAAGTGTTATGAATAGGGAGCAGTTCACTCCTCTGCAGTGCTGAAAATTTGATAAAAATCAAAGAAGAAATTTACACCATATAAATCATACAGTTTTTCTCAGAAAAGCCCAAAATTTATCCACAAATGGTTATTGTTCACTCATGAAATTAATGTTTTCTTCAACAGAAATATTTCTACTTTCGATAAGGGAAAATTAGATTCTTGCAAACAGCCATTTCTAACTTTCCAGCCTTTCTTAATTTTTAAAATTGAGTCTGTTTAGCTTTCTTTAATTCAAACTATATATTTTGTTACACTATTCTACTTAACGAGTCAGTGGCTAAACACATTTGTCCCAGTCTCTTTTTCTCATCACCATCATGTTTGTCTATCTGTTGGTCGGTCGGTCTGTCTGTCCTCTTCCTCTTCTCACCTCCTCTGCCCTATCTCCTTAGTCTCTCACGCTCTCTCCTACTCTCCCTCCTCTCACCCTCTCCCTCAATGATTTCCCTGCCTTAACCATTTCAAAATTTGAAAAAAATCATTTTTATAATTCATGAAATATGAATATTAGTCATAATCCCTAGAACCCAAGCGTAGTGTAGCGACCACATGGAGTAAGGGGAAAGAAGTGGAGGAACTGTAGTGTGAGTGATCTACACAGTTACAGTCCCTGTCTTACTTCCGCAGTTACTGTATTCGTTTTCTCGGCATATAAGACAGTGAAACCAGCATACTGTAAAATAACAATGGTTGCTCAAGACGGTGATGGAAATAGTGGCATGGTGGTGATAAATCATGTTGATGATGGCAGTGGTGGTGGTGATAATAATTTGTGTCAGCATTGCCTCGGTCAATGTTATGCACGAATATGCACTTTGACTTCCCAGCCTCGCCAGGTGCCCTCCGACTGATGACGTCGGCGGTAATTGGACTTAGAGCAATCCGAGGTTCACGCGGAAGATCTGAAGAACCCTATACAGTTAACTAGATAACATCTCCCCCGGTGCAATGAAAAAGCTGTTATTATAAGGAGTTACGATTATCCAGTGAATTTTATATATAGAAATAAAGCATCTTCTTATGTATATAAAGTCGCGATTAAGCGGAGTATTCTGTATTATTATGATACTGATCTTTTTTGTTTGTTTTAGTTGTTGTTGTTCTTTCCTGTCTCTATGATGGCAATGATAACGGCATGAAGAAACAATTCGCATGTGCTAGTATTATGCCATTTTGTTGTTGTTGTTGTTCTTCTTCTTCTTCTTCTTCTTCTTCTTCTTCTTCCTGTTAAAAAAAGAAAAATATAACAAAAATAAGTTCACGGTCTTCCCGACTACAGTGATGACAAGGAAGACGATCCTGAGAGTATGAATACGTACATACAGTGTATATTCACTGTATAGACAAAGGTATTCACATTTTGTTGCCGTGTTATGATCTAGATCTAGAATGCAGCGGGCGATCCAATATTTTTTCCAATATAGGCCTACTGTTAACACGAATTATGCTTAATACAAAATAATGTAATCGGCTTCGTGAATTTCGTGTTAAGCGTGATAGAATGTACATAATACGTTCCATTTTCTAGTGGAGTCTTTGGCCTGTCATCTGAAATTCGATACTTACTTCCAACCCATCTATCTGTTAGTCGGTCGGTCTGTCTGTCCTCTTCCTCTTCTCACCTCCTCTGCCCTATCTCCTTAGTCTCTCACGCTCTCTCCTTCTCTCCAGCAACCAAGTCCGACCGCGGTTCTCTCTCCCTCAACCCGCTCGCCCACAAAGGCCACAGTCCCATTCCCCCTCAGAAGTGGTCACACAAGATGCGGAGAGATCAAGAAAGTGAAGGAATTACAGTACCTCCTTCTGAGAATCGACAGAAATATGCGTTACATCAACAAAAGCACTCAGTTAACTTCAAGGGATTGATGATCGTGTATTTCCAGACTTGGGGGGGGAGGGAGAGGGGAAGGGAAGGGGGGTGGTCGGTTAGGGGGTCTACAAAGCCATTTTTAAAGGTGCCACATAAGTTTTCTTGTTGTTGTTCTTCTTCTTCTTCTTCTTTTTGTTTTCCCTTTCCACCACACCTTTGCATGTGCTCGCTCATCAGACTAAACAAAAATTCGCTATTAGCTCAGATCTCCCCACTCCCACCCCTACGCCCACTATCCATCGAGCACTCATAAGATTCGTCACGACCCCACGAGGATCCCTCAATCCGAATTCACATGATGTGCGGGCTGGACACGCTTCTGACCACAACCAGGTAGGTTCACAACAGGAAATTCCCGCGCTCAACTCAAGGTCAGTCTGAGTCAGACGTGTTTATTGACAAACAAACAATACCGTACTTACCTGTTCAGTCGTCATGTTTTCACCGGCCGTTACACCGTCTGGCTTGGCCCGTTACGCAATCGCCATTGGTGAGTCCACAGACTCGGCGTCGCTGATTGGCCGCAGGCAAATCCCGGCCAGACGTCTCAACCAATCGCGCTTGCAGACCCCGCCCCTTGAGACAGACACTTGTCTGGCGGCTTGTTTCGCCCTCTTTATCTTAGTCTAGACATATTTATTACAAAACAACACCATTTTACGAGAACACGTTATGAACCATAAATGACTACTCCTCCGTTGCCGGTAGGATATGAAATATTACTGTGAGTACGTGACACACGATACGAGATTAGCGGGACTGCGATAAAAACCACCCATTAGAGCGACCGGAAACATGGTTTCAGCCATAAAGAGAAGCTGGTGACTTCAAAGTAGAAAAATGACTCATATTTTGGACATAAACCATTTTGATATCTGCGGGAGCGGGCCAACTCGAAAGTCGGTCAACGCATGCATTTTTTTTTCTTGAAATGATTAACAGACTAGACTAGACATTCGCAAACTAAACTAAGCTGCAGATGGCCGTGAGACAAAAGTGTAGTGAAGTACCAGAGCAGTTTGACTACATCGCTGTTTCTAATTCAAACTTTTTTTTCTTTTCAAAGATTAATATTTCCCCCGTAATTATTAATAATATTAAATTTTTGTTCTTATTTCAGCTCATTTTTCCGTAATCTCTACAAAATACACTGGCGTCGAATTACTTTATAAAGCTTCATATTTCTCCATGTCTCCAGTAGGGTCGTGTCGTTGTGATACCCTAGAAGAACGATGTAAAGACGTCCATTCCGCTCCAGATACTGGTTACATTAGTGGCTGTCCAGCTTACCTTGGTGTACCTGTAAGGCAGTGTGTGAGGTTTCATACTGAAATTCGAACTGGAATGAGTTGTCATTAGACAGGATTTACTGACCGAAAGTGATGCTGATATTATCGGTAAGAGTGCCGTGTACTTTAGCATTTTTTGTTTCAAATAAGATGTGTCCAGAGTTGTTGTTTTGTAATTTTGTTGTTGTTGTTGTTGTTGTTGTTGTTGATTTCACGACTGTCTTGAAAGTTTACACTTCATCCTCTCACCTTCACTCCATTTTCCTCTTACACACTCACAACACACTGAATCACTTCTCTTTTAGCAAATCGTTCGTCTTCTATCCT
>JAWQUT010000015.1:744172-779616 GCA_033807755.1 Ellobium chinense | reverse complement strand
AATGAGGTATTTTCAGACGGGTCAGTTACACCACGTGATCTAGGGATTGCTAGGATATTTTGATAAATGACGAGTAATCATAATGAGAAGAGCATGTAAACAAACCAACGTGTGAGCAAGATTTCCTAGGTCACGTGATGGAGCTGAAAATACCTAATTCCTGAACATTCTCTTATTTGGCCGACATAGTCTAATCTTTCGTACAATGTTATGCTTAACGTTTTAACAATAGCAGCCCAGCTGTCACTTTTCGATAGCAGACTAGACAGCCACGTCAACAACAAAAAAAACAAAACATAAAGTGTCAAAGTAATTGAAAAGAAAAATATGAAGAAATATAATTTACCGCATGTTACGGATGTAAATATGACAAAGCACTGAACTGTGCAAAATTTATGTAGTAAGCCGTTTCTGACTGGCCATAATATAATTGATTTCATTATTTTTTCTACCTTGTTTCGTGATCTACTTTGTTTCATTAATTTACCATCATATTCTCAATTGATGTGATTCATAACAAGTCATTATAATTAAATAATGTTTTAGCAAGGGAGAGGAGTACTTCAGGGATGGGTGTGATAAGTTTCACAGGTTGTTAAGGATACTAAAAACTCAAAAAATGACTTGGGAGGGAGTTTGAGTAGCAGGATGGGAGAGGGAAGAGACGAAGTGAGGTATGGGGGNGGGGGGGGGGGGGGGGGGGGGGAGGGCAGAGGAGGAATACCAGGGGTTCAAACATTATTTGTTGGAAACACGTCCCCTCCGTGTATCTTATTGACCCTGTCATCTATGGCATTTATATACTAGTAGAACCTCGATGTTAATATTAAGCTCCTCGTGCATGGAAAAAAGTATCCTTATTAATTCGTGGTCCAACTGATAATGAAATGATATAATCATAACAACAACATAGATCTGTATTGTTATTATAATAAAATATGTGCCTGTGAAATTCATATTTAATAACAGGTCTAATTAATAAAAGAATATTTAGTATGGAGACTTCAATGAATTTTCCACATAACATCATGCTTAGCAGCTTAGGCCTATTCCACATTTGCTTAAATCACTCTTTGAGGTTTTGAGAAATTCAGCAGTCTGAACTCATTGCTCGAGGCAAAATAATGAGGGAGGTGTGGGTTAGCTTTGAAATGTGGGAATATCATATATGAAAACAAAATTTTCTTTTTTTTACTTAATAGTAATAATAGAGGAATGGAAGATCAGAGTAGTTTAAACAACCAAAGTATCAAAAAGGAAAGAAAAAAGGCTTTAGGCGAATATAGAATGAGCACGACGATAGTACATTATTGTCATTTTGCTCTGATTGACATTTTGCTCTGATTGTCATTTTACTTTTATTGTCATTTTGCTCTTACTGTCATCTTGCTCTGTTACAGGACCACCACTGTGCACGGGCTGTTCCCAACCCATCTTAGACCCGTTCATTCTGCGACTCCAGGGCCAGATGTGGCACTCGCGCTGCCTTCGGTGCTGTGTGTGTCATATGGTGCTCTCTCATGTGTGTTACTCCGGGAATTCCCAGCTTTACTGCCATGATGATTTCTTCAGGTAAGTCCGAGACTGCTTTGGAGCAGAGTGTAAATTGAGATTTGGCATGTTTTTCCTCTTGATAGCCAGTGGTCCGATCCTTGGCACTCTTGGGTGGGTTGGGGGGGAGGGGGGATGTTGCCCTTTTCTTTCCGAGAAGGAAAAAAAAAGGCAATCGGATTAAAACAAACTAGTCAATCCTAGATGAACAAATGCCATTGCTAAAAAATTATCAAATATTTAAATGGCTGTAGACTATGTAACAAAAGCATTTACAATGCATCTGAATCGTCGGGTCAGATAATTTATTTTTATACAAATATTAGGCTTACTGAGCGTGCCAGCAATGCATAGTGTGACTTTTCAGGAGGAAAGAAAATAAGATGCCCCGTTTACTTTCCTCTTTTTTTTGGCTTCTCTATCTAAACTGAAACTTTGTTTAAACTGAACGTAAGTATCTCTTTGGTCCCATGGATTCCGTTTTAAAAGTTGTCTACTGTGTCAGGAAACTAAACAAAGTAAACGTTAGCGATCTTTGGAAACAATGGTAGACATCTGCTTGTATGCCCAGCATCGAATATGATAGGCTACTTCCTAAAATTACCCCCATATCACACTAAAATTGACCCTTTTCCCGATTACCTATTTCCTTGGGAATAAGAGACAAACAGACATGAAATTTTTGTCCTGGATTGATTTCACAGAGACTGGAAGATTTTGTTGTTGTTGTTGTTGTTGTTGTTGTTGTTGTAGTTGTTGTTGTTGTTGCTTTTGTTGTTGTTGTTGTTGAGTCCACGTGTGCAGGTGTGTGTGTGGTAGTTGGGGGATGTAGGTAGGTGGGTATGTATGTGTGTGTGTGTGTGTGTGTGTGTATGTGTGTGTGTGTGTTTGTGTGTGTGTGTGTGTGNTGTGTGTGTGTGTGTGTGTGTGTGTGTGTGTGTGAGAGAGAGAGAGAGAGAGAGAAGGAGAGAGAGAGATTTGGAGATTTCCTTTTTTTTTTTTTGTTCGAACATGGCTACCTCCTTTTTTAATTACTGTTAACGAAATATAATGACAGGCCAACGTTCGAAACTTCAGTGCGTGAGATTCTAGGCCTGGCACAAAATTCATGCTCACGCCAAAAGTGGCAGAAGTTCTGAGTTTTGGCAAATCTTTCTCAGTCTCATGAACTTAACCTACCTAAGTATATTATAAATAACTATCTGCAACCAACCGACCACCATTCGGAATCACCAAGAGTACACGTAGTGATAGACAATCGGTACAGTACACAGTAGCCGTGGCAATCGCCGTCTAGACTTGCCAGTTAGTTCCAGACGTAATTAATTAATTATAAGAATGAGCAGGGGGTGCACAATCATCTCCTAATTTTTCACAGTGTCTAGACGTCTGCACCGTCTAGACGTCTGACCCACATAATCACAGTGCTGTGGGCTCGCGAGCTGACCTCTGCTGCGTTAACGAGGGGAAAATAACTGTTCATCTGGTAACCTATTATGAATCCTCTGCTCCCTACCCCCAACCTGCCATTTTTTTCTTGCATCAGCACTATTGCTGCATCCAGCCCCATACCACTCCCTCCAGCCCCTCCCCCTCCCCCAAGACTAGCAGTAGACTACTAGACAAAGCTCATGTAAAATTACAGTAGCAGCCATTAATTCGCATTTCTTATTTTTGTAGGCCTAGTCTACGTCTGTCTCGTGGACACTCCGTCTCTCTCTCCTCTGCCCTCTCATTCCCCTACTTTCTTATTTCTATGCTCCTCCCTTTCTCTGTCTCTCTGTCTGTCTGTCTGTCTGTCTGTCTGTCTGTCTGCATGTCTCTCTCTCTCTCTCTCTCTCTCTCTCTCTCTCTCTCTCTCTCTCTCTCTCTCTGGTGACAAAATATTAGGTTTGTAAAATTGAAAAAAAATATGGTCAAACATTTCATGCACGCAGTTTTTCAGCCTAATGTCAAACAGCCATCTCTGAAGACAAGATTCTTTGATTTCAGAGAATTCTCTGAAGAATGGCATCCCTCCTAACCTCCATCCCTTCTTGCATCGCATCTTCTCCCGTAAAGTCCCTTTAGATTATGGACTAGAATAAACCAACAAATATTTTTTTTTCCCAGACAGCGTCATAGAATATCGTCAGTTGATAATTTAATGGTAACACCAAGAGTGCAGCTGAGGGATGCCATTATGAGCTTTCAATAATCTGTGAACGTGTTGATAATGGCAAAACAAGACTGCTATTTGCTTTCTATCACTTGTCCAAAGCGTCCTAAAACACCGAACCTGTGGCCGTATGCGTAATCCATATGTTAATTAACTTACTGCGTTAACTATATATTATGGTGAACACTACTAATGTTTTGGGGGTTTTCAGTGGTTACCGCATTGCGTTAACTAACGTAAGGATTATGCATACGGCCAGTTTTCGTAATGATGTATTGTAAGGGAGATAAACAAATTAGATACGATCTTTTGTAATCAAGTGCAGTGCTGTTATTAGTGTTATGCATATAAAATTATATAGACGTCTACAGAAGAACCTATTTATAAGTGCACCCTTGGGGTATGGAAATATTGTAGTTTTAATTGAGGAATAGATCTACTTAGAATCAAGGTGTACATAACTTCTGAATGATAAAATAATCTTAAATCCATGCACGTAAACTTCATACAATAATATAAGGTACAGTCATTAAATGAGTTAAAATGAGTGCACAATATCGAGACTTTTATTGTGTTCATCTGAAAATGGGTGTCGTACTCAAGGTGTCATACTGTTTAAACACAGCCTTTAATGAACTGGTGTAAAAGTGATAGAATAGTTTAATATATTGTTTTATGTTATACATCATCATGAAACACACACCCAGTTTGTAGTTATGACCCTCAAATGGGCCCGCCTTCTGAAAAGGCCGGGCATCCCTGACCTAAGGAGTAATATTCTAATTAATGTACTTTGGTTTTTCTTCTTGTTACCAGATACTTTGTGATCAACTGTTCCTCCTGCAACGGTGCCATCCCGCCATCAGACCTTGTCCGCCGTGCTCATGACAACGTGTACCACCTAGATTGCTTCCGGTGCAGAGCCTGCAGACGTGAGCTATGTACCGGGGACGAATACTATCTCTGTCTAGACGGATTGCTGTTTTGCAAAGCGGACTATCTTGCGGTCAAAGCTAAAGAGCAGGGTCAAGGTAAGATGGTTATTTCCTGTAGCCTACCAAGCTTTTTATCGTCACAGTCATAGGCAGATTGCCTATCTCAGAAATAGGCAGTTTGCAAGCTGGACATTTTTTTTTCTTTGCCAAGACTCCATCAAACCTAACAGACAAAGTAAGACACGAAGTCGTTTGTTTAAAAACAGCGTCAAAGCTTGTCACTGGCATCATTTTCTTGGGTTGTCTAATAGTAATACCGTTATTTTCTCCTTTCGTAAGATACGCAGATGAGTTAGGCGAACTGCCTATGACGGTGACGTTATGAACTATGTTGGCTTACTCTACTGAAAATCATTATCCATGTTATGTCTTTTTAACTTGCTGTGTACCTCCTTCACTCTGCCCATGGTTTGGACCTGCTCCAGTTTCCATTCCCACTACCTTTCATCTCTAGTTGCTATAGATCTACGTGAGGATTACAATCATATACATCTGCACCTAACCATAAAGTCAGTCTACATCTATATGCTCAGAATATAAAAGAATTTTTTTTAAAAAAAGGAAATCATAAAGAAGAGGGAAAAAAAAATCAAAAGGCTCTTCTAAGATTGGTGAACCCAAACTCTGACTACTTTTATCGGGAAAAATGCAGTGACAAATAACAGTTAACCATGTTGTTTGTTGTTTTTTTTTTAAAGCTTCACTCCTGTTGATTTCTTCAGTGGTTTTTCGATCTTACTTTAACCAACAAGATGACCGTCCCTAAAGTAGACTATGTAGGGTTGGTTGTAACGATATAAGATCTCGTCTTTTTATGATTTGTTAAAGGAAGATGCATTTTATTTTATTTTTCCCTCTCTTAATTCTAGACCTATTTTTATAAATCACTGAGCTTTTGCTATGCAGACACTACGATACTCTATAATCATTTCCGGGGACCAGATTTCTTATCTACCGTCAGCCAAACAAAGATAAAAACTTGTTTGCATAGGTTATCTGTTTGCCACGTGGATTATGATAGATTCCTGACATTGATTTGGCCAGATTTCGCTCCGACAGACTTGTTTAGACATCATTACCATTATCACCGGCATTCTGATTTGGCTTTATGCCTGACACGGAGCCCACTGGAGAAAAACTATGGGATCGTGCTAGACAAAAATAAGTGAAATAAAGGGGAAATAGCGAGGAAAAAAGCACAAAGTGGCTTAGACCTTTGTTAGTGGTAGCTTAGGTATCTTTGATATTGTTGCTGTTTAGATCTCTCTTTCTTCTCCTCCACTAACCTTTCATAAGCGTTCTACATACAGTAGTTCACGTAGGCCCCTTGCCACTACTACATCATTGTGGTAATATCTACTGTATTCTCATTGTTGGCTTATTTCTACGGAGTTTCAATGTGAATATTTTAACCCATACCATAATTAATGTTACCATCATAATACCACTGCATCTACTGCTACTTCTACTACTACCACCACCACCACCACCACCACCACCATTTCTTCAACTGTTGCCATTCTTCCTACTGTGAGACTACCCTCTTTTAAACAATTGCCACTACTACATTATTTTGAATACATTAACTACTGTTAAGCCTACTTCCCCTATTGGTGAGAATCATTTTTACTTTTGAAAACTCTGCGAAAGGGCTCAAGAGTGTCACTTTCCAACTTTGGATTACACACTCAAGTTCTATGGACGAAACCTGGCGATGAATCACAAGACAGTGACCCTCGTTTGAAGCCGAACTCGCCAGACTTGCCCTGAGTGAAGCAGACTGAAAAGTTGTCATGCACTGATGTGATAAATAGAAATAACATGAGTCAAATCAGACAGTCTTGGTCAACATGACGTGGGGACAGTGAATCCAAAATGTCGTGGGAACTGTGTCTATCTTGGATAGGAAGCCGCAGTACGGGGACATCGGCAAACACAATCTATTTTGGTCGGAAGATTTTAAATGGTTGTATCGGATATTACGAAAAACGCTTTTAAATGAAAATAAATATATTATGTATTGTGCATCTTTATAGGTAAATAACAAATTTAAAGAGTTGAATTTTACTGTATGGTGGACATCTCGCTTGTAGTCTCAGCGGTGAAACCCTTGTCGTAAAGGGGTAGATTTCCAAATAAAATATTATTTTTATAATAATCTATTGTGGTCAACAAAGAAGGAGCCGTTTCTTTCTTGAAAATATTATATAAGAGCAGTATGTGATGTGTTCGCTCAAGGATTTTTTACGATGGTTTTGAAATCGGCACTAAATTGGGGTTAAAGTAGTCCAAACTGTATGTAGCTTAACACCGGCTTGAATTTAGATTTTTCTGTTTCAGACTGTAAGTTACAGTGTAACTAGGGCTATATGACAGATGTTTGTTTTCCAACTGGAATTCTCACTCTGCAGCCGGGAATTCACCAGTATATTTAGAAGTGGTCAACTGTCGATCTTTCTATCTACTTTCAATATTTGGTAGGAGAATTTCACCAATATCGGCCAGCCAGTGTAATTTTATGATTTAAGCCACCTGCTTACAGCAAATATCTCAGAGATGTAGACTAGCTCGATCAAGTGCTTGTACTATCCATAGGTTTTCCACTCAGATCAACTCAGTACCAACACAGACTATTATTACGACTTCAACCTTGCGTCAAACCCGAAGACAGCATTATGATGACTGTCTAGCACATCATGGTTGTTGAAACTCGTCCATCTAGCGATTCGCTATTATCACCCAATCATCTCTTTAGCCAAACTTCACAGTAGTTTCAGCATGGACATGCAAGAAGTCAACATTGCCTGAATAGAGCGTCTCTCTTTTCTGTACCAATCATCCTTCATTGTCCTTATCATATTCGTCCTTGACTGCCGTTTCATGGCTCGTCGCCTCTGTCATCGTCTGTGTAGTATTATTTCTTTGTCAAAGCCGGGGTCGTAACTGACACACTGCAACCTCGACAGAATGTATGGGGGCGAGGATCGCGGTCCCCAGTCTCAAGACAATTTTACTGGTTAATACTATTTAACAAATGCCATGATTCGCTGATTCGTGGCTTTATCGAGAAAAAGGGTTCCGTTCAAAATTTTTGGCGAGGACATCAGCGAAGTAGTTGTAATTCTATATCCTAGATTTCAGCACAGAATTATAGAGATTTCGAAATACTTTTTTATCTTTCCTACTTTCATTGTCTCCCTCACCATCGTAATGTATTTGATTTATGCCTTTCGAGAATACCGCATCCCCCTGCTCGACTATTGTGTCCGTATCATGTGTACATCTCTTCATTCTTGTTTTCATTCCCCTGTGCTTTCATATATAGCGGTATAATTGAAAATGGCTTATCGAAAATAGACAGTGATTATGAAAATAATGGACAAATGGGCAATTATGTACCATTTCTACTATTTCGGTACCAGGAAGTTTGGGATCAAAAGGGTCGGGGGTAATTGTTGATTTTAAAATCCTTGGAGCCGCATTTGCGAGAATGCCAATAATATTACTCTCTTACACAATATTACTCTCTTACCAAATATGAGGTTAGTCGATGTACGAACGCACAATAAAGCTAGGTCTTATTCCTGAGGACGGCGGTATGCGAAAAACATAATCATGGCTGAACAAAAAATGTGAAGAAGTTCGAACCCCTAACCAGTGCTATGGCATTCATTTGCCATCCCTTAGTGAAATACAGTGACTTGCCCACAAATGTTCTTACCGTCCAGCTGCTAAATAACTGATGAGTCATAAAATTAATGAACAAAAAATAAACAAAAAAATTCAAGGGCTCCTTTGAGTCGATGTTCTGGACGACAATTTGGGACAAGTTGCCATCTTGTTATCTAGGCACAACATTAGGTCAAGAATTTGAAGATTCATTTCATGCAGTGTGCGTAGGAATCCGAGTGCCAGTGAATTCAGAAAATATTTGCATGTTTATTCTGCTCGAAATTGATTATGTGTCATTCATGCTATTAAATGCATTATCGGATTTCAAGGGAGGTTCAAGAGCCTGCTTAGCAGACGTGACTTCACGATGCTGGATTTGCTTTGCATGCTCAGCGCGTCGGTTCTCCCCTTTAGGGTTGTTCCCTCTAGACCGTGAAATTGGAATTTGATGGCCGTTTTGCCTTCCTCGTCATAGCTCGTAATGCAATCGCGTCGTCTGCTGAGCAGACTAGAACCAGGCGTGTTTCTTTCTTTTGGTGTCCAATCATCGTTGTACAAAGAATGGGGTTAGGAGAGGCGGCTGACAAAATAAGTTGTCCACCTTTGCCTGACGAAGTGATGAATTTCGGCGACGCGCTTTTGCTCTGTTAGATGACCTGCACAGGAAGAAATGGATACCTGAGAGGCAGACCGATCCATATCCACACAGATTTACTTCCGAGAAAATGTCATTTAAATATGAACCAAAGCCATTTTGATGTTGTCTGTGGACTTCCTCCATACTATAAATCGTAACCACCTGCCGAGTCGACCGGACTTCACTGATGACCGTTCTTTTGTCCTAGACTTGGGGTGGCCAAAACAAAATTCACTTACATGTAATTCAAAGATTGATAATTTTAAAATGTTATGTTCTGTGCGATTAAAATTTGGCACTCATCATCAGCTGGACAGTCTGTTAACGCAACTAAGTTTCAAATATCTAGATGGTGTGGTGTGCAACAATTAAAATAGTAATTCTAAATATAATGATCTAACTATAGCATGCAAGTAGTGCCGCTGAGACATTTGCTTCGGCACTTTTATTTTACTTTTTATTTTTTTCACTGTGACAAATGTATAAAACCATAGATCACCGAAACTTGCAATAAAAATCGTTGATTATATCTTTGTGTTAATTTGCCTAATACTTCATCGCAGTTCTTTCCAACTCTTAAAATTGTTGGACATTGAAAGTAAGGTTTTGTTTTTTTTTGTTCCTATCACGACCTGTGACCGCCCTTTCTCATGTTCCAAACATTATAAAGCAAATGGACAACACTGTCTAGATGATACATCCATTGCCATGCACTTGCAGGAATTGCGATTTTTAACGGAGCTGACATTACTTTGACACAGACGACAGCTCATCCAGTGCATCTCAGACACAAACAGAACTGCCGTTTTACAGGGACATAATCCCTCCAAATTAGATCTAGGTCAAAATCAACCTTTAGCACCTATTTATAAAGTTCAGTGTTTCGATCTTTCCTTCTGGATGTTTCTAACGTAGGTTTTATAGTGTCCGTATGTACGCAATCGTATGTACCATTCATTAATATTATTGATAAAGTGAGGCGTAGTGCGATAGTTTTCTGAGTCTTCTATAAAATTATGATTTTGGTCAATACGATTTTTTTTTAAATGTCAATTGGTAGAGAGCTGAGCCGAAATGATGCCGGAGGAAAGCGACCTCTTCCCACATTAATCCTTGGATTATAATATTCATGATGTACAACTCAAACTAGACTATTCAAGTTATTTTCATTTTGATAAATCAGTTTCATTGGCCCAAAGCTGTAACTATCCCGTGTGTTGCAATTTACTGTACATACACACACCTTACATATATGTACTTGCCTCACCTCCGGCATGTCACAGTTTAGAGTAGTGCATTCCAAAGCAAAAGAACATCAGGTCTAGTTGGGCATCTCGTTTCATCTAACAAAGGGAATATTTTGTGGCAATCGTCAGGTCGCTGCTTCGTCTCGTCTACCTGCGTTACCTGCTCTGACCAACATTTTGCAGACGTGTCCATAACAAACTTACCGTGTGACTGACCATAGACATTAAGAGGGAAGGGGAGGGGAAGGGGAATTCATAAGTCAACGACCTTGAGTTTGTTAATTAGAGTGGAACCTTTAGTTCGCAACCACTGTTATTTCCTTAGACAAGTGGTCGTCTTAAACGGTTTAAGGGGTCAGGATTCAAGAACTAAAGACAATGTGTTTGCTATCTGCTGTGGTTTTCAAGTAAATACACCTTGTCGCAAGCTTGGGGCTTTCTTTGGCAATTTAAGAAGACAAATATTAAATTTCAGCATATTAGAGAACAGTTTAAAGCCTTTACTTGGCCGCAAAACGAATGGCTTACCAGGTTTCATGTTAACTAATTGATGGTCACCTTTCACAGTATTTTTTCTGACATTTTGTCACTCTTTTGGATCACGAGGAAAGAGTGGTCGTGATCATTATTATTAGATAAGTGGTCGTCATATGGAGGTCAATTTTGCGGACAGTGTTGACCAGGCGCACCCGGACACTATCGTCACGGCAGATGGTCACCATCCTTTAACAGTTTACGAGTCGGGATTTCCTAGGTTGTCATCGCGTCTTTCTGCTCAAAGGAGAAAGAGTCGTGCTGAAGAACTGAGGGGTCGTAACACAACTGTTTAATTCTTTAATTTTCAATTTTTCTTTTTAACTTTTGAATTAATTATTGAACTGTCCTGAGTAAACACTCATATCTGTGGTTTGTAACAATACATGGTATGTCTCTCCCGGAACATGAGTTTGTGTTTATGCTGTCGCCAGATCAGAACATACGATATTAATCTAGTCGAATGTAAATTTGCATTTTTTTCCTGGAACAGAGCTGATGGTCTAAATTAATATTACATATTTAGAAAAAAAATGCCTCCATTCTTTAATAAAATGAAACCAGTATTTATTTCCCACAAAATCGACACGCAGCGTCTCCTAAGCGGATTCTTTTCCGAAGCATTAATCTAATAGCTAGTGTGTTGCAGGCGTAAGACTTGGAAAATGATTAGGCTAAGGCCATACGTGAAGCATACTTCTTGTTTCAGACAGATCTCAGAATCTAGACAAGTTTGGGATCGGACTGTAAAGCAGATTATTGGGAGAGGGTTAGGGTAGAAGGTTGTGCTATATAACAGACTTAGGGCCATGCCTTGACACTGATCCCATTACGACACAGGTCAAAGAACCATAACTGTCCCCAAGAAAAATGACTTCTTATGCAATTTTTACAGAATTAGGGCCCTAAAGTCAGCTTATGATAAAGGCCCTCCCGAGATTATATAGCCCGTATTATGGGCCGCTCCTTTCCGGAGAGCGTGTTTATCATTTTTCCGCCTCGTCTCGAAAACAGGACTTTGCCTCAGTTACAGACGTCTTGCTTTTCAGCAGAGGCGTAAACCGGCTGATCCAAGGGTGGATACATGAGACAGAGGTTCAATACCGTGAATAACATTTGGTCATAGAAGTACGAAATGAGCGGACACACTCAGATACCTATAAAGGATATGGTAGAGAAAGGAGGGCTCACGAGACAAAGGCTGTGAGAGGGAAAAAAAGAGGTTTCGAAAGAATGTCATGTAAAAGAAGCAGAGATCTGATGACCCTCAGCCCCACTCCTACATCTTAAATTAAAAGGAAAAAGAGAGAGAGAGAGAGAGAGAGAGAGCAATCCAAACAAAGTTGGGCTTTGAAAGAGAAAGATGCTCTAACTTTGTGATCATGCATGCCTCCCTCCCGCCCTTAACCCTCAACTCTCCCAGCCCTAATAGCTTTCCGCCACCTACTTCTTCGTCAAGTACAAGTGGGGCATGTTGAAAAGTTGGTCAGACACCCTTACCCAAATATCCCAGATCTTTCGACTCAGACGCTGAGAGAAACAAAAAAATTAGTTCGTCTGAGATGGGAGTGGCTTAGCTGGCCAGCCATATTGTTGGTTTGATCTGACTGATATGCGAGTAACTGGCAAGGGTAACGCCCCGGGGAACGTGTGGAAACATTCGATTGGATATTCATATGAAATGTGTCAGGGGCTAAATCTGAAGCACTCAGATAAGCACAGTTTGTCAACGCACAGCTAAGAGCGCCTACCGTGGTTTTCGACGTTTCAGGTGGCACCTTATTGAAGCTGTCCGGACCAGGGGTTACAAGACTTTTCGACTTGGACCCCGCTTATGTAGCTCGACAACAACGTGTGCAGGCTGAAATTTGGTGGAGGGGGTGGAGTGGGGAACATGATGAAATCAAAACTTCTGCAGATCAGATCAGATCAGATCAATAGGTCTAGTTTCAACCAAATCGAAAGTTTGGTGGACATAGTAACATGTAAAGAGCTGGTCACAGTCTTAGTTTCTTTAGTTTCAAGAACAGCATAGTGGCTAGGTAGAGGAGAGAGGGTAATTTCAAGAACAGCATAGTGGCTAGGTAGAGGAGAGAGGGTAGTTTCATGAACAGCGCAATGGCTAGGTACAGGAGAGAGGGTAGTTTCATGAACAGCATAGTGGCTAGGTAGAGGAGAGAGGGTAGTTTCATGAACAGCATAGTGGCTAGGTAGAGGAGAGAGGGTAGTTTCAAGAACAGCGCAATGGCTAGGTAGAGGAGAGAGTATAGTTTCATGAACAGCATAGTGGCTAGGTAGTGGAGAGAGGGTAGTTTCATGAACAGCATAGTGGCTAGGTAGAGGAGAGAGGGTAGTTTCAAGAACAGCGCAATGGCTAGGTAGAGGAGAGAGGGTAGTTTCAAGAACAACATAGTGGCTAGGTAGAGGAGAGAGGGAGCAGTCACTTTGCGGCATTATGAGAAAGGTTTTATGTGCGGACATTCTGTCTGCGATCTTCTTTTGATAAAGTCTAACAATCCATTCTGTAATCGATTTCTGATACATATTCTGTCGGCCAGATGATACTTCATTTATTCTAACTAAAATAATTGTTCAGACAATTGTTGAGCTGTTATCTCTCTTCACCACAGACAGATGGAAACAGGATTTCGAGCACGATAATTACTATTGATAAGTATATGTCATGAATCATAAAATATTCTATGTTTAAAAATATCTCAATATTTACAGTAGTTAGAGCGTTGTGAGGGCAGACTATATTTTGTTGTCAGCCTCATCATAAGGATATATTTTCAAGACGTACAGGTCTTTCATCATTCGCTGCTGCTTTGGAATCCTGAGCGGTATTCTGCGTTCAAGGTTGTTTCAAAGGGACCGAAAAAATAAAACTGGACATTCATTAAGTACATTTAGTCAGCCTTGTCCAAAATAAGCCATACGCATAAACTTGTAGGTGAGATACGTTTGCCCTCTTGCTGCCTGGTGGTACATGATGTATTTACAATTTATGTCAATAAAACATTTGAGAGCTTGGCGCATTAAAGATAGGATCTCTTACCATCGTAAGAATTACATTTATTCTGCATGTTTAATCCTGCTTAGGGTGCATTCAGCACCAGCACACCAGTGCAATTCTTAGTAAGACATCCCATCGTTAGTGCGCAAGCTCTCAATTATTTCATTTCATATTTCGTACAATATCGATACTATGTGCTGCAAAACGGAAGGGTCACAACGTGGACGCACCCGGGAGAGAAATCGCACATTTTCGTGGTTTTTGTTGTTTTGTTTTTTTCAGTTGGGGACAATATATGATATATAAGGTCTCACGACATAAATGATCAGCAGTTCAATTTATAATTTGCGTGTCTTGACAGATTTGTACGCGCACAGCATTTAGACTAATGTTCTCGAGAGCATTCCACATTTCTGAAATTCTGAATATATTTAAAACTATTGGTAATCTCCTTATCGGCTCATGACTAAGCGACCTTGGTATTCAGACAGATTATTTATTACAATACCGTCCGATAAGTCGAGTTTGATCAGCGGGCGGGGAACATTGGGACCAAAACATCGCCGACGGCTTACACTGTCTAGACGTATAAATTGGACATTCGTCCCTGCCCCCCTGCGCTACCACCCACCCCCTCCCACACACATTTCTCCCCACCGTCATCACAATTTGAAATAGTACCATATAATAATCATGGACGCCTTGTCCTTGTCGACAGGACTGAGGGGAAAGACGATGACAGTGAAAGTCACTAAAGGAGCGGAGAAATAAAATAGCAAAATATATTCCTTTCCGCCTTATCCTGCCGAGCCGTTTACAAATTATAATTCAAGTTCGTCTCTTCATCCCACACACATACCTGTAGATTTATATTTTCATCATTTTTCCCTACCCTTACCCTGACACGATTAGTCTATTTTAATAAAATTTATGTCACAGATTTCTTGAGAACTACGTAACGTAAAAACATGCGGTTTTCACCTAAATTCGTAGAAAAATACACAAAAAGTAACTATACACATCAGTCCTCTTTATTTTTTTTACCCTTTTTTTAAACAAAAGAATGTGTATAGCAACAAAATACAGTCTCCGATAGATCTTTTCAATTCGCCCGATTCGCCAATCGTCCAACTTTTTCACGGAGTCTATGATGCCTTTCGGTGCGCTAGGTGTTTTTTCGCAGCTGGTGCGTTGCCTGCCTGCCTGCCCATTTGTAAAATGGGGTGTTAGTCTTTTTTATTATACTCAGTTAATATTCATGTAATTCCCATACAGATGCACTCTTATCATCAGTGGCTGTCTCTCCAAACCCCATACATCCTTCCATCGTCCCTTCCCCATCCAAAGAGAAATAAAATTATACCCAGCAAAAGAGCTCTAAAATCTGCCATATCAACTTAAATAAATAGAATTTTGCAGTGAGAACGAAGCAAACATTGACAATGTCCAGTGCACTAAATGATGTCAAGACTTCAAAAGTATAACTTGAAAGTTGTGAACAATATAACCAAACGTCGAATTACAAACTGACCAAAATGACGCTTCGTCACAAACTTCATATTCCTCGTTGAAGAAATATTTCCTTTCGACCATAACATCAACAATATCAACAACAACAAAAATGGAATCATGATTTGCGGATTGCAATAAAACAAACTTTTTTAAAAAAAATATTTTATTCATGCCAATCGCTAGAAAATCAAATGATATGTGTCATGTGACCACCATTTCAGTTCAGACATATTGTGATCCACACTGTAGTCATACACTGATGCAAAAAAAAAAAAAATCAAAGAAGTTGAGGTCCCGTGAATGAGACACCTTTTCTGTTTCGGAACGTCTTGGAAATATAGCCGCCCAAGCGAGGGAAATATACCAATACCAACACAATAATATTTGAATTAAAGAAGCATTAAAACGTAAGTAATAAATAATGTGCCTACATGGAATAGCAAAATATTCATTTCCTCATGTTTACATATTTTTTTTCCCGCCAATGTCTGAGATTTATCTGCCATTATTATAATTATAGTCGATTTCAAACATGTCTGTTATCTATTTCAGATGAAAATGTTAATCCAAATGGACAAAGCCCGAACTCCAAAGAAGAGCGAGAACGACATCTTCTTCACTACTATCAACAGAATGCCAAACCAAAGCGTGACGATATTGAAAAGATTGCCTTAGAACTCGGCATCGAACCCTCCACAGTGCGCGGATGGTTCAGACAGCAGCGCGCAAAGGACAGATGCAAGGGGAGTGACTGTGAAAATACACTATCGACCCAGAACGATATGACCAACAGAGTCCACCCCCCTCCTGGCGGCTATCCTATGCCAATTGTCAATAAAAGTAAGAGTTTAGGAAAGCCCAAGTATAAAAGAAGAAAAGGAAGAGAAAGATAAAGAGAGAACGACAGAGGGTTAAAGAATAGTGTAGACAAAGCTGGCCTTTGTTCCCCCATTTCCCCTTTCCCTGGCTCCCCACCCCCCTCCTCCACCTGACAAGATTACCATCTTTCCCCATTCACTATCTTTTTATTCAGTTATTGAAATTTGAGCAATGTACATAGGAACTGTCTTTAAAAATATAAGTGCCAAGACATAAAAACAATTAACAACTGTTGCATACTATAAACTGTTGCTTATTATGAAAGACGTCAGAGCTAGTTTATAAATAGTAATCAGTATACAACAGGCAGTTTTCAGTAGTGAATTATACATGTGTTTTAAAAGATTTCATGAACAGAGGACAGCCTTATTATTTTTACTTTGTATATGACATGAAAATTGTATTATTATGCAAAAAGTGTGATTTATTATGCATACAGTTCACAAAATTCTTCACTATTAATGTTTCTTCCTTACCAGCTGCCTCACTGGGAGAGATGCCTGAAGCCGCCAATTTTCCTGCCAATCAAAGCCTTAGCTCCACCCAGATGCCTGCCCACATGCTGGGTAACCACACCCAGTGGACCGCCTGGGATGAGCTGTGGTCCAATGACTTCGTGCCTCCTAACGTTGACTTGCAGCCAGACCACATCAAAAATGGGGAGGTTGTGAATTTCAGCTCCCCGACCTCTCTGCCGTGTTTCTCCCAACACCATCTCCAAGGCAGTAACAATAACAGTGGGTTACACCAAAGTCCATCCCTTCTTCCTCCATCTCTTCATCATCTTCATCATCAGATGATGCAACACCAGCACCAAAGTATGGATAGCAATAATGCTGCTAATAATAACAACAACAACAATAATAGTCATAATGTTATGTCTAACGTTGCTTGGGTGAGCTAATTCAGTGGTTCTCATGTTTGCAATGACAGAGCTCCCCTGTGCCCATCCCTCAAGATAATCCTGACACATGATGTACTCTGAGATCTTAAGAGCTTATTTGGGGTATAAAAGGAGAGAAGAGGCAGGATGGAACACTTCACCAATTTGAATTATTTGAATTCAGGTTCAGACTTCACATTGAAGTACTGTTTCCCCAAATTTCATACTACATAGAAACTTTGCAGATCACTCATTTATGGTTCTTATGAAAAAAGTTAAAGAAACTTGATGTAAACACATATAGTGCAGCGGTTCACGGATAAAGCATACATCTTGGGACTTATCAAAAGTGTACTTATTAACAGAAGTATATATTAACCATACATGTACCCTTGGAGAAGAAACATTAGGATAAAAAATGCTGTACTCAGTATGCATGTTTGCCTTCGAAGTGTGTTGTATAAAGTCTGCTCCACTGTATTTGAGATAAAAAGTAAATCCATCAAAGTGAAGACAGTTTAAAGACCATCTGTAGGCAGGGCTTGTCTTCTGATGGTAATGATCAGACAGATAAAGACAAGAAACTTAGGGAAGACAACGGCAGACAACACTACATGTAGGCCAATATCTTTTCATATTTCCATCTAGTTCCAAACAAAAGATATTTGAGAAAAAGAATATAGGCCTTTTTTGAAGAAAAAGAAGAAGACGAGGAAGAAGATGAGTCCAGTATCCCAATAGGGTGACCAATTACAAACAAACAAACAAACACACACACACATACGCACACCCACACACACACAAAGAGAGAGAGAAAGAGAGTGAGTATGCAAAGGGTCATATATAACTACACTTCTTTGAGCCAGTCTGTCTTGGGCTCTAAATGTGCTCTTTTTGTTTAACTGAATAGTGCAAGGGAGGTAACTGACCCATAGCACATGGGGCCAGGACACAAAAGGCACCAGAATTTTGTCTCAGTAATCTACTTGTGTGTTAACTGGGCAAACTGCAGTAAACTGCTAAATAAAGTAAAAAGATCTGTGACCAGCAAGAAACATTGCTGTCGTAAAGATCTTTCTTATTTTACCCAGATCTCCCCCTCCCTTCTCTATCTTCCACAAGAGTTTTCTTTCTGTTCTGTTGATTTAAAAATTATCACTGCAGTCTCGGGACAAAAATTCATAGTACATGTACTTGGCATAGTTGACTCTCAGCTTGCAAAATACTTTGTGAAAAGTCAATGTTAAATAAAACTGAGCAACTACTCTTCATGAAAACTGAGAAAGCATAATAATTCTTTTCCTCAATCTCTGTGTTGTCTTTAAGAATCTGCCATGAAACCTGATGTTTGTGAAATTTTGAACTTTGAACTGGTCATCGTAGAGGGCCATCCCACACTAGCCAAATCTTGGGTGAATCAGTGATGAGGTTTTTCCGGTGTTCTGAATTCATATTTGAGGCCCTGCTTTTATCAGTTTCATGAAACTTTATTGGGAGGTATTAGTAACATTGTTTTACAGTTCTGAATACCAATATAGTGTCAACTTCGTAAAGACTGAAACCAAGAATTCTCGAAAAGCTGTGAAATGGTCCTCTTTGAAACTACAGCAGTCAATGACTAGTGCTTTACTTTGTTGGTTGTATAAGCAAGTTCTCTTACAACTTTGTATCAGTTTCACATATTGTTATATTAAATCTGTATGGTTTCAAGCAAAACAAAATTGAGTTCTGAATGTTCTAAGGACTGCTCAAGAACTCAGTTTTTTAACTCCATTGTATTGAATGGCATGTCCACCTTGATATGCAGAATGTATACATGTAGTTCAATTACGGGTTGTTTTATACATTTTTTTTTTTTCAAATATTTAAGTTTTATATACTACTTGTGTTTATGTCTTTGCTCAAGATCTGTAAGAAACTGACTGCAATTTTTTGTTTATTTGTCTGTCTGAGTATGATCAGAATTTCATATTTTTGCAATTGCTGTTTTATGCAATAAATCCAAATGGTTTGATCTCACACTTTCTGTGTTCTACCATATGTACTTTGAAAGACCATTATGTCAGAGGCCCAGTGGGGCAATGCATGCATGCAGACATCTGTTATTTATTTCCAAGACCTCCGGTTGATTAATTTATGTGTTAAACATGGCTGAGTTCTCCAAGAGGTGAAGAAAAAAAGGAGTTGGCTGCTTCAGTTTATTAATATTTCCACCACTACAGTACTATATCTGAACCTTTGACTTTTATGTTTCATGTCTCTGGAATTGGCATTTTAACACAAACAGTCAGATATGCACAATGCGGTAGCAAATAATTCATGACAATATGTTTATTTTAAACAATTGAATAAAAAATTATTAAGAAAACCAGTAAAACTCTCAAAGTATCACATGAAAAATGCTGGAAACAACAACAATATCAGCGTGCATGTTTAGGAATAAAATATTTATCACAAAATAATAAACAACTTCAGGGTCATTACTAAAATGTTATTTGAGCTTTGAGGATGGAGTAAATCTTTGCTTGTGCTAAAAATAGTATCACAGGAAAAATTACATAACAGTAACAATGAGTCCAGCAAGCCCTGAGATTGAAGATTTCCATACTTCACCTGTCATTCTCCGCTGAGCTGTCATGCAACAACAAACCACCATAATATAACTGTGATTTGTTTATTATAATTATATACTGTTTTGTTGTTGCACAGCAGTGTGCTTGACAGCTGAACAATGAATATGTACTATACATAATAAAGTTAATAAAAACAACAGCACCAAAACAAAATGTTTAGAATGGTTATGCTCTCTGAATGCTGTGGTGTCACAACTGATGCATAACATAACGCAGTTATCACTATGTCAGATCTAGGGTGGAAATAGCAAAAGTATCTGACAAAATGCAATTCCCTAAATGCAGTTCAAAGGATTTGCAAATAACCGTACAGTTTTCCAAACAGTGTTCTGTTATCTGAAATATGTTGCAATTAGTGAAACTTGCAAGTTAACAGAGCACAATTAAACAGGGTCAATTGTATCATTGTGTGTGAAGAATCACAGACTGCCATAACAGCTGGCACTACATAGCTACACTCCACTTGATTGCAACATCTATTCAATTGCAACATGTTGAAGATTTTGCATATAAAAAGTCTCTGAATAATTACCTCTTCTTTCAGTCACAACTCTTTCCATGCTCCCAAGAAGTTGCATGCACGTTAGCAGAGTTGCCTGTATTACACTATACAGTGTACATACATTATTATGGAAATGTACAAGTTCTAAGACTGTGGAAACCTTCACATTTTCACATAATGTCTTCAGTTATAAAACTGGTGGATTTTCTCACAATTTTTGTTCATTTTTTTGTAATCCTTTTTCATAATTTCTATCCATTTATCCTTCGTTCTATTCTTTGCCAGTTAAATATCTGAAGGAGAACTAACATCCAAAAATATGTGTGTATCTATTTATGCTAAATTATTATAGGTCTCGTAACTTTATTTATTTATATCCAGTGCTGGACTGATGATTTCGAAAGCAATAAATTTGGTATATTAACATCTCCCTTTAAAATAATTCCAGCAGTATGCTGATTCCCTGAGACATCATTCTTCTGTATACTCAGAAATGGACAATACATAAGATACACAAAACTATTCATGCCACTAGTTGTCTGCAACTAGGGTTTTGATGAAAAATAACCTATTTCTACCCAGATATGGGAGTACCGTAATCTCTAGAATACTTGTGATTCACAGAATGCTCTGAACTGTTTCATATGAAGCATATTTCAGAATATCTATATATTCCTCATTTTCATATTTCATCATTAAAACAATATTATCATCTACAACATACAAAACAATATGAAATGCCCCTCTACTCAGATATAAGACTTTATAATCAATGCCCTTAATAAATATAAATACTATAGAATAAACTAATGTGTGCTCATGAGTTCTAATTTACTCTGGACGAGCCTTTGTCAATATTGCTTACATCTGTTGTTGACAATGTCACTGGCAAACCGTGCTGATATAAACTTTGAATGGATGAGAAAGGTGCCAACTAACTAAGGCCATTTCCTGCTTTGTCAGGCAGTGGAAAATAGTAAAAAAAAAAAAAATCTATAACACAAGTAAATGTCATATCTTCATCTTTGCCAGAACACAAGTAAATGTCATTATTATCTTCATCTTTGCCAGACTTGATATTACCGTCAATAAATACTGTTACAATGTCATGCATATATTTTATTCATAATGATGACAGCAGTCTATAATATAAATAACATATTACAAAATATACACAATATTACAGCAATGCATATCAAATATATGAGTACTGTGCTAAGAAAGCTGACCATGTAATCAGCCATTGTTTCTTAATAATAGATGTTGTTTTAAGAGTTAAAAGATATTACCTTGGCAAAGAATGTCATTTCATAAAAATAAAACAATCCTGGTGAAAAGGACCAGCAGTGTAAAAAAACTGAGATTCTCAAACATTTAAAGGCATAGAAAACAGTATCTTAAGTAGAACAGTATTTCCTCTCTGAGAACCAGATCTAAGGCATATTAGGTAGAGTGAATAAATTTTTTGCTTCTTGGCAAGAATAGGCATCTAAGGCAAATTGAGTTCTTGAGCAGGGAGTCTGCTGCTATACAGGAAAAGAACACATACTTCACTTTAGATTAAATTCACTTTTTGGGACCTATGTAAGGAGTCTAATGCTCACTGGCTTTCCATCTGGGTTGTTCTCTCTGAGTTTTTTTATAGTTTCTGAGATAACCAAATGCATATAATATGCCATAGATTTATTGATATTAGAGGTGCAATGCAAAATTTTTTGTGTCTGTATAATTATGATTTGGCATAGAGAATGACCATTGCACTAGTTACTTCCAGCAGTAAGAAATTAGTGCTAGCTATGGTATTATAATGTCAGTTAATGTCCTTGTTTTGGGCACAATGAAATCAGCTGCCGTCAAATATTATCACAATGAATACACAGCTGGGTGTAAGATACAATCAACTGTATTAAATCACCCTCTGTTTATTAACAGCTTTTGCTTAATCACAACTTTTCGCAGGAAAGAAAATTATTTAATAATTTCTATACAGAAGTCACTGGATAATTGCCCCCTTCTTCGAATAATCCCAATTTCTCAGAGATGACAAATGCAGAGGTCGATGGGAAAAGGAATTAAAGTTGACAAAATTGAGTTTTTACAAATTATTGAAACTGTGTGAAAAGGAAAAGTTTTCCATCTTACACACCCACACCAACCTGTACAAGAAATGGCCAAAATTTACAATGCTGCAACTCCATTTCATCGCAACTTTTCCTCAGTTCCTGTCGAGTTGCGATTAAGCAGAGTCAACTATATTGTCTTTTTATAGCTGAACGACTATAACACAGAGCAAGTCTTAGAAGAGCGTTTTTGCTTTTGTTCCTGCTGCTCGCTTCCTGGCAACTTCGTATCACGAAGAGTCGCTGGTGTCTCCTTATCATGCTCATTGTTATGCTGATTGCCAGGTGCAAGACCGGAGGATTGGGAACTTTCAGCCACATCTTCCTTTTGGTTTTCAGGTACTTTTTCTTGTGGTTCGGGCTGATTTGAATTATAACCATCTGCCTTCACTGATGCGTTGCTCGACAAATTAGCATTCGCCATGACAGCACTGTCTGCTTTGTTAGAGTGAGGAACTTCCTGATGGTTATTCACGGATGATGTTTGAGTTGTCTTTGACAGAGGTAGGGGTACAGATTTGCCATCATGTTCTGGGGATGTTCCTGGACCATCTTCTTTGCTTGTTGTGTGATCCACAGGAGATAAGCTGATCATGTTCTGTAAATATAAGATCTGGGAACATCAGCACCAGGTGAGGCAAGAGAAACATGTAAATCTGTAATTTGCTACATCTCGTTTTACTTGTAGGATGTCTTCCCGTGAAAAAAATCGTCACCTCAGTTTACAAGTGTCATATGTACATTTGATGTAATCCTGGGATTCTCCCAAGGCGTTTTTCAGTTAGTGTTAATGGTAGGGTCAGATTAGAAAAAGATCCCTAGGGATAGTTCTTGGACAATATCTAGGGACCTTCCCTCTGTCCTAATCTCACTCATGACCCTAACCCTGCTCTTAACCCTGACCCAAGCACTTACTGGGAGAGTTCCAAGATTATACCAAATGAATGCACAACACCTATAGACTGAGATGACAAAATATCAACATTAGACTAATACTCATAAAACTCATTGGCATCATCATCATCATTATCATCATTAACACACCATCACTTGAAACAATGATAAAACACTATCAAGTTCCGTCACACCAGCACTTGTGAAAGAATTTGAAAATGGTACTATCATATACTTTAATACAATATTGCAATTAATATCACATCAATAGCATGCAAATTTTCAGGTCAAATGTGACCCCTCTTCAGGCTTATGATACAATACTGAAATAAAGGTGTACAAAGAAGTATATGGCTGACGGGCCTAAAACTGTTCACAGTGGTAATGTAAGAAATAGTGAGCAGTTCAATGTAGACATGCAAATGCTATACACAGACTAGTGAGTAGATTTAATCAAAGACTAGCTCAGACTTATAAAGAAATGAGAGGGGTAGGGCAGAGGAAGAGACTGGAGAAATCCTCTATAATACAGAGAGTAAAAAAATGGACAAGGAATAAAGAAGTCAGCAAAAGACAGTCACAGTAGAATAAGGGTCATTTACAAGAACACTACCTTTGGCACCATCATCACCACCAACAACATGATACACGTAACAATGAAAATGATCAAGTAGGTACTCACTTCATATACATGCACCTGGTCATCTTTTATATTTTTCATCTCATTCTCAATCTGAGCAATGTTCACAATGTTGAATGGAATTGTTGACCCTGTACCCCTGATGAAAACACATGGACATTCATGGACATTCACTGATAATGGTGACACTATGTAAGACCAATTTAACAGGCCTGATGACAGTGCCTCTAAGCATTTAGGTTCTAAATAAGTGTTTCTAAAGTGCACAGTGAACTGCAGTGTGTAAGTTGTGTGAGCAGTGAAGGGTGAAGACGAGAGCGTGACAGAGTGAGTGAGTGGGGCGGCGCATGTATCATGTAATATGTGTGAGAGTGTGTGAGTCTCTGTCTGTTAATGTATGTATAATTGTATGCATTACTGTAACAAAGAAAAATTTCCCCATGGGAATAAATAAAGTATCTTATCTTATCTTATCTTATCTTATCTATCTTATCTTATCATTTTATCCCACTTACAAACCCACATTATATTCTTTATTTCTGAGAAAATGCTAGAGTCTGCAGTCATGGCAAGAACTGTGCAAATTTTTGTGTGAAATAAAGGCAAATCAAGCAGTATCATGTGAGTTAAACATGAAATAATGTAGTGTAATGTGTGATTCAAACCCCTTCACCTGAGTCAATCTTAAAATGTCAACACTTTAAATTGTACACTGTTCCCAACTAAGCCTAATTCATTCACTACAAGGGGAAGGGGATGTTTTTTAATAAATTCACAGTTATTTGACTTTCTACCAGAAAACAATAAAAATGGCATGAATTTGCTCAGAGCATAACGAGATCAAATCAGCTTACAGTACACTCCTGAAAATCACAAAGCATAATGCATTAAACAGTTGTGACAGGTAACATCTTTCTATTGTAGAAAGCTGAATTTCAAACGTGATTTGCGCATGCACAGAGGAGGAATGGGAACAGTGAAGGAGGACGCAGTCTGTTGCCACCTTTTTCTAACTTCTGTATGAATGAAAACAGCTTGTGAAAACCATGTGCCAGCCTTTTTCTAACTTCTGTATGAATGAAAACAGCTTGTGAAAACCAGTTTATAGACATTAGTGGAAAGGAGGGAGGAGACAATTTCCTTTACATTAAACTTTAAATCTTTCTTTTTTTTTTGGACTTTTTATGCACATATCTTGACATGACACTAGCAGAATGGAAGAGGGAAGAACTGTACTTCACTGGCCACAAGTTTCAGCATCACCAACTGTAACCTTTCACACCAAGCTTGCTTTTGAGAACTGCATGTAAAAATACAAAGAGACCAAAAATATTACCTCTGGCCCAGCAGATTAATAACATCATGAGCAGCTGTGGCGATGCACAGGTTCTGTTCTGTAGTGCATCGATAAGTTCCCTGCATCCCATCAATGTCAACGAAATATCCCGGGTTCTTGTTGGTGCTGGCTTTCTCCAGTTTCTGCCAAATGTCATCGTTCACGCTCACAGAGAAGGGAAGAGTATGGAGATAGAAGGGTCTTGGTCTTTCATGGTCACTCTGAAATAATTATGAATACTGAATATGAATTTTCATTTTAAAATACCGCATATCCCATTATTTAGATATGGATGTGAGGTCTTTTAAATAAAAAAAACAATAAAAATTCAGAATGTCTGTCAAAGAGGAAAAATGTCAAGGTAGAACAAGAATAGGAGAACATGACTTCTGTGTACCATGACTGATTTATCATAAACCATTTGACCCCAAAGAGTTCATATTATTTTAAAGTTCAGTAACTTTGAGAATTGAAAAAAAAAAACTGAGATAAAAATTTTAAGCACATTAATAGACATATATACTGTATATTTGTTGCACGTTTTATTCATCTAAATGCTGACTTTTTTCACAATAAAAGAACAAATTTTTAAAATTAATGTAAAAAATTCATGTGCCATGACCGCTTTGTTGACATGTTAGGCATACACCATGACAGGCACTGTTAAACAGGTGTTGATAATTTTTCAGCTGTGCCCTCGCCATAGTAGATCAAAAACTATAAGTATTTGAAATCTTCAGCTTTAAGAGACAGTATCCCTCTACTGATGTGTGCCAAATTTCAGCTGCATAAGATTTGAATTACTGAAGTTATTAACTCTTGAAATTAGGTAAACTTTCTATTTTTGTGACCATCTGATACAATCAACACTCCCCAGTTGTGATTCTTCAGAAGGATTATCATATGACTTTTATATATTTTGATGTCTGGAAAATTAAGCAGCAGTTGCAAATATGCCTTAATGGTCATTTCCAGGGAGGGGAACTGCAGCTTGACAAAATTATGTAGCATGATTAAACTCAAGCATGCCAACTTGAAGGCACGAAAAAGACAAGAGAATTGAAACCAGCATGTGACAGGGACTTTCAGCTTTCACATACTGTGCTATCTGCTGGGGTGGCTGGAGTCCTCATGGGGTTGCTCAATGGACCATAATAATAATAATAATAATAATGCGGTTTATAAGTCTTGTATCCAGGGTGATGCCCACTCACACGACTTCACACTATTATTGCCCCAGCATGCCCTATCACTCTAAAACTTTCTTAACTCCCTGGAGAGTATACTTGCACTGCCATTTTGAGGCACTGATCACCAGCATTCTGACAATATCTTTTGCTGTCTTTAGTCAGATACCCATTTTACAGACAAGTGAACGGAGTAAAATGTGCATGAAATGCTTGCCAAAGGCACGAACAACATGATTGTGGTCGGGAATCAAACCCATGACCTTTGGATTTTGAGTCCAACATCGTGACCACACGCTGTTGCCATGATCTCAATCCTGCTCCCAAGTAGGTGAATATGCAAACTGGTGATAAGGCAGACTCAGCTGTCCATAGATATCTCATTCTAAATAGTTTTAATACATTGATTAAATCTCTAATGCTGAGAGAGGAATACAGAGCATATATTAAACAGAAAGTCTATAGCAGACAGGTCACGCTGCCCCAGCTGCACTCCCTAACTTTCAACCAACCTATGTTTATATGATACATTCTAAAAAGATCCAAAGAGAGTTTTCCCCCCTTCACATTCTGAGTGGAATCTTCACATTTAATCATCATTTTGATAGGACACTTTCCAATACTATACCTGTATAAGGTAAACAATTGTCTTGTCTTTCACAGTCCGCTGCCGACAGAGAACAGTATGTAGCTCTTCCACCAGGGACTGAGAAGATGCAAACTCATCCGAAACAAAAATAACCACCATGTCTGCTGAATCTAAATGTGTCCTGCGCTGTAATTGGCTGGAGGCTTTCAGATGACTGACTAATTTGGGAGCATGTTGTTTAAGAATTGCAGACATGATTGCTGCCAGTTTCAAGCAGTCTTGTGCATAGCTGAACACAACTTCTCCTAGTGGGGAAAACAAATATATGCTGAAGATCTCAGTTATCATACTCCAACACAAGTTAACAACTTTTACAAAATCTTATGTATTCTAGTGGCATGGCTTTGCATATTCCTTGAATATTCATTATTATTAAGGGGAGGAATATGAGCCCAATCTGATAATTTTTTAGCTGTAAAACATTATTCTGTGAAGTGTGTCACTGGGGATTTTACCAAAGCACTGTGAAAGATCAATTTTGAAAAGAAAAGCTGAAAAAAACCTACCACCAGAAAATTTCCTGTTCCTATCGGGAATTGATCCCAGGGTCTCTCAGCTTGCAAATCTGAATGCACTAACACTATACCACAGGCATGCTTACTTCACCGCAATTTAATCTTTACATACTTACTGTCTGAATACTTGCCTCCTTGTGTAAGCCTGGTGTCCATTTGTGACCCTGCCACACTTCCCAACTGCTCAGTTAGTTCAGACACACACTAATATGAGCAACTGGAAAGTGAATCAGGTTCACATGGGAACACAAGGCTTTACATGTGGAGTCAAGGAAAATAATCAAGTGGTTAACATACAAGGATTCAACTGCTGTGAAGTTGGGTCCCACTGATAAAATAGGGCAAGCTCAGGGCCTGAATCCTGGCAGGGATAACAATTTCTTTAGGTGTAGTACAAGGTGGAAATAGAGCACTTAGTAACAGAAGTAAGGAGTGAGCAGACGCAAACAGATGCTCACACAAGGTACGATAAAGGGGGAAGTGCTCAAGAAGACAAATGCAGAGAGAACATGGAAGAAGGAAAGAAAGTGATGTGGTGGGAATTTCATTAGTTTTAGCCAACTGGACTTTCTTCTCAAATCTGATCTTTTATATCTATTATTAAAAAAATTGCTCACAACAGATAATGTTTACCAGCTTGATTATCAACTTGGGCTCACATTCCCTCCTTCTTGTACAATATTACTTGTAATGGGCTTTGGTAACAATAAGTGTGATAAAGGTTCAAGAGGACAGCAGGAAGCTAAGTCCAAAATACTTATTGGTTAAATCCTCTTTTTCTGAAGGTTGTCATCGCCATAGTTTCTCCAACAAAATACATTTTCAAAAAAAGTATGAAAAAAAAAAATAATTCTGTCACATAATATTAATATGATCTATTTTGGTGACCTGGCACCAAACCCTACCTTTCACACTATGAGAAGTATCAGTCTTGTATAAACCTCCAAGTCATGAGAGTCAATAAATTTCTCTACATGTATATACAGCCTACCTTCAAACTCCAATTGTGTATTTGAAGAAGTTTTTCTGACCACATAACCCTTGTCCATTTTATACATTTGTTTGAATATGTTTGCCCGTTGCTCTTGACGTTTTGCTTTCAGGAGGTTCACATCAGGCATCTGAAAGAGAGATGTAGAGTCACTATAAACCTACAAAGCAAACATATATCTAGATGATAATTACAGAGATGAAAAACATAATTCAATATCACCAAGAAAAAAATTATAGTTAATTACAATGGTATGGGGTGCTCATTTTAGAATTCGTGTAGTATGCTAACATAATTTATTTAACTGGATAGAAGATATTTTTGACTAATTTTGGACTGGTTTTGACTACTTTTACACTGTTTTGCATTGTTTTGGGATATTCTGCATTAAACAGATTACACATATTTTTTTTTCTTAAGAGTAACTGGATTTGTCTTCAGATACTATGATATTGAACATGCAGACACATATTTAACTCACCTGTAATCTCTTCTTGCTGCTAGATACCTTTTCCACTAAATTCTCAGCCAGTTGTGTCATACTCCCCTTCCCATCCCTCAAATCCACACATGGAATTGAACTCATTCGCCGAGGAATTGTCTCTATGACTTCAGTGCAGACAGGAATAACATGGATGGAGTCCTAAAGACAATTAAAGAGGAACAAATCAAACTCAGGGAAGGAGAGAATATAATTATACTAAGCCTTAATTCATTATTTTTACAGTGTTTTGCTGGGCCCAACGTAATTTCTTCACAGCAAACTTAACCAAACCCTGTGGATTGGCTTGACCTAGGAGCAGAGCATTACAGTTAACTAAATACTGTAATTTTATAAATAGAACATTAGTAAGGGTAATAACAAACCTGCCTTGAATTCTGAAAAGAGAAATACCACAATGCATTTTCTTCCAAGAAAATCCAAAGTTTATGTTTTGCAGACAGGTCAAATCAAGGGTTGGTGAGAGAAAAGTGCATGTGTAACCGGGTGGAAAGGCATATAGTGTCGTAGTATTCTTTCTCTTTTATTTAAGGGGAGGAAGGTGAGCTTAGTCTGATAATATTTTTTAGATGTTACAGATTATTTTAAGGAAGTGTGTCACCAGGGATTTTACCAAATTACTGTGAATGATCAATTTTGAGAAGATGGGCCGAAAAAACCTACTCTAGAAAATTTCTGTCCCTGCCGGGTATCGAACCAGGGTCTCTCAGCTTGCAAGTCAGAGCGTGTTACCAACTACACTACAGGGACTCTAACTTCACAGCAATTTAATTCTTAAATACCTACTGCCTGAATCGGTCCCTAACTTCCACGTGCGAACCTAGTGTTCACCCGTGACCCTAACACACTTCCCGACTGCTCACTCATGCAACATATAGTGGTGGATAAGACAATACATGTGATTATGCTGCAAAAACAAGGTGGTGTAAAGAATACAATTCCACACATCAGTGATATATTCTCCTATTAAAAAGATATAACAGAACATTTATTTACCATTTAGGAAAAGAGTTTTACAATGTCACAAGGTGTCATACCTCTTATCTATAATACATTCACATAAAACAAAACACATCATATATCAAAATACACAGTATTACAAATGAAATACATAACAAAGTCACTGCTAATCGCAGTGGTATACATTTATTGCATATAAACAAATTTACATTTTACTGATGTGTGGAGAGTTCAGACAATCTGAAAAGTGAGATTTCAGATTTTTCCAGATCTTCAGAACAATTTTCCAGACATGATGAAACACTGTTCAATAAAGAAAAAAAAATCTTAAAGTTGTATTTCCAGCTTTTGCTTCTCTACTCAGAAATTTGCTCCCCACTCTTTCCACAGCGACTTCATCCATAGGCTTTTAAAACTTAAAATTTTAATCGATACTTTTTTAAATCTGAACTTCAGATTTTCTTTCCCAGGTAGTTTTTAGACCTTCCAGACTCTGTACAAATCATGAACATAATACACAGCCATAAAATTAGTAAATTCACAACTGTTTATGTTGCACAGTGCCTATTGCACTGCAAGCAAAAACTAACACTCACATGGGCATAGTGTCGGGCCAGGCTAATGTTGAACTCATCATTACAGACAGAAGACTGGACATATCCAGGGGAGAGAAATACTACCACACACAGAGCCTTGTCCACAGCTTCATACAAAGCTTGCTGCCACAGATTACCTGAGAGAAAGAGATTTCAATATGTGAAAATCTTTTACAAAGAACTGATATTTCGAACACTATGAGGACAGGCCAATCTAAATTTGCTGCTGACTTCAACAATGCCATAAGAAGTCAATGTTAGCATTTCGCACTACATCTTAAATCTTTTGACAAAAGGGCCTATGTTTGTTTTCGTGCCAAAATTACGTTTTTAACATCTTGTTAAGCCATAGCCAGAATTCATCTCCTTTTGAAATATGTTTACCAAACTGCAAATGTGTTTGATATATTTACAGCAAATAGACAAGAATTTTGTTGAGGTTCCATTTAAACAGAACCACTCAATTTTCTCAAAAGTGGTTTTGGCAAAGAAAACCCTTTTTATCAAAATACGTTAGAAATATGTAAAGTATTACAATATTGTTCTTGCCATTTTGCAGAACTTTAGAGCTGTGAAATTTTGTGCATTGTATTTTTGCACCATAATGAGACTGTGTGTATTGTCTATTTTAACACTAGTAGCGCTAGCTGACCACACACCATGCAGCTCGCCGGCTGTGTGACTTAGTTTTACCAATGTTATAGCGCATACTGCCTGACAGTTAGCATCTGTTGCCAGGATACACGGCTGCATAAATACCATTGCCACAGGTAGAGGTTGGTTGAGCGATGCGTATATATACTATTGCCGCACTGAACAGTAACGAGCGCAGTAGTATATATACTATCACCGCATCACGAGGGTCAATAGGTGCTTGACCAAATTCAGTCTTAAACATGACAACATGCATATTCTAAGTTGGGGTTCATTTCAAAATAACAATACAACTAGAATGCACTTATGACAGCCTCGGTTATAATGGGAACCCAGTCATACATGCAGATTCTAAAAGCCCATGTTGCCCTCTCCTTTGTTGTTGTTAAATAGCCGTATTATAATGGGCCTGGAGGAGCAAAAACCCAGTATTACTGCATGATTGCCTCACCCACAATACCAATTGCTCCCTGATGTAGTTTGACAGCTGATGTGTCCATAAAATTTAGGTTAGAAATTTGCTTTCTTGTGGCTTGCACATTGACTTCACAGCATCCACTGTCTCTAAAACCTACAAGGTCTTAGGTTCAGAACTATTGCCTATAGCAGGCTTCACTCAGGGTTTTTTCAGAAACAACGACACACAATTTTAACAGCCAAATTTTGGAAGTCCCAACCACCCCGTTATAACCAAGTTTTACTATATGACCAGTGCAGAAGTCCCAACCACCCCGTTATAACCAAGTTTTACTATATTACCAATGCACAAGTCCCAACCACCCCGTTATAACCAAGTTTTACTATATGACCAATGCACAAGTCCCAACCACCCCGTTATAACCAAGTTTTACTATATGACCAATGCACAAGTCCCAACCAACCCGTTATAACCAAGTTTTACTATATGACCAATGCACAAGTCCCAACCACCCTGTTCTAACCAAATTTTACTATATGACCAATGCACAAGTCCCAACCACCCCCTTATAACCAAGTTTTACTATATGACCAATGCACAAGTCCCAACCACCCCGTTCTAACCAAATTTTACTATATGACCAATGCACAAGTCCCAACCACCCCATTATAACCAAGTTTTTCTATATGACCAATGCACAAGTCCCAACCACCCCGTTCTAACCAAATTTTACTATATGACCAGTGCGGCAGTTTTGATGATGCTACAGCCATTTCCCAAAGAAGTACAGTGGAACTTGGAAATTAAGTACTCATTTAATAATAAGTATACATGTACTTGATATTAAGTATGAATTTCACATGCACAGATTCATCCCAAACACCAAGGCATTCTCTGTAAGGAGGTTCTACTTGTACTGGTGCTATACAGAAAGTAGAGTGATAGTGCTTTGTGTTCAGTTATGCCACATGTATAATGTTTCAACATTATCAAACTGCAAACAAAGCTTGAAGCTGCAAGTAAATCATTCACCATACCCAATCACAGGAATTTATTGATTTGAGTCATAAAATAATTTGTGTCTTTTTTTAAAAAGACATCAGATTCATTTAATCGGTGGGTTCCATTCGTGTAAAGTCAAAATAAGTGAGTCACTTCAAATTGCTTCTTTTCTTATCTCACACAAGAAAAGGCCCATTAAACAAAACATTTTTCAATCTCAAGTATTCACAATAAGTCTTACCAGCTTTCAGTTCACTCTTGTCAAAAAATATGTTCAAGTTGGAATGGTTTTTCTTCAGGAAGTCCACAAGTTCTTTTGGCTCTTTTGCATTCCGATGAGAGTAAGAGACAAATATGTCATAGATAACCTCTCGGCTGATCCTAAGCGCTTCACTTGCTGATTCATCAGTCCCATTTTCAGCTGGGACGTTGCTTTGTTTCAGTGATGTAGTGATGTAAGCACAGGCTGAATCCAACAAACCCTCAGCTGTCTCTCCTTCCCTACGGACTCTGTTCAAATGGAATAAATTAATGAGAATTCTGCATTATCCTAAACCAATTGCTAAATTATGATCTAATAAATACTAACTAGACCAGGTAGGCTGTAAAACTCTTGGAATTTTTAAAATTGTTTGCCAACTCCTTCCTTAGTTATATGTTGTGGTAGAGAGCTTGAGGGAGGGGATAGGGAATATGAATGTTTTATACTGCCATATGGCAATCATACCTCTGAGATCTGCTTCTTTGTTATTCCCTATCAGATTTTTCAGTTTGCTTCATTGGTGAATTTAATGGTCCACAGTTGGTATGAGAGGGTATAGCACAATGCTGATGCCAAGTTTGTTTGGTCAAATCTCCTCTCAGAGAGCCTGGTACTCTGACAAGTCTGCAGGACATGAAGAAGTGTCTGTTGTACGCGGTGGCAGGTGCACTCAGGACGCTCTACTCTGCCCATGGGGTGTAGGTGGGCTTTGAGCTTACAGATGGTTCTCTGATCATCTCTTGGGAACGGGTGGATGGCATCTTTCATGAACTCCCTCAAAGATAATGCTCAGGATGGGAGGATCCAACAAACAACAGGCATACACCTAGTGGGAATTTTCAACTGGCTATGCTGGTACAGGGCTAGTGATGTCTTGTTTGCTGCGATCATTCAAGTAGAGATTACCTTCATAACCTCCACTATCACCCAGTAAAGGTTGGTTAATACTGTAAAAATGGTCAGTCTCAGCTCAGAGTGTAAAATAACCATCGTTCTATACAATATAAAAAAAAAATATAATGGTCATCTGTTCCAGAGTTGTCCATAAATCAATAGACCCTGTCTAGAAATGTCAAAGATTACATCTGACACATGAGCAAAGACTGATCATGTGAAACAAGGCTGGGAAGAAACCATAAGAGGAACAAAGATAGATGGTCACTCATCATCTTTAACACATTTTATTTACAGAAGCCTCTACATGGGTGGAACCTATAAAAAGGTTTATACCCTGTGGGTAGCAGAAGTGTGCAAAAGACACTGGGAGTAGAATTCTCCATACATACTTCCTATAAAATGTTTGCCATAACATTTTCACATGGGGCCATAGCTGACAAAAGAAAACTACAGTGGACACTATGCAATGAGCAATGGCTGAAATAGGCTTTCTTGTCAACAACGGCTGATAACATGCCAATAACAAAAGCTCATGTCATTGTTTACCAACCTGCATTCAGTGTACTGCACCAAACTCATGTAACTTGGAATAGATTGGATTGTCTCCATGTAAAATGGAACAACCATCTCCTCCTTCTTCAGCTGATTACAGCACAGTGCCATGTTGAATTGCTCCAGACAGTCTACATCAGCCAGGTAAGCTGGGGTCAGCACAATAATAATTCTGGGGAATTTGAATCAGAGATTATTGATTATTATGATTTTCATTTTTAACAACAAGTTCTCTGGGAAAAAATATTTTGAGTTTCATTTTGTGGCTACACTGTTCCTAGATTGAGTATTTCTGTATTTAAATCTGCATTTTAAATAATGTATGTTAAATACAATCTGTAAAGACATCTAAATGAGTGAAATATTTTAAAAGTAAGAAATCATATCACACAGCATTGGTACTGTAGATACAGTTGTGATAAACTTGTACTATATTTTTTTTTAATGTAAAGGCCAGTAGTTATAAGGAAAAAATAACTTTGTTGGGATGGAACTGAGGTTTAAATATGGTCACTCTCAGAGCATGTGACCATGGCATATGGGGGAGGGGGATAACATTTCTAGCTATTTGTGCTTTATAGTCAATTCACACATTTAAATTGTTGCCTAGCTTTGCCATAACACTTTTCTAACTGCCATTTAGCTCAAAACAAAAATTTCAGTATTTAATAACAATGTTTCCCCTTTCCATTCTGTGATAAAATTTCAAAGTGCTCCTATTAAGAACATTTCTGCTCAAAGATATAACAATTCACAGCTACAGGAAAAGAGTCTGGCCAGAAGAGACAGCCTTCGAGAGAAACCATGGGCTTCAGCAGCAGATATGCAAAAGAGTAAGCAAGTCAGTACTATCACAAAACATGAGATGTCTAAGAACACAGAAGAGGAAGAAAAAGAAGAAGACGATATAAAATTACAGTATTTTTTTGTTTTCCTGTACAGTTTTTGCAAAATACAGTAGACTCTGCTTAATCGCAACTCCTCGGGATCACAGAAAAAGTTGCAATTAAGCGGGGTTGCAATTATGCGGAGCTGGCATTTTCAGCCATA
>JAWQUT010000015.1:677915-741658 GCA_033807755.1 Ellobium chinense | reverse complement strand
GGGGGCTGTGGGGGCAATGTGTGTGGAAGCAAGAGAAGAAAAGAAATACTGAGTGACTGGTTTTTGAAAATCATAAAACTCCTGTCGTGATTTGTATTACTGGAACAGACAATATAAGTTTATCTGAGAAGTCTTCATCCTTCATCAGCATGAAGCAATGTGTCAGTAACCAATCTGTATAAAACCAAAAATTTTATAAGATCAAGTGGAATTTAAGTCTCAGATTGACTGACTGAGAAACCAATGATAATAGTGTTTCAAATGCCGACCTTTTGAGACAGGTTATTACTGTCCACTTTCTAAGCCTTTTTTTAGAGTAAGACCACAGCAGACAGGAGTTGCTGCTCTTTCCTCATGCTCCCTAATCAAACCAATAAATGTCACAAAAATGTCTCTCACATTTGTACATTCTAATAGCAACTGATGAGCTTTTGTTCTTAATCTCCTCTTGTCTGCAAGTTTAGAAATGGATGATACTCAGCATATGTAATAATATGGAGACGACTTCTCTATTGGCCTTGTTTACATAGTAAATATCTTCTCTGTCTCCTCAAAAAGATTAAAGATGTTAATGTGCTCTGGTGATGAAAAAGGGTCATAGTGAATAGATTTGTAAGATGGGTGGTGGAAAAGCTCCTAGTTTATAGTACAATGCTCTTTTTCAGTCTCTGAAATGAATCTGAACAGCAGTGATTTTCTTCTCCTCACATCTGAGAAAGTTAGTGGTGATCTGTCAGTCAAACCACCAAAGGTCACACATTTCAGTGTGTTGATCATTTGATGATAGCACCATAATATCATCGCTTCAAAGGCCAGAAAAACACCCTGCATGATGATATCAGGCATGAGCTGATCAATTGCATTTGTAACCATCTTATTTAGCTGGGTCCTAGTGTCCTAGTGTCACCTTTTATCTAAATGGGAAGAAAACAAACATCTCTTTATTGCTGGAGTGAAAGTTAATGACATAAACTTTTACAATATTTTCTTGCAAGCCTATGATAATAAGGCCCAAAAAAATTGAAATCCACAAAGCAGTGAGTTCATATATAAGAAAATGTTTACAGATGGTCAAACTGGCTTGTACAATGAGCCAACGTGACACAACGGTAGGACACAGAATCTTACAATTCAAAGCAAACAATGCGGCGGTAGGGCATTGTGGGATCCAAAGGAGCTGACACCCAACAGCAGAAATTTTGCCGTAGATCAAGCTCTTTTGTCTTGGCTAGTTCCCGGACGCTGATGTCCAGGTTATACTTCAAGCTACCAATGAGGCTGGTACGTGTGGTCATATAGTTACCTGCAGACAGTATTATTTACATATGAGAAATAAACTTATGCTAAACACGGTCAACAATTAAACCACAATATTCCTACATTAGTTAATAAAACTCCTCTACAGATTCTTTGATCTACATGTATTCAAATCAAGAAATGATACCTTATCATTTTCAATGCTCTTTTTCAGGATTTCACGTCCTCCGTTTTCACTCTGATTTGAAAGGGGCATCTTTACTGCAGTTCTAACACATAAAATCAGAGATTTCAACATAATGGTCTTCTGGCATAGTGCTCAGAGCTTAGCTCAAAGTTGCCTGTTTATAAGAAGATGATTAAATTAGCACCTGTGATGACAAACAAATGACTCTGACATGATCTATCTGCACATGATCAAACCCTTCTCAAGACAGCAGTCTATATATGTATTAGAGAGTAGACAATGCCTTTTATCAAGAAAGTGCGCAAGTACTGCTCTAGCCAGAGAACCTCTGCAGATATAATGTTATTTGTTTAAACAGAGGTGTAACCCATACCTAATATAATAATATATTATGACATGGATATATCTGAAACAACATGTCATCTTGGAGATGCTTACATACAGTCATTACATACAGTCAAAGAAGAATGTAAATGTAAGTGAGAATTTATTTCCAGTTGCAGTACTTGTAGACCCACTGAGAACATCCTCCATAAACTAATAGTCCCATCTGCATAATCAATTTATCATGCATGCAGGGAAGATGGACTCAAACAGAGGCTAGAAAAAATAAATATGACAATGCACTTAATGTCAAGCACAAAAACCTCTGGCAAGACCAACATCTTCTCACATCCTGGCACAAGTGTTTTTTCCTGGTCATATGAGCTGGGTGAAATATTCTTCTCCCCGCCACCGATCATAAATCTCAGAGGGGGATTTGTAAATTTTCAGGGGGATTTCAGGTTTTTCTCAAGTAATGCAAACTTCGGAGTGGAGAAAAGAAAGGGAGATCAGCATGAACATCCTTTTCTTGTCAGTCTGCCACTGGTACCAGGTAAGTAAGACGCCTCATACTCAAATATACTCATGGATGTCTAAAACTGGGATATGACGACATGCAACACTGGACTAGATAACTTCATGACAGATCCAGAATACCATAATACCTGGTGGCAGACTATGTGAAAGGGACTCAGGCTGACAGAGAAAACAGGAGCCAAAGGGCAGAAAAGAAAGAGGCTCATCACAGCCAACAGCTATCCATCTCAACACAGTATTCACCAGCTGCCACATTGAGTATTGACTGCTCTTCCTAATTCAGTTTATTAACCACACCAAACGTTTGTCTTCAGACGCTGATCTGAGTATATCAGCACTGTTCTGGAGGACAGAGCCTTATAAGCAGCTGAAATGCTTCTCACTGCTCTGCACCCCTCCCCCACCCCCACCTATTAATAATCATTCCACAGTAAAATTCATACTGATTACTATCACACTGTGTTACCAAAAAATGCTGATGTAAATAGAATATCCACTTTCTGCTCCACTGGAAGCTTTGTGATGTCTCCTACAAGCAGCTGAACTTCCCTGGGCCCTAATGGGGTTGATATTTCTAGTTTGTCAATTTCCTTGAGTGCCATTCTGCAAAGACATGGATAGCCTTAATTTTAAATTCTAAATTTTCAAAAAATTCAAAACATGAAAGTAGATTTAATTTGTGTTGATCACTGGCTTCCACAAACTATAACATCTATAATGGTGGTTCATATTTTCACTTATATCCTGACTTTCAGGCCATGGAGGTAATTGAAGAAAGGTACTGATCAGCACCCAAAACTTTATACTGTGAACTGTGAACACAATTGATCAAGGCTGCTAGTATACTAGTTATGATTATGGGAAATTACCTAGGCATACCAGATTTTGAGTCAAGCAAACTACATTGTTACCATTATCATCAAGCGGGTAAACAATTATTCGCAACTTGATAATGACAGCAGTACTTTTATTTAACATCGTAGGTCAAAGGGCTCAAGCTCAAGTGGCTGCAGGGCTGAAAAAGTTAAAGTAATTATGGCAATGAAATATTAGACAAATCCTAAAAATGTATGCCATGTCATATTTAAGTTACATCAAGTAGTGAATAACAGAAGTTTAAGTTTAAAGATTTGCTGGCTGGAGAATACAGAAGTTATCCTCACTAACAAAATGATATCAGTTTTACCAAGGGATCTTAATAATAATGAGCACATTGTATACATGTATACTGGGTGTCTTTAGAAAGCATCTTGTATACATGTATACTGGGTGTCTTTAGAAAGCATCCAATATTTTCATCTGGAGCACTCATGAACACAAGGCATATTGATTGTCAATGTCCCATCCCTAACCCCTACAACAACTACCTTGTCATCATCATTATCATCATCATCTCATTGTCATCACCACCACTAACACCACCACCACCATTGCCAAATAAGGGCCTGTTTGATTGTCTGGATACTTTCTAATGGTGTTCAATAATCAGATAATGTTCAAATTTCATGCAGTTTACAATTCATTGAATTGTGTAAATTGAAGTCAGTTTAATTTTAACCTTTTACAGTCTCTTATGTGATTATACTGTGACCAATATTAACTATTGATTCAGTTCTTCCCCATGTGTCTGCTGAAGCTTGTGTAGTTTAGTTTTATAATGATATCTCTGATGAAGCGTAGACAGTTTCCAAGTGCTCATATTAAACTAAAGTATGAAGATGTCTGCAGTGTCTGCAGTTTGTATTTGATTGTACAGACACCCATTACTGTCAGAGCATTTCTCAGATTTGTGTGTGCAGTTACATTTTTAAGATATGCTTCCATGTCACTGACATCTAATCTAGACTAGAACTAGACTAGGAGAGATTTCTAGATCTAGAGATACACTGATAGTCTAGCTGGTTGATCAAAGTTTCTGCACTTTCTTGCCTACTGACAACCTGAGCTTTCAGGCCTTCGCTCGCTAACTCCAATTCCCACTGGCTTGGCCTACCTAGTCTAGATTTTCTCATCCTTTATGACTCTGAGCTTACTCATACCTGCATGTAATTTTAAGTCGTTGCTATGGTAAACATTCCCACACGTGCTTCCTACTTTGCACTGTTTGTTTTGCATTAGCTTCGCTGTTTTGCCAGGATGGTCCGATATAAAAAAAGGGAGGTGCAGAGCAGAATATTCTAAACATCCGACAACCAATTGATTTTTTTTTTGTTTTGTTTTGTTTTTAGGCAACGCAATCTTTTAGTAATGCATTTTAATAGCCCGTGCTGTCCAGTGATTCTAATCAATCAGAAATGCTGCCATGCTTGAAGAAAGGGTACAAAGGGGGTCCTCCCCTTCGCTCCTCGGCGAAAAGGAGCTGAGATTGAGAAGAAATGGGACATCCTAGTACAATAAACTGTACCCAACGATTCAACATTTTGATTTCAAATTCATTATGTTGAATCGTTGAGTGTAACAATCAAGTTGAATTGTTGACAGATTTCACAGGCCAGTGGTGATCAACTCTTCAATAACGATTTCAAGGATTGAAGAGCAAATTTTTCTTTCTCAGGTTTCATCATTATCATAGCCAACAGATTATTCAATATCCAGCGTGAGCTTATATGAACTATTCATATCTCTTAGACAATGTATGTCTTGCATAAATTACTGATGACTCCTAAATAAATTTACTTAGGTATCATTTAGAGTAAAATCCTTAATCAGATTAATTTTTGTTGAAGTTATGCTTTTCTGAGTTTTAGATAAAGACAAAAAGCCTTGTTCATCTAGTTTTGAACATATGTCTTGCTATGTTTCATTCTTTGAGACTGATACTTGTTGCTGCTGGAAACTGCTGGAAAGATTGGATTTGTTTTTAAAGCGGTGCCGGACACTTAATAATTTATTCGTTCACATTCAATATCTTTATACGCAATTCTTCCACCATCTCTTGTGAGATGAAAATACAAAAGTTATGGAGAAGGGAGAGTACTCTATTTAATATTTGTCTACATACGTCTACAAATTCTCAAATTTGGTGAAGCAGTTAGCAGATCTCTAAAGATCTAATTTTTCCTCATTGTCTATCTCTTGTCTGTGTGAGAGAATGTGTGCAGTGTCACTGAGACCTCACTGTTCAGATGATGTGTCACTAGTGTGAAAGTTCTGTCTTCTTGAGAGTCGGTGTTACTGATGTCTAAACGTCTACTTGGTCTAGAGTGACAGTGACGTACTGTCCGTATTCCGTACACCAGTCATCGGCGTTTTTTTGGTGTCTTTTTTTAATTTCCAGCAAACAGAATAAGATATGAATATCTTTACTCAAGATTTTATAACATTATTAATCCTTACTCCTAAAACTATGAGGCTACTGGCTTTCTACCTACACGGATATTATTTAAACTGTTAAACGTTAAACAGTCGTTTTTGAATAGCAGTGCGATCTTAGTCATTTTGGGGCCAAATGGGCCAAATCTACCAGTCATTGGTGTATGCTTTGGAACGAAAACCAGGATTACTAGAATATACATCATAAAATGCAATACAAATTTGGCATACTTGCCACTTTTTGCTCGATTGTGTCTATTATTTGCAAAGTTATGCTCAGATAAGTATCTAGATACTAATCAAAGGCCATTGTGCACAGTGTCGCTATTATGATGAGACGGACGCTCTGTGATCGCCGAACATGGGTCTGGTAGGAGAGTGCAGGTAGAAAACAATGTTTTCATTGCAGTAATTTACTATTGAAAGTAAAGTTCTGGTATTTACCACAGATGATATATTTTTCCACCTTTTGTATGAAACTTACCAGCAAATATTTGTTAGTTTTATTTTTAAAGATATTTTCAATTTTCACAGAACACAGCAGTCGGCAGTGTTCTAGCTGTTGCTAGAATATATCGTCTGCAAACAAACAAAAGTCACCATCTGCCTCGGAAACGTAACGTCATCACACCAATAAGAGTGAGTTTTCTCACAGCTGAGCGACAGTTTCGCAAAGTTTTGCTTATCAGAGGCCAAAACTCTATAGTATGCCAATGACTGCTCTACGCCGATAACTGGTACAGTCACCTAGTATTACAGTGTGGGAACTGGCAGGAGGAAAATTTACTGGGTGTCTCTTGGCAGAGTCTCTGTTGTAGTCTAATTATTTTATCCTCCTCAAACCTTAATAATGATGTGTCCACCAACTGCTGTACTATTGGAGTGGTATCTGTGGCATCTGATAGAGTTTTGGAGTAGTTACACATACAGTACACACAAGATAAATAAAAAGCTGGACTATATGGTTCTCTAGACCACGCAGTTGCAAGATTCCCTCCTTAAATTTCAAAATCCCCCTAGCAAATTTATTATTTATTGCATGTGTGCCAGTGGCCTCCTATTTCTTTTTTTGTAACAGAAACTGACAAAAATTTGAGGAGAATCTAAAATGTCACCCCCATCTCGCATGACCTTGATTAAACACTGTGGATCTGATTCTTCTTTTTATTGAGTTCACTGAAGTCTGTGAAACTGACCTTTAGCCGGAAAGGAAGTAAGTGCTTCCATTATAAATGCTCTAAGAGAAGCACTTGCGCTGAAACTGCCAGAACTACATTTTGCATTGTTGTGTCACATGAGCATGACAGTCTTTCATCAGGCTATTATTCTAAGACTGAACGAACTGCATTTATACAAGAGTGATGCTGTGCAGAAAGCATCACCATTAAAGTGAGTTGAGTTTGGCCATTCTTCTACTCAGTAGGACATACAGTATATAGTGCTGTTTGCCTAGAATGACAACAGAGTGGCTTCTAGACAAAAGCTAGTCTCCCGTCACAATAATTACAGTTATTGTCAAAGTTATTCTGCAGCAAGGGGTGGATTATATAAGAATTTTTCGCCTTTGCAGTATACGCATATCTTTACTGTTTTACATTTTTTGAGATTCAGAATTGCTGTTTTCTGACACAGCTTTTTAACCGAACACTTTTTCCATGTTGTTATATTCATCTAAATTTGTTTAGGCCAAAAACTTAAACAACAAATACCTAGACAGATGCACAAGTCAACATGGGAAATCACAAAAGACTGGTGGGAGGATGTGAGGTTGAAAATCAACCATGCAGTTGTGTACATGGACTCAAAAATGGCTGAGCTGCTCCACTGGAGTGGTGGTATGGGAATTCTCCTGTCAGCAGGGGCAACTGATGTGAGGGAATTTTCTTCATTTGAGGTAAATATTTGCTGTTTTTTTTTGTAATACTGGCAGCATGTTTCTTTGAATGTCTCAATAAATTCGTTAAAATGTTCAGAGTAGACCAGCATTATACTGAGAGGACTCTGCCTTAGGGACAAGACAAGATTATGAAGTGATGCACCAATTTGACTGTATTTACTCATTTGGCAGGAGTTTTTGAGAGCATTTATTGATTCCTTGTTATTTGTAGAGATCAGTATGCAGCATATTTTGATAAGGATAGAAATCCCCAGTGACTGTGATGAAATGATTGTTAAGGAGAAAGTCTGAAATTTTTTATATACTTTTTTTAAGGACAGCACTGACACAGGGCTGTATGGCTTGACTATGTGATATTTAGATCAGTGAGAACTTTGACTTTGTTTGTGCCACTTATGCCTGATTCTTTAATTTTGTTTGTAGAGTGCACAAGAATCTCAGAAGAAAGGAGTTTTCATAGTCAGTTCACCTTTGGTTGGTGTGACAGAGGAGATTATTCGGGATGTTGTGACCCAGAGCCAGTTTCAGTATGTCATTGTCATGACAACTGTCAGTCCCCTCCTCCACTCTGCTAAGATAGATGCTGAGGATGACACAGCATTTGAGGACTTTGAAGAGAAAGTGTTGGAATGGATGGGTAACATGGTGAGAGGCTTTGTAAATGTATGTCCTGTAATAGTATCCTGCTGCTGTTATGCTTAAGTCTAATGTGAACTGTGTGTCCCTTGGTCGTCTTGGTCGCTCATAGGCTTTAAGGTGACGGACAGAGATCACTGGTATTTTGTGACTCATCTGTTGCTTAACACTTTTTCTCCAAACGTCACCACTCAGTCTCAGCTTCATCATTTTCCTCTGCACATCACTATCAGTGTCAACATCACATGTATAGCAACATAGTAATTTTTTAGATTGTTTCTTAAGAACATGAATGTAAAAGTTTATTTCCCTGTATGCACCATATGGGGAAAAAGTGTTAAGAAATCCTACCTTTATTTCTCCACAGAACTATACAGCTGAGGTGGTGCATATTCCCTTATTTGGAGCTGAAGTTTGCTCAGGATTTTTTATCACACCAGCATTCTCATCTCTATTCCCATTACTCAGCTCAGATGTGAAGCAGATAGCTTATCAATATGGAAGCTCTCATCCTGTAAGCAAAATTGTTTTAATTCACTCGAATGTGCTTAATGACAACTACTCAGGACTTGAAAAAACTGCGAGGGAGTGGAACGGGGTGGAATGGTATTGTCTACTTATTTATGGTTGGATTTTAGATGTTTTCTAGAACATACTGTGATAAACAAAGAGTGTGCCAAAGTTGAAAGTATGATTAAGTGGCTCTTAAACAAGAGGACTGTATCATAAATAGTGTTCAGAAACTCACTTCAGGATAAAAATGTTCTCTCACAATCGTTCATACAATTTAAGTGAATCGCCTTTCTGAGACGTCTTGAAAATGAGAAGGAGAAGGTGAGATTTATTGAATAAACAAAATTTTATCACAATTCCATATGTTGAGAGTCAACCACAGTATTCTATGGTTTCAAGTAGAATACATTCTTTGTGAGACCAATGTTGAAGAAGACTTGTGTCTTTTATAGTCAGTGACTTTTTGCTTCTTCTTGTTCTTCCAGGAGTCTAAAGCCATTCTAGGTTTAGAGGATGTAGAGCTCATTCATTTACCTGATAATCTGCAACTACAGATAAAGGTAAGGATAGTTCTTCATAGACTGTGCCTCATTGTGCCATGGTTTACCTTTTCATCACACAGTGGGCTATGTAATATAGCTTATCTGTGGATTTTACAGAAACTGAGGTCTTCATGCAGGAAAGCTTTTTCAAACATTAATGATACTGTATGGGGTCCCATGTACCTATGGTGTAAAAGATGTTATCATTTTGTCTGAGAGAATACCATAGTTTGCTGCTGCCGTCTTCTTTGTAGATAATCATTCCATAACTTGGAAGTTGCTGCATCTTTTCTGTTATATGGACAAATCTTAGTTCCATCAGAACTGACAATTTTGTTCAGAGTTGTAGTTCGCTTTATAGCAAGGTATGCACATACCTGCAGTGTGGGCAATGTTTGTAACAGGGCAAGGGAAGAGGGTAAAGGATGGCAATGGGAAGAGATGAGACATGGATTTCACAATTATTTGAATTGGTAGTACTGTAAAAGGAAGTAGGTGGAGGGAGAATCAGGACAAGAGAAATGGTGTCTCCTATATGGTATCTAAGAATTTCATATTATCGAAAAGTTCTTTAATCTCTGGATACAGCTGTTGGCAAGTGGACTTCATGCCTTGTTACAGGGCATTGATGTTAGAGAGGACATCTATTCAATTGGGAATACGAGTCGCCTTGTTGCTACAGAACTTGACTCATACCCACCAGCAAGAGCTCGCAGGAAGGTAATACTTTACTCTTGAGATAGCCTTAGGAATACCATGTGCAATATTATATTTCAATATGAGTTCTCTCATTTATATTACAAAAATACTTCTGTTCGGAACTTTCCTGAGTGTCCTTAAAGGACTTCTTCATTATTATTTGAGTGATAGTTATGCGGAGTGCATGTAGGCTACACCAGTTCTTGGGTTTTTGTTTGTGTATGTCATCTCTTGTAGTAGATGTGCATGCGTTTAACTGTACTGATTGCTGTGTATCTTTCGTTATCACTTTGCAGCTGTAAGTCAGCTGGAGCTAATTTTTTGAAAGAGAATGAAATCAATGAAAAATGAAGTAAGAGAATGAGATGCTTAAATTAGGGAAAGTGAAGTCGCAGAATGTGAAGGTTGTGTAAGAAAAGTATAGGAGGAAAGGGGAATGGCTGTGAAGAGAAATTTAATACAATTGCCATTCATGGATTCACATATAGTAAATCTGGAACACTAAGTTGTGCTGTGACTGAACCTCATTATATTTACACTGTGTGTGCACAAACGCTTAACCTTAGCTCTGAAAACTGCCAACATAGATTTTTCACCTCACCACAAAATTAACAGTTGTTTGTGAATATCAGTGTTGGGCAGAACTGAGATCATATGAATGCGGTTCATGAACTTAAATGCAGTTCATTCTAACGATCTGAGATTAATAGCTATTTTAGATAAACTGATCTGTATGTAAGCTGTAGCTGTTTTGGCTGCTTGATCTGAACTTTAATTTTCTACCTAAATTTCAGATCAGTTAACATCTACCAGACGCATATGCCGATTTCTAAAACCAAGGGCAACTAGTCTGATATGAAAACTGTTCACTTTTCACAGAGCTGAGCTAAACTTGATCTTAGGGCTTTTCATCCTTAGTGAACTGAACTTGATCTGAACTGACTTGTGTGGTGAACTTGCCCAATCCTGGTGAATATAATGCTTTTTGCAGGCTGTCCAACAGAGAGCATCCCTTGTTCTGATTGACCGCACACTGGACATGGCATCGGCGGTTTCACACCAGTTGGATACCCTCATGGACAAACTGACCAACACACTGCCAACCTTACAGGGACATAGCAGCGACAGACAGATTGACCTCCAGGGCTTGTGCAATGTTAGCAAGTAAGCATGGAATTTTTTTTTGTTTTTGTACTGGTATTTGCTTCGTCCAATAAAAAGTCAACTTGAATACCCCAAACTTGTTTGGAGAGTTTTTTCTTTAGTGCATTTCAGTCTTTTCTAATGCACATCATGATGTCCATGAATTCCCAGCCTGGTCTGTATAGCAGTTCATGAACTCTATGAGTCTTGGCCCTTTGATTTAATCAGCCCTCTGTTTCTGAACCTCAGAGCCGCTATGTTCATTTGAATGTAATGTATTCTGGGTTACCAGGAATCCAGCAGGGTATCATTGTGGAAGGTGAAAGTTCTCAGTTCACCGGAATCGAGTCTCTCAGAGTTACACCTTCAAATGTGCTCACTAATAGAGAGAGGAGAGCAACTAAGGAGAGGTGGAGGGAATCAACAAGAGAAACAATAGATCAACAATGAACTGGAACAGTCAGCTAATAGACTCTGAGAGAGCTTTTGGGGGCTGAGCAAGTTTGGATATGTCCATACTAAAATTACCTTTGCTGACTTGCAACAATGATAATGATTGTGCTTTTCTCGTTCTTTCTCGTATTACAGAAATACAGCAACAGTTCCAGTAATACTTCCTGGCAGTTTATCACCAACAGATTTTTCCACACACTCAAGTCATTTGTTACCATTGATCACCAAGAAACACAAGGTAAGGGGCTTTGTTCAAGTTGATTGTTTGGGCTACCGGCATGAAGTTGTCAGTTGAGATGGGAGCTTGTAGGGTAGGTGAGTGATGGATTGAAGATAGCAGCATCTAGGAGGATATTTATGAATGATGAGTTGCAGTTTCCTTTGTGTCATCCTGAGAGACTCATCATCAGTAAAATACAAAAGTTTTGCCATTTTCTTTACAAAATGAGTGAGTGATGTAGACTTTTGTTGAGGAAGCCACATGATCAGTGCTTGAGCTGTAACACTGCTTTATGATAATTGCAGGCTCATTCACAATCAACTCAGGTGATATTTTAAATGAAGAAAAAGAAGAACAGTGGAGGGAATTAAGAGCTCAAAGTTTCTTGAGAAACAACAGCAGTATGACTCTGCATTCTTATTGTACCTTTGATGTAGCTCGGTAAAACTTACAGAATATTTTTTTTTTTAATTAATTAGTTAGAGGATTGATGTTATGAATACAACAGCAAAATAAAGAGTATTCAAGAGTCAATAGCTCAGATTTAAAATAGGCTGAAATGAAATGCTTGAAGGAACATACAGTGGAGCATGGATAAGTCAAATTCTTCAAGCCCACCCCATCTTGTTCAAGTGTGCCAAATCTCAAGGAATACAAGAAACACTAGAATAGAAAAATGAAATCAAGTCTGAAAATTTGTTTGTAGGGGACCACGATTTTGACACATATTTCCGGAACATATCGTGGAGGACTGTCAAACGTATGTCAGACACAGTTGTAGTTCTGACCAAATGGAGTCCAGCTGAAGAGCAAACTATATAGGGCCCATGATGATCTCCTTCACACCATCCTATATGCGAGCCAGTCTGGACTTTGTATTCAGTATGGTTGAATTTATTGAATGCTGAAGAAGAGGAAGATTTACATGTTTATGTTTGAGATATTTGTGCTCGATTGTAATTATGCCCACAGTTCACAGTCTTATTGTACCTATACATTAAACAGGAAGCTTTGATGGATGTCAATCGCAGACTGGTGGAGGCTGCATCAGCTGAAAAACTTCCCCTCAATCTGTCGGGGCGTCCAGGCAGGGTAACTGCAGATCAGATTGACTCCACTGTAGGGCTGTTCAAGTGAGTTGTCTTTTCCTTTTCACTCTTGTCCTGTCATTTCTTTCAGTATTTGTGCCAAGGACTAGGGTGACTCTCAGCTTATGAAAGCTTTTCAGTTCTTCTAGATCAATGATCAAGCATTCTGGCTTTGACCTCACATTAGTGAGGCTGATGAGTTTCAGTTAACTTGGAAAAATTACCTTGTATAGGTACATTGTTTGCAATTGTAAAATTGTAAAGTCATACAGTTCTTGAGGTTCACATCAGTGCGGTATGTCATCAGACGAATGTCCTTACCACAAACTAGTTTTCTGCCAAACTGAATCACCAATACAGTGAAAGAGACAAACTGTTCATGAGAGGTCATCCTCTCACTACTGTCATGTAGGAAAATTGTCTTTCATATTTGTCCACTTCAGTCCTAGCAACTGTTAGTAAAAGATTTATCTATTCTCATGCAAAATTATACATCTGTATTTTAATTTGTGCGGTGGCGTCTGTGGAATGAATCTTGAAGAAGACTTGCTATCAGAAATTTGTTTCTATTCTCAGGGAAATATGTTGACCTGTTCAAAATAAACTTCAAATGAACTGTATGTAGTACGTCTTAGTTTGATGTTCTTTCATTCTTGCTTTTAGGGGAAAGTATCCTCTCATCCAGAAACATCTAGACACTCTTCAAGTTGCCATGGCAACTAGCCAAGCCTTGAAGCATCCATCATCTAGTCATCATGACAGTGCAATGGTCACAGAGAAAAACTTGGTCCAGACTCTGGCAGAGAATGATGATACTATGCCCAGTGGGATTTCTATTCTCTCCAGACTTGTTCTTCAGGAAATGAGTAAACCAAGCAGTGAGAGGTAGTTATGATATGGGGAATGTGACATTGGCCATGGAGCTCTATACTAAGCCTGTTGTGGATTTGGTGCAGCAAAAATCTAGAGGATAAAAATTTTGTTGCAGAGTTCAACAACCATTTGTAGATCTATAAAATCTCAGTCATAAATCAGAAAGTAGCTTAGCCAGGCACAAGAAGAGGAGAAAATGATAAAGGAAAATATCATCACTATATTTTAAATTTGGCTAAACTCAAACATAGGCCATTTTTGAGATGAAGGTACCACTTTACTTATGAGATCACAGCCCATGTTGACATGTTAGGAAAATTAATATTTACCAATATTTTCCTAACAAAACTATAATTGCAATGATACATGGTATTCTCTTGCTTTGCCATAAAACTGTGTCACCTGCATTTTCTCAGAAGTGTAAAATATAAGCAAGACCATTTCTGATGCACTCTAAGGATGTTTCCTGTTTTTAGCAATCTGTCTTATGCAGTGAAACTTCTTCAACACATACCCCGGTTTAGCTGGCCATTCTGTTAGCTCAGATGGTTGTTTGAGTTCTCCAGAAATATGATAAATGCAGTCACGGATGATGTAGTTAAAATACTTACTTTGGTACAAGAATGGTTGTATAATTTGTGTACTAGATGTACTATATATGTACTTTGTATTCATAAGTTTTTCAATTTCCTTTATATTATTTCTGATGAGAGAACTTGTTCCTAAACTTTGCATTTCATCATTATTGAATTTTATCTTTAGGGTACAATTTATGAGGACCTGTTAGAATCATCTTTGTAAATGGAGAAGATTGAGGAAACTGAGATGAAATTTTCTAGTTCTCAAAAAATCTGGGCAACGTTTTATTGTTTTTTGTTTGTTTTGTTTGTTTTGCTGACAAAAAATGCAATCTTTATTTCATTTCATTTCCTACTTTGTTTTCATCAAAGATCGCTGACTATGGATGATATTTTATGCCTGATAACATACATGTATGCCATTTCTAATGGTGACTGTGGTGAGGAGGATGAAGCTAAGATGCTGAGGGTAAGTCATTTAAAATAAAATGTAGGAGCTAGTGTAGAATCACATTCTATTTAATCTTGCCCAGTTAAACCAGCTGAATGTATATGTATGTGGATACAGTAATGGTACTGACTGGGACTGACTCTGATTGTTCTGAGGTTGTAAGGAGTGACAAAACAGTACAGGATATGGAAAAGACAGACCAGATGTTGATATAATTATTTGATCATTGTTTCAAGAATGGTAATGTTCCTTCTTTTGATTTCTGAGTCTTGTACAGTTACATATCAAACTGCACTCAGATACAGTTATTATGAAAATCATTTATAAAGTATGGAGCTAACACTGCTTCAGATCATTTTCAAGGCCTAAGGTGATAACTCTGATGGATCAGTCATATGGATAATGTGAAATTTCTTTAATATGAAAATATTTAAAGCATTTTATGTATTTTGTAATGGACTTGTTAAAGTGTTATTTATTTCATAACCTCCAGGATCAGTTTGTCAAGTGGATCAAGCAAGATAGTGAAGATCTGCCACCTTTGATCAAAGAGATTGGTGAGTATCCTTTCCTGGAAAAAGAGACTTCCTTAGGTGCTTGTGTATTCAGATGAAGAATGTCAGAGTTGCAAATCACCTGAGATAAAGAACAGGACTTCTTTGTCTGAAAATGTTTCCCAAACAAGTAGCCTCATACAAAACAGTCCATAGTCAGTGTAGATTGCTGATGTTGTGTATTCATACACACAAATTCTCAGCCTCAAAAATGTTTTTAAATAGTCCCTTCCTGCAGTTGATTATATTTGTGGGTGGTTTGTTGACTTTCATTCACAAAATCATTCAAAGTAAGATCAAATGTTACATCCAGGCAATAGTGTAATAGTTAAGTTATTGGCTCGCTCTAAAAAGATCAGCGTTAATGTAGTTGTCAGGTATTAGCATGAGTCAGGTCGACACAGCAGGGGTTACAACAGCCGGACCAAGCATAGAGGGTCCTGGGGAGATGTCCAACCCCTTTCCCCTTTATATAAATAGCATCACTTCTAGAATGGTGCATGAGTCCAGCCAATGACCAGCGCTGTAGCCAATGGTATAAAAATTGCATGCACATCCTTGTAAATGTAAGAGGATGATTGGATTAGAAGATTCTCCTTTACTCACTTCATTATATGCGACTTAGCTGTCTTATAAGAAATTTATGTACGTCTTATTTGACAGGTAATGTTGTAACTCTGTGTTCTGTACCCTACCTAAATTAACAATATAGGGGAATAGTCCCCCACAACATGTACTACAACACCAAAATGGAGAAACAACACAATAATTAGTGGAGCTGCAATGTAACACTAGTTATGCAATACATTTTTAGTCATCATGCTCACAAAAGTCCTGTAAATATGGTAAGTTATTTGCAGACGAGGTCGTATCAAATTATTTTATACTTCATGAACCATCTTATAAGACAAAATTTCTATTTCCAATGTGAAATAGATTCTAGATATGTGAGTAGATACTACAAGAGAAGAAATTGGTTACCACATTTCTGATGCATAAAACAAAATGAAACCCCATCTTCAAGTTTCCTGCTTAATTTCCTGCATAGGTCAGACATGATGCTTACCACAGTGTAAATCTTGTGTTGGTAAGTCTTGATTGTTGCATTTGTATGTAACAGGCCTTGCCTCCATAGCTCCCCTACCCCATTGGTTTGATCTCATATCACAACATGATTATTTCTTCCTTCTTGGTTTCGCTGTGACTTTATGATAGATAACTACGGTACTCTAAATTTGACTTTGTTTTTTTTTTTTTTTACTTACTTACCATCACTGAATTCAGTTGGTGGGAAAGTCACAGAGAGCATCCTGTCAGATCAGCTGGAGAGTGCATGGGATCTGTTAGCAGCTGTTGGAGAGGCACGTGACAGTTTACAGCAGTTTAGGTGGGTGTCATCTCATCTATAGTAATATGGCATATTGCAGGTCACAAATTGGGTCAAATGTAGCCAACTGTATCTCTTTTTTTTGTGTGTGTTGAGAACTTTAAATTGCTTCCGATTACATGATCATACATTATGAGGAACTCTGAAACTTAAGACCCTGAACATTTTATGAGGAAGCTGGTGTTTTGCATGCTTACAAAATTGTCACCACACATTTGAAATGAAACAGCTGATTCCGCCTAATTGCAATCTGGAGATTCACAACTTCGGTTTAATTGCTCCATTTTCCACATAGCCAAAATACAGTAAATGCATGTAAAAGTTACTGGATAATAGCAGCTTCTTTTACCCGCAATTTTTTCAGTGCTTTCATGGAGTAGGAATTAAGGAGAATTGACTGTACCTCTGTGGATGTTATTTCTGTTATTTTCTCATGTACTGTAATTTACATGTATTTATGTTTTATCTGTGTGTATTTGTAACGAATTTTGATATTAATGTCTGCACATCTACATTAATTTTCTGTACGCTGGGTTCAACAACTTAAAATTGAACTGAGTGGACTGCACTTGAATTGAAAATCCCTTAATGTGATCACATTTGCCTTAACCTTGTGTTTGTGGAAGACAGTGTTGTGGGTCAGCATGGACATTAAGAGTTATTATTTTGTATTGTCTTTTATTCTTTCTTGAAATCTGCTTTGTGCTTGATAAAACCTATTGCAAGAGATACCTGGAAGACTAAAATGCTTTTCAAATTTGGGCAGGGAACTAGTTATTTGAGTTCTCTCTGTTAAAAATCTCTTGAAAGTATAAAGATCTCCACTTTCTTGATTCTGCCGAGGCACTGTTGCTAATGTTGCACTTACGTTGTGGTGTATTGGATATGGAATGAACTGCAGAAAGAATTGATACCACCTCTGACATTTCTAGACAAGTGTTATGAGGAGCAGTTGCACATTTTTCTTTTCCTTCATCCTTATCGGTGCAACACCCCTGTAACTGGGCCTTTTTTTTTTTTTGCACCCACCATCTTGAAGAAACCAGAGTCAATGACAGAGACAGTAGACCTAATCATAAAATTGGTTTGCTCTTTACTAACTTGCAGAAATGTCCTTGACCAAGGAGATACCATGACCCCTGCCAGTGTCAAGCCCCTGTTGCGGCAAATCATAGAGAAAATTGTTGACCCTGCTAAGCCCGACTTGCCAGACATTGAGTGTAAATCTGGGGGACTCAAGGATCTGTTAAAATCTGGATTTGGGTAGGTGGAATGAAGTGTTAATTCTAGTGTCTCTGTAGATTTAGTAAGTTTAGAGCTTTTTTCAGGTGGTACCTTGTAAACAAGTAGTATGGTGTTTATGAGAAAGTTAGAACAATGCCCCAGTGCCATGAAAATACACTTGAACGTTACAAAATTTACAGGACAATTTAGCTGTTTTGTTATCTTCAGTTTTCACAAGTATCTGTAGGATTAATTTAACCCAGTCTACTCTCCATTTAAGAATAATGTTTGCTTCTTTAAGAGCTTTTGTAAAAAGTATAAGCCAAAAATATAGAAATCGCAGAGGTTGAGCATTAAATGATCTGTTGCTTATATTGAGGACTTGATGTTGCTTTCACTTCAGATTTTTTAAGGGCTCAGGCAAGCCTCGCCCAGGGGATGCCCCTCTCCTGATGTTGTTTGTAATTGGTGGGATTACCGCCGGGGAAGTGAAGCAGATCAGAGATGTTGTGGACAAGGCCAAGCCACAATTTGAAGTAAGTCCATAAGCACATTGTGCAAAGGTACTTAGGAGCAGATTTTTTATAAACATGTATTGTGAAGCAGCAAGCATCACAGCTCTGTGTTCAGATATATATTCATGTTGTAATCTTGATATTTTAAGTGAAGGCAAAGTGACTTGCTATCATTAATGTCAAATGTGTTTGTAAAGTGAATATATCTTGCCTTGTAAAATAAACAGGTACAAGAATTGGTCAGATTTCTTCAACTGAGAATATCAGTCACAAACTGAACACTAGAGAACAAATTTTGACTGGCACAGACTGCTGTAAAACCATATCTAAGCATTCAGACCGAGATTCTGGTGGTTCAAGCTGACAGTCTAATTCAATGACAGAAGGGTCAGTATTTTGTTTTGTCCAGGCTGTAGCTTGTCTTGCAGCTTCACACACTCATTCATCAAAATGCGCCCTCTTTTTTTATCTTCCACAGGTTGTGATTGGGAGCACCAAGCTTGCCAGCATAGACTCCACCCTTCAATCTATATTTGTTGCTGATAATATCAACATTGATGCCTTGTGAAATGTTTTGCAAATTTTGCCGGCAAGAAAACTTTTTTTGAGAAACTAATGCTTTGTATAATTGACAGTATGCAATGGCTTGATTTTCAATGGAAGTTGAAAGAACAGAAAAATGTGTGAACATGTGACAGGTTTAAATTGTTGAACTGCTTCTATTTTTTGTGTATGCAGAGTTGTTTGTCACGCAGAGCAGTTGCCCCATAGTTTTCTGTAACTCAGTAAGTCTGTATTTTGCAAGAGGAGGAAACAGTAAGGGAGCTTGAATATGTATATATAATTGTTTTTTTTTTCTTCTACAGATCTTCAGAAATCGAGACATATGTTCAGGATGATTTCTCTATTCTTATTCATTTTAAGTGGACTGCAATCAAAATAGAGTTACTGAAGAATGCAAACCATTCTTTGGTTGAGGTTACGTTGTTAAATTAAAACAGGATAAAAGATGTTGCTAGTGGGAACTGGCTTAGCAACAAATTTGATGAAATTATATCACATGAAATGACTGCACACAAGAAACTATCATTATTGAACAGCAATGAGCTATGTGTTATTAAGTCACATACTAATTATGACACTATGACCCTCTTGTAATATTAATATCCAGCTGAATGAAATGAGAGTATAAGGCATGGGGCATCACATTTCCAGAATAATGTAAACCTTGCCATTTCTTCAAACCTGGACTGAGTATGTCTGTGATCTTATCTTTATCATGACTGAATTTTCTTCTGTTTTCTTTGCATAAATTATTGGGTGCTTACATTTGTGATATGTTTCTTGAAAAATGGATACAATAAAGTTTAGGATTGAAAGTTACATTTTTGTGATTTCCCATTGGTACCTGTATCTCTGCATGTACAAAGCAGATCTAGAATATATATCCTAGTCCTAGCTACGACTATGAAGGACAAAAAAGTAACAATAGCGCAACACAAACTAAAACTAGAACTTCAGTTTGATTTTATCTGCCCAATGAGGTTTTGTCTTTGTGTAGTTCATTTCAGTTGTCCTCAAATTAAGTTTTATACCGATTACAATTAGTGAAATATCTAGATCTCTGCAATTGATACTTCTTAATATGGCCACCAATCTCTTTTTCTTTTGATCTACTTACATAAATGCAACTATTTCCTGCAGGTCTCTGTGGTAACATCAGCAAACTTCAGCATACAATGCCTTTATATTATATTGTGATCACATGATCTGTTGTGAAAACCAATAAAGACACTGATCCATAACAACAGTGGTGCAGTAAAATAAAAGACGAAAACAAACACAAAGTATTGGCCTCAATGATAAGCAGACTGCAGTGCAATGCATCTACTTTAGAAAAACAGCGAGAGACATGAAATTTAGTGCATTTTGTTTTAATGACTGCTGAAGTAGGAATGAAAACAAAACACACACAACTGTTAAACTCATAGCTTGCAAGATATCAAATGGACAGATATGAAAGTAAATTTGTAATGGTAACACAGGAAAGGGGACATTAAAAAGTAGCCATAAGTAACATAGTGGAATAAGGTTAAGCTAAAATACAGTTAGTGAAAAAACAGTTTAATTCTGAGAGTATTCCAGAGTCCTACAGAAATTCCTTCATTTTCACTGAAAACTTACTTCACTTTACCTGAGGAAGGAATGGCTCTAGTGTCAAGAAACAGGAGCAAGATTTCTCTCTGTCTCTCTCTCTCTCTCTGTCTCTCTCTCTCTCTCTGTCTCTCTCTCTCCCTCTTTGACTGTTTTAAACTTGGTTGCTAATGGCAAGCAGTGTACATTGTTATTCCATTCTCCCAAAATTGTGGTCAGTGTACTTAGAAATAAATCACATTTTTTTTTTTTTACATTTTATTACTTAAATGTTTCAATGTGGGCATTAGAGACCCCTTTCAAGAAAATGCAGCTTGAAACTCAGGATTTTCACATAGCGACGATTGCCATAACTTGTCTTCCATTCAGCGCGTGGCTAAAGCGTGATGTTAAAAAGCTAGAGGCAAGCTGGCACTCGTTATGAGAAGTCCGGTATCTACATGCGAAAACATTCCTTGGTTCTAAACTGTATGCCTTCTTTTCAAACATGATTGAGAAAAATCATTGTTAAAGACTGAAAACAACTTCCCAACTTTGATTTCATTTCAGTGCTGTAATCTTAGAAAAGGCAGGGTAAAGATGTGACAATAGGAACATCAGTCTGTCTGATCACTGATTGGGTCACGTTCATCTGAGATATTATAATATTACATGCCACACAGTAGGACAGGATTTGATTGCAGATTGGCAGTACACCATTGTCTCAGGCAATGTTCTCTGCACTTTGGGGGCGGTGCTGGTTGCATTACTAGCTAGGAGGAACAGTCAAACAGCTGGCACATTGACATGAAAATTATTTTGACACATTTGTGTTGGTCAGAGATGATCATGGGAATATTTTGAAGAATACTTGTAAAACCTTTTGTGGTTTGGAAAGAAAGAAGCGGCCTGCATAATCAAAGAGAAGGATAAAATGGATTGGAGCATGGACATACCTTGCTGAGTACAGCAGCAGGGACCAGGGAGAGGGGGTATTAAGTGAGCACAATATTTCAGGAGTGATGCAGGGATGTTACATGTATAATGTCTTCGGGGTGAATAATGAGAGACGGGGACAGAAAGAGGGAGAGAGGAAGAAGGAAAGAGAGAAAGGAGGATAAGATGCAATAGGCGAAAGTGAGGGTTTAAGGTAACAGAAGAAAAAAAGCAAGATGGCAAGCAACGATTAGTGACTAGGAGGTTAACTTAGTTGGTTCCCCTCTCTCTCTTTCCCACTGTCCCTGTTTCTCTCTCTCTCTCTCTCTCTCTCTCTCTCTCTCTCTCTCTCTCTCTCTTTTTACATTCGTGTTTTGTTTTCTTTCTTAATCCGTTTTTTTTTCTAGACTCTTACTTGCACTTTCCTTTCCCCTACTGCTCTGTCTCTGTCTCTGTGTCTCTGTCTATCTGTCTGTCTGTTTCTCTTCTCTCTCTCGCTCTCTCTCTCTTTCTCTCTCTCTCTCTCTCTCTCTCTCTCTCTCTCTCTCTCTTTCTCTCTCTCTCTCTCTCACCCTTTATCTATGGAAATGTATTCACCTAACCCATAATAGGATCCATCTCATTCCCCTCTTTGATCGTGAAGACCGGTGTCTTCTTTCAGAACTACAGAAAGTTTCACGGGTATTCTACAAAATGCTCCCCTGGTCATCTTTGACCAACATATGGCTGCCAAAAGTAAGTTTAGCGTCGAGGTGCCTGCTTTTTTACCAGCTCTGGAAAGCCTGTTGTTTGATGCAACTAGCACTGCCTCTAGGAACAGACAACACTGCCTGAGACAAAGGTTAACTGCTAATCAAATTCCGTTCTGCTTGTGTGGCGTACAAATTATTTGAAAGTGCTCCTCAAGAACATGAACATTTTATATTGCCAGAATGGTAGGTAGGGTGTAGATCAATAAGAACTCACTAAACCATACAGACGAAAAAAAACAACATACAGACGAAAAAAAAGGGCACAGGCAACCATACATAGGCTATTTGACAGAAATACACAAAAAGAGATTCAGAGAGAAATAGAAATGTGGTGGATGTAGCAAGAGGTCAGTAGGACACACAGGTCATTAACCGCTTGAGATTTTTGTTATATGACCCCGACCATGGAATGAAGGCACCATCAACTCCTCATGTACACTGTATCCTGTGCTGGACTGCAAGGCAGAGGTAAAATAATGTCCTCCTAGTTTATATTCTAGTATATGGTTTTGTCTAGTGTAGCGTTCTTGAGATGTTAAATCATTTCCTCTCTTTATTTCGTTCATACAGTTTACGTTTGATATTACAGTACTTAGACTCTCTCCCCTTGCAAAATCCTTGAATCATGGTATAACAGAAAAGTACAGACATTTTCACAGTAAAGTTGCTCTTGCAATTTTCAGAGACTCTGAATTCGAGTCACTAAACTATGAGTATTCCTCTCACTGATACTTCTTTGGTGTTGCCATGAACAATTTATTATTCAAATTTACTATTAAGTGTCAGCTGTTACCTCTTAAATTTTGTTTGTTTTTTGTGACTGTTGACGTAACAGTACAGTAACATACAGAGATTTCAGATTGTTATTACTATAAATTTGAGTTTTGTTGTTTTTTTTTAATTAGAACCACTAGACTTTATCGGTTTCACTCAGTGGTACCTGTTTGGTGTCGCCATGGATTGTGAATACTTTTATGTGTCAGCGATTAATTCGTAAGGTTTGAAACCATTTTGCTGCTGGTGTAGCAGCAACAGAGGTGTACAATGCTGCTACTGTAATTTTCCGAGGCTTTGTATTAGGTGGTGTTATCGTGATCTTTGATTACTAGATGTGAGCAGTCCGGAAGTGTGTTAGGGTCACAGATGAACAATAGGCTCGCACGTGGAAGTAGGGACCGATTCAGGCAGTAGGTATTTAAGGATTAGATTGCTGTGAAGTTAGCGTCCGTATAGTGCAGGGGTAACACGTTCAGACTCGCAAGCTGAGAGACCCTGGTTCGATCCCCGGCAGGGACATGAAATTTTCTAGTGTAGGTATTTCCGGCCTTTCTTCTCAAAATTGATCCTTCACAGTAATTTGGTAAAATCCCCGGTGACACAGTTCCCTAAAATAATGTATAACATCTGAAAAATTATCAGACTGAGCTCACCACATTCCTCCCCCTTAATATTAAGAATGAATACTACATTGCCTCTTCATCCGGTTACATCGACTTACATTGTTAGTGTGTCTGCCATTTTGCCGATATCTTATATATAAATTTAAAAAAAAAAAAATTGAAAAACAACATAAGAGTGATCAGGGATGATTCCACTAGTGCCAGTTGAATTAATTTATACATTTCAAAATTAGGACTGTAGAATTTTCATAACCAGGGTTGAAGAGAGAGCCACTCTATTTGAGATTTACAGTAGGTAATTTCTATGACAGATGTAACTGCAAGCTGTTTATTTTGTCCATTTCAACGTAAGCGTTAGCCGAATCGATATACGACTGCAGTGGAAACTTCTGGTGAAAGTTCCAACCACTTTGAATTCATTAGGTTACGTTCGTCAGGCCTGCTTCATTATAGATACGACGGGTAAGCCCAAAAGCCTACTGTATCAATAAAATCGGGTCAATGCACAAATGCACTTATTATTTATTTGAAACGAAATATATAATACTGTATTAATGCAAACTTTACACTTCATTCAATCCCGTGGCAAACTGCTGCTGTGTGTTGCAATACCCGCACAAGCGTGAAATACAAGTATCGACTTTTTTTTGGTTTAATTCTTTTTTCCCTTTTTTTTTTTAATGGCTCAGATCTGACAGCGAATATAAACCGTACCCAGTTCTGTGCATGTCCAGTTTTCTCCTCCATAAAATATGAAATAATGATAAGAGTGATAATAATGATAGTAATTATTTTGCTAGTTTATTTTCTGTGTAAGAATGTTTTATAATAATGGAGCTGAGGACGATATGAATGGTACAGACAGTACTCATACGTAATAGGAGGTATCATCCGAATTGTTATGCTACATTTTGACAAGCTGTTTATATATCGAACCTCTTCAAGGTCACTTTAATCCAACGCTGTCTATCACTGATCTCTGGGTTGTCGGTTTCCAGCGGGTCCAGTTATATACTAAGCCTGTTACTTTGAAAGCGGACACTGCTTTGTGAAGCTACACTTTATTTACCCCCGGATTTCCGTCAGTGAAGGGAGAATAGCTTTCGGTGCTACTGACAGGTGATTATAGCACATGTTTATTCATTCACTTAGATCAGACTGAATAACTGCTCATTGACCTCTCTGCTAATAGCATAACTGTCTGAAATAGCTGCTCATTGACCTCTCTGCAAATAGCACAATTGTCTGAAATAGCTGCTCATTGACCTCTCAACTGTCTGAAATAGCTGCTCATTAACCTTTCTGTTATTGGCTTGTACTGTCATTTATTGTAATGTATCATATAAGATACAACGTGTATAAATCACTCAGCGCTAAATTCAATACATTTGGACCTGACACGGGAGCATTTTGTAGAATACCCGTGAAAACTTTTGAAAGAATGAATCAAGTTTCATAATCAGTGAGGGAAAGGAGATAGATCCTATTATGCATTGGGTGAGCACAATTCCAGGGATGGAGAGAGAGAGAGAGAGAGAAAGAGAAAGAGAGAGAGATAGAGAGAGAGAGAGAGAGAGAGAGAGAGAGAGAGAGAGAGATAAGGCATGGAGCAATAGGGTGGTGGGATAAGAATCTAGAAGAAAACAGGGGGTCTGAACAAAAAACAAAACAAAAAAAGAAGACGCTAATGGGGAGAGAAAGAAAGAGAGAGAGAGCAGCCAAGATGCTTTTGTCCCCTGAGTCACTGTTCATTACATGTCTTCTCGCTTTTTTTCCTTAGCAACTCAGGTTCTCACGTTCTCATATTGTTTCTTATCCCTCTTTCCCTCTCTCTCTCAATCCCAAAAACATTGTTACGTCTTTGCTTCACCCCTGTAACTGTGCCCACCCATCTATCCCCCCTCTCTCTCTCTCTCCCTTCTCCTCCCCATCTCATCCCTGTTGCTATGCTCAGCATGGCATATCAATGCTAATTGCTATGGTCGATTTAATTTTTCTCATTGATTGTGAAGACCGGTTCTTTCTTTGCAAATCAGAAAAGATTTCACGAGTATTCTCCAAATAATTTCCGTGGTCATCTCTGACAAACATAAGGGTGTCAAAATGATTTTCGCGTCGATATGCCAACTATTTGACCGTCTCTTCGAATCGCGAAGCATGACAATGTTGACTGATTTATGACTAGTGATGCAACTAGCACTTAAGCGCAGAAAACACTGTCTGAGACAATAGTTTACACTAATAACAGTCAGTCAAATCCTATCCTGTTGTGCGACGTCTTAATAATCTAAATGTGCTCATCGGGCAAATGATAGATAGTGTCAGAATCGTAGACCAACGAGAGCTCATTCAACAACAACAACAAAAAAAGGCACAGACAACTATACATAAGCTATGCATACATTCATAAAGCAACTCCCTCAGTGCTCTGACAGATGCCCCTTTTTATCAACTATTTATCCTGCCTTTTCTAAGATTACAGCATTGCAATCAAAGTCGAGCACGTGTCCACTCACAGTTTTCAACAAATGGCTTACTGATCATGTATGAAAAGAAAAAAAAAAAAAGAAAATTAGCACCAAGGAAAGTTACTGCATGTGGATAATTCTCTTCACACAACGACTACTAATTTGCTTCTCGCGTTCTGACGTCACGCCTCATTCCCGCGATGACCGGACGACCAGTTATTTCGGCCGGAGTGGAGTGAAAATCCAGACTTTCAAGCTGCCTTTTCAGGGAAGCGCTCGGGCGAAGGAAACATATAAGGGATTGAATTTATGAAAAAATATTGTGAATTTTTAAGGCTATGCGGCAGATAACTACCCCTGTTCCTTTAAATCTGCAAGTATTAGCTGTAAGATATTGAATGTATTAAAAGTGTTTGATTCACTTTGTTTTATATTATTATAATTATGAATTTGCACTGTAGATCTGTCGGCTGTCTTTTCTCATGGAGTAATTTTCTATTCTGATAAACTGAACGAGCTTGATCTGATCTTATTAAAATTCAAGGTGATCTGAGCTGATCTGGAGAAAAATACACAATTTTCCTGCAGCTAAGCTAAAATTGAAATTAGGGCAATTTTCCCTTAGTGACCTGATCTTGATCTGACCTGACTTTTTTTTTTTGTGACCTTGCCCAAGCCTGAGAAAAACTTAGCATATCTTCTTCATCTTTAATGTGGGTGTTTAAGAAAAACAAGCATGTAAGATGATACCATACATTGCTGAAGTCTGCCTAACCAGAAAAAAAAAAAAACAAAATATAATGCATTCACTTGTCTACTTGTCTGAGCAATAAAAACAGACGGTCTTCTGTGTCAGCACTATTGTGAAACCTGAAAAGTTTCCAGGTTGTCACCAAATGGAACTGAGTTAACATCCTAGATTGCCCACTGAATATTAAAGATGAGTGCTGTAAAACTTCTGTTCAACCAGTTTTAGATTACAGATGCAGTGTTTGACCCTCCTTGTAAAAATCATGTAGAAGAATGTAAACAAATCCAAATGTGGGTTTCCAGATTTGTGACCAGCAAAAAATATGCAGAAGTTAAATTGGATATCACTGGAGAAGAGAGAAAAAATGAAAGTCACTAACTTGTCCAAAGCCAGGAACAGAATGATGGACATACCATTGAAATTCCTAAGGACAAATACTTGAAGAATGAAAAAAAAAAAAAAGCCAGAACTTTGTCATCCCACACTCCAGTGCTGTCAGCCATCGTTATTAATTTTGTCCAATACATGGAGGCTCTGGAAGCCACTGCTAGTTGACATCAAAGCACCTAGTAGGCCCTAGAATCGTTTAAAGATAGCAGTGATACATAGCTCCAACAGCTAGCTACTACAAAGATTAGCATGTGCACATACTTACCCAGAATTATTATGAAGATAACAGTATTGCTTTTCATTATTACATTGGACCGCTACCTTCTCTTACTTGTGTAAAAATAATCGACTCTCCAAGTTTTATACACCTATATCACAATTATTAGACCTGTCTGAGACATCAACAGAGTCACTTTTTTGAATGCACCGATGGATTGCTCAGATATGAAAATACCAGTTTTATGGAAAAAGGAAGAGGTTCGATCATAGTTTCCTTTTCCGGATGTTTAGCGTTTGGCGCTCGACAGTTAGTCCATAGGCATGAAACAGAATCACTCCATTGATCTGCAGCGAGTGTAATCCATGCTAGAATGGGGCAGACGACGGAATGTTTTCCATAGCAACGAAATGAAAATAACTGGAATATGGAATACCAGATGTGATGAATTAGAATCGAGCTACATCATTGATGTGTTAGGTAATCTAGTCTATATAAATATTGATTGAATAAATGCTACTCAGAGAGAGAATGGAGGTATCGAGGGCATAAGACCAGAGTAGCTCAGTAGGCCTCTGGCCTCTGACAGTGACAGTAGGCCTAGTCTTTGTTTTGACAGCCTTAATATTCTTACTGGGCGAGGTCTCTGCAGCGTTCCCGGGAATGGATCACTTTTGTCATGCACCTTAAATGATACATCATCATAACTAAAACATTATTCAGTAATTTGGCGTGCAATCTTTGTCAAGTCCAAATCTGAAATCCAAAGCATCAAGTAGACAAGGCTATCAAGGCAAAATTAAAATGATATAAAATCCCTTTTTTTATTTTTTGACGAGTTTTGCATTGAGCAGGCCATGATGTGCAACTTAGGAAGACTTCTGAATACACAATACACTTCAGACAAATTAAACAACCCCCTTGATTTTTATGGCAAGGATGGCTCATCACTAGTCATCACCATAGACTTGGTGGACCAATGCATGAATGGCTCAGTGTAGGAACAGTTCCCACTTTGTGCATTGGTCCACAAAGTCTGTTGTTCTGGTTGTTTGATAATTGTACATAATTACATCCATATCAACTGATACTCACTCCATTGGACAGATGTTCATGTCTTGACATTACAAGGATGCAGTCTTGGGAATATCCGTTTGGAATCCTGGAAAAAAAGTCACACCTTTACAAAATATGACTGTATACATATAGACAAGATCTGTGTCATAGTAAACTGAAATGAAACATGCGTTTTTTTGCCAGAGTAGCTTCCCTTGGACAGGGGCTAGAGAATCATTTTCTATGAAAGAAAGTATATTATGCTGCACCAGTACCTGCAACAATTTTAGCCTTAATCAAAGTTTGCTGACCATCCCAAAGACCACTTTACCACCCCTGTCACCACTTTTACTACCACAGCCACCACCAGTGCCACTACCAGTGCCACTTCCACCAGCTCCACCAGCAATGGGGCTACCAAATGCATTACAGTTATCGCTACTATTCCTACGTCAACTTATACTACAACCAGTACCACTATTACCATTACTGCTGCTGCTTCCACTGTTACAGCTACTGCCACTAACACTACTGCTACAATGTTGACAGTACCAGGATTATTAACTGTTACATGCACTGCTGCTACAACATCTGCTGCAGCTGATGGTGTTGTTGCTGCTGCAATGCTACTACTGCTGCTGCAGTTGTTGGAGCCACAACAGCTGCTGCTACTATTGCAACTTCTGCTGAAGACAAATACTTTTCTTTTCACAATTCCCCTCTCTGCCCAAAATATTTTTTTGTTTTTTCGTTCGGTAGTAGTAGTAGTGGTTGTTATTTTGGCTGTAACAGTGGCAGTAGTGCATAGAATAGTGGTTGTGTACTCATTGACAGTGAAAGTAATAATATTGTCATTGTGGTTGCAACAATGATAGCAATGGTAATAGTAGGACTGGTGGTGGTGGTGGAGCTGGTGCTGGTAGTGTTGGTGTTGGTTGAAGGAGTTATTAGACAGAAGGAGAAATTTGGTAATGCTCTTGCTATAGGTGCTGCCATTGTTATTGTTAGCGGTGGCTGTGATGGTGTCAGCAGCAGCTGGGGTGGTGGTGGTGGCAATATTTGTGTGATATGACTGGTGGTGCTGTTGGTAGAACAGTGTCCTTTGGGATGGTCAATAAATGCTTATTGCTACAACAACTAATGCAGCATATGCGTTCAATGGTGAAAAATATCTCTGAGGTCCCCACGTAAGGGATGTTACTCCAATGTGATGACATTATATCAACAGATCCTATGGATTTTTCATGCCTATTATAAATAAACATAAATGTGGGAAAAGAAAAATAAAACATTTTTTTTCTATGCATTTTTTTGAGTCCCTTACTGCCCTATTTTTATTTGTCTGCTCCCCCTCTGTCTCTCATGCAAATCAAAAGCCTACGCAGATGAGACCGTTTCCTGATTTGCTTCAGTGTTAAACAAAGACTTTCTACACAGTCACCAGCATGTCAAGGTCATAACTCTTTCACAGCACAGGCTGCAGACTCAACTATAAAACTCGTGTTCATGAATAACATTACTTACTGTTTTTCAAATCACGGATAATGCAGCTATATGCCTAATGCAAAACAGTTTAGTAGGTTTTGTGAATTTTGGGAAAAGCTTGCTACAGTATAAGTTGGTGTTAGTCAGAACAAAATTTTGTATTCAGTGCTCTTCACTTCACCATAACTTTCACATCTTATTCACCATTTTTATTCCCTACCAGAGGAGCATTATAAATTGCATTGAGAGGACTGTTGCTGTTTGGGATGATGTAGTCACATAATATTGATTTCAGCAGCACATAGCAGGGAATTCAGAAACTTCCATTGTTGCAGAAAAGGGATATTTTCTCCTCAACAGTACTTGTAGATCAAGTTAAATGAAGTCGGTTTGTTTTTTTCTGTGCTTCAGTATTAGAGATAGTACATGCTCTAGGAATTTCCTTTTTGTTAAGCTGTAAATAATATGTTTTCTATCTCAGCCAGAGTGAATGAAGTAAAATTGCATTATTCTTGGCAGAGTGACACACAAGGTTATATAGCCAACAGTGGTTTGCCTGTTCAGTTTTGAACTTTTGCATATACCACAAATCATTGTAATGTCATGAGTTTAGTATATGATTTATGGATCTCGTGATTAGAACCTCTACTTATGTCACTGAGGCCCAAGATTAAGTTTCTCAGCTTCAATTATCAAGCTCTGATCACTCATTTTTCATTGTGTGTAGTCATGTACCCGCTTGGCCAATAGCTGGATTAAAAACAGTGTGAAGGAAATTACTTCTCAGGGTATTTACTGAACTTTACATATAGGACATTATAGTAATGGGGATCATACTGATACCTGTCTGATTTCTTGCTGTTTTACAGAAAAAGACCATGTGATTATATCAACAGGATCAGAAGCACCTTGTGGCACCATTGTATAGAGCTTTGTGTGTAAGCTTTTCTTTCATGATTTTTATAGTTTCTGAGATAGCCAGCCATGTAAGCCACTGATTAATTGATGAATTTGAAGAACAGCATGAAAGTTTTTTTGTCTGTTATAACAAATATGATTCTGGTTCATACAGTCATTTTCCAGGAAACAGCAACCATTGTTCATGCAAATTTTTTATTCAGTGTTTATTCACCATAGTAAACTTTAAACAGTTTCTATGTTTGAGAAAATCCTAGCTTATGATTATGTTGCACATTGTTTCACAGAATGGCTCTTCTCGAAATCAGCAAACTTGAACTCTCAACCCCTCTTGGTCCCCGGGAGATTCAGCTTCTTGTTGGAGACATCACAAAGCTTCCATTGGAACAGAGAGTGGATATATTGTTTACATCAGCATTTTATGGTAAAAACAATCAGTGTGCATTACCTAGCTTTTTTTATTTTACTGAATTGTCTGAGGTATCCCAAAACTTGAAAATTTACTATGCCTCTGTTTAAAATGGCCCCAAAACTGCTTGCAGATTTATTCACTTGTTATGTGAGATGAGTTATGCTTGTGAAACAGAATGTTCTCTTTGCATATACATGCTGCAAGTGCAGTCAGAACTAGGGAGAGAATTTCACAAATCATTTCTAGATAATGCAACATGAAGGATTCCATTGTGACTGGTTAGCAAGCCTTTGTCTGGCCTTGAGTTGAGTAAGCCATAGATGAGGATTGCTTCTGTGAGGCTGATTTACTACAACTGTGAGAGAGACCATTTTCATCGAAAATATAGGTTGGTAGGGAACATATTGTAATTGGTGTGTTTTTCAGATTAATGCTAGTCACATTTCATGATAAGCATAAAAAGAGATTGAATAAAAAGTAGGCAAGCAGGGGCTTGAAAATTTGTTCATAATATTGCTAGTTCATATTAAATGTTTTTGTAATAAACATGTTCAACATTATTTTATCATTATAACATGTTTCTCCAGTTTCAGATATTTGCTGAATGTGCCTGAAGGAAACAAAACGAAGATGAAGAACAAGGCAAATTCCAACAGAGATTTGTATCGTTAGAAGTCTTAAGAATCAAAATAAAGAAAGCTAAAGCGTCATTATAATATTGTTCCGATTGCTTTCAGTTTTCACGTAATTTAATATTAGTCTTTTCTTCTTTCTAGGTGACTATGAGCCCACATCAGGAAGCCTCATTGGAAGTCTGAAATTCAATTTGAACATCAGCGTTCATGAGCTGGCCAAATCCAAAGAGCTAGACTTACGGGAGAATTTCTCATGCTGGGTTTCAGCTCCTTTGGATCCCACCATACCCTTTCGGCGCATCGTTTGCTTTGAATAGTAAGCATATATGTTTACCTACACTGTGATCGGTACTGTGATTAGACCTATAATGTTGCCTGCTTATTTTTTCTGAAAAACCCACATGGTGGCTTAGAAGTAGAATGCCTGTCTTTTGAAGTGAAAAGTCTTGAGTCCAAATCCTGTTAGTAGCAGGATTCTCCTTAGGTATTTTTCACCATATTTAATGTAAAAGACATCCTCCTGCTGGTGGCTTATCTGGGGTTTAAGCCTGATCTCTGATCCAACTCAAAGCAAGCAAAATTTCCAAAAAGATTATAGGGGAGGATACAGGATCCAGAGGTAAATGGATCAGTACATGCTGTGAACTTGGAATCACAGTATGTTGATATTTGACAGTCGGCACTGCGTATTATCACTGGGCTTCCACAGCAGTGGAGCAGTTATGGAGTAGAGCAGTTGTCTCAAGTGTTTTGAATCTAGCATTCACCTGTCTATCAACCTTCCTTCCTGCAATAGGAGGGTGGGTATGCAAGCTAAACGGTCTTCTCAAGCGTTTGAGACAAGCATTCACCTACCTATCAACTTCCCTAAAACTTTCAGCAGTAGAAGAATGGGTACTCTTACAGAGCAATTGTCTGAAGTGTTTTGATTCTAACACTCACCTTTCAGCAGTATTTGAATGAGCAGTGCGGTTGTATCAAGTGTTTTGAGTGAAGCATTCACCTCTGTCAACTCTCCTTTCAGCAATAGAAGAGGGGGTACTCTTGCAGAACAGTTGTCTCAGGTGTTTCGAGCCATGATGCCAGTATTTAACAACCATGAAACCACAGTCATAACACCACTGCTAACCACAGGGGACCAGGTGTGTACCAGTGGGAGATCCTTAGGTTGGAGTGAGCTTTTTTCTTTATCCTAACCATTTCTGATGATGATTCCAAAACCCTTTTTGAAAAACCATAGAAAACAGTAATATACCAAAGACAAAAGAATTTGGAGAGATTAAGTCTAACATGATAAACTTTCAAAAAGATTATTTCATTTATTTATGTACATGACCTTTTGTTGTGTTATAAAAGTTTATTAAAAATATTAGTTGTCAATCAGTTTTGCCTGCCATACTCATATTTTTGTTCTGATCTAATTTATGCATTTAAATGCTAATAGATATCATTACAACCTATACTTGAGTCATATTTAATGATCCAGTCAATTATAGTGCAAAGACAAAGAGCCAAACAGCTGCAGAAAGACATGGAAATCAGCAGAAATATGAGTATGCCCCTATCAGAATCCTATAACTCCATAATATTACAATCTCCGGTCCTGTTAAAACACGGATTGGTATAGAGCTGGATAACAACAGATTTAAGCATGAATTCGAGACTATTCCCACAAGCTTTATGCGCTGTGGCTAAGAAATGCAATTCTGTAAGGGTACAGGAATCATCCACAGTAACCTTTGTTTCTTACAACAGTTGAATCTCTTAGCAGCTCTTTGATTTACAGATAATGAGGTAGGAGTCTGCTGGACCATTTAAGAAGGAAGTCTTTTAATGGATAGATAATGTCAAAATGAAATGGTTATAGAAATTTCAAAGTTTGTAGTTCTCCAGAAAATGTTTACATTAAGTTAAAACTGTTTTATAATCTTACTGATCATTTGACCAGGTGCCTTTTTGCATGCAAAATAAAAGAACTTAGTCAAATGAATCAAATCAAATGACATTGCCATAGTGAGATAGTAAATCAAAGACTCATTGCATTGAAATTTTTTGGTCATTGAAACAGCTTTTTTTTATTTTTATATTTTGCATGGATTGTATTTTCAGCCCCAGGTTTAACTTATGGAGAAAAGTTTGTCTGCAAAGTGAATGACAAACAATCAAGTCCATTCTTGTTTGACCATTTGCTTGTTTCCCCATTAGGGCCAATCTGTTGTAACAGTGCTAAGGGGGATGGTCAATGGTGCCTGTGAGTGGATACATGCTGGGCTACCTCTAAGCTGTTTGAAGATAGTGCTATACTCTGCCAATCCAGCTAAGCTTTCAGAACGTGATTTAGTGTGCAAAAATCTCTTTGCTGAATTGAAAACAAAGTGGACCGAGTTGGGAAATATGCTGGTAGGTCTTTTCCCTCTTTCCCTGTTCTTTTGTTCCTTCTTTCCCCCAGGATCTTCTATATTTTACCATGTCCATTCTCTTGATTATGTATCTTCCCCTGTGCCTCCTTTCATGCCTGCTGGTCTTACTCCCATCATTAATTAAATCTGTCATTCACTCATTTATTCATTTATTCACCATTCACCCTTCCATCGACATACCCATTCATCCTTTCCTAGCGGAACTATGCAGCTTGATAAAGTGCCTGATTATTATCAGCACCAGTTTGGAATATTATCAGCCCCTGTTTGAATGGATTGCCTAAGGCTGTGAATAAATGACATGGATTTTGCTGTTAGCATTGACTGATCTTCATTAAAAGAAAATCAAAAGTTACTGGAAGGAAATTTGTCACAAAGTCAAATTATTCAAGTACTATTAGTTACTGTTTGTTGGTTTTGTGTTTTGGTCAGGATGGTAAATTTTTAGGAATACTTCCTGCTTTTGATGTAACAGGATTTGAGACTAAAAGAAATTTCAGCAGTTTTCATGATGTTCTGTCAGTAGGTCCTAGAGTAGCATCTTTGTTCACACAATTAATTTGGTTTGTGTTGGTCCATATCAAATTATCCTCCACTTATTTCTTTATCTAGGAGGTGGAAAGTGACCAGCATGATGTATGCATGTCATTCACACCAAAGGATAAGGAATACGCTGACAAGATTGCAGAGAGCTTAAGGAAGCAGAGTCCAGATGTGAGCCTTCACACAGAGGCCTTTGTCTTTGACCATGAGCAAGTCTGGCAGAAGGAGATCTACAGTGTCATGAAAAACTCAAAAAAGTAGGTCCAGAGCCTTTACACATCACAGTGTCTCTACTGGATGGTCAAAAGGAAACCAAGCGTCACTTAGTGTCAAAGATTATCAGTTTTCAATATTTAAGGTCTTATTCAATGAAACTTGACATATATTAGTAAATAGATATTGTTTTGTTCATGCTGGTAATTTCAAATACCCAGGTGCTACGGTTATGTCACTGCTGAAAAATTGAAACATTTCTAACAATAGTATGCCTGGTTTGTTCAGTCACAAAGACAGCACACCAAATATTGAATTTGTTGAGTTTGTTTTTTTTATTTTGCTGTGACAAAGCTATAGCACTTAAAACAATTAAACATGCAGCAGTTATAAGATAATATAATATAAGATAAGATAAGATAAGATAAGATAAACCTTTATCATCCAGATTTGGAAATTCATTTTCACAGCATTTATAACAATACAATGAAAAATACAAACAGATTAATAATGTTCACTCATACACACACATCCCCGCACCTATACCCATCCCTGCACACCACGCTTTACTTACAAGCATACCACATTAAGAAACACTGCTAAGGCGAATGGCTGATGGCAAAAAAGATTGCTTGTATCGCTCTCTGTGAGTTTTTAAGAATAGTATCCGTCTACTTCTTTGAGATCGGATTATCTGATGGAATAAGGGGTAAGAGCAGTCACTCAAAATTGATTTGAACTTTTGCTTGCAGGAATGAGTGTATAGTTCTTCAGAGTCGATGTATTCCCTGTTGGTTAAATAGCAAGCTTTTTTGAGGATGGAGTTGTTAATTTTGTTCTTGTCTTGCTCCTTTGCATTTCCTCCCCATGCTGTTATGCAAAATAAGATGACACTCTGTATAGTTGACTTGTAAAACATGTGGATGAGTTTTCTATCAATATTAAAATATCTGTTTCCTCAAGAAATACATTCGTTTGTTTGCCTTGGTGTGAACTGAGGTGGTATGGATATGCCAATCGAGCCTAGAGTCAATGGCACAAAAACAAGCTGTGTTGTCGCCACTGAGCGGCGCCAAAAAAGATTGTATGTATTTGTTAAAGTGCTAACTCTTGAATTATTAGGACTCTGAATTAAGTAAACTTGTTTATAACCACCAATATATAAAGGTGAGCCTTAGGCCACCCATGTTTCAGTATGAGTGAATTTAAACATGAAAAACTGAAAATTGCGTATCTACATAAAGTAGCAGCTAATGTTGAAATATCGTCAGTATCCTTTCCCATATTGCAATGCCATTTGTCAAACTGATAATTGGCCCACAGATTTAGCATGATTTTGTATTTACATACAGGATGGATAATGCATCTCCTACTGATAATTAAATCAAGGAACAAAATTAATACACTTGGCCTCTTCAGTACATTGTATTTTTCAAGTGCTGATGTCACCAAATTACCAGTGAACTCACTAACCAATATGAAGGTTCATTTGAGTTAGGATTTCATGGCCCTTCAGCATGACTGCGACTATATGATGATGTGTATGTAGGAATAGTCCCTACATAGGAAACAAGACAAAGGGGCATACAACACAGGAATGCAAATTCCGGGATATAGTGCTGTGCAAGCTCTGTTTAGACCTAAGAGTTGAGGACACCTGCATACATCCAGTGTAGTGAAGAGGCTGAACTTTTTAAAGAATCTGTCCTCATGCTGAGTAAGACTATTAATCTTAACAAACAATTTTTTATAGGATGGTTCCATTTCAGTCTGTGTGTCCAAAGCATATGTTGTTATGATAGTTGAAAATAGGAGTTCAAAAGTCCAGCATATTTTCTGCTCAAAACAGGGCAGCTGTTAACAGTGTGGGAACTAAATGAGGCATACATTAATGAGTATATGCTTATTGTACTGATCAGTAGATGAGCATCATATTCAAAATGAGATAAAGAAAGTTCAAGCTGACTAGTAAGGTCACAGGTAGTGGAAGTTTACCATTTGTTGGTGAAGCCTTGTGACAGACTCTGAATAATTCTCCCCAGAATCATTATTGTGCTGACCCCAGCTTACCTGGCGGATGTAGACTGTCTGGAGCAGTTCAACATGGCACTGTGCTGTAATCAGTTGAAGAAGGAGGAGGTGGTTGTCCCATTTTACATGGAGACAATCCAATCTATTCCAAGTTACATGAGTTTGGTGCAGTACACTGAATGCAGGTTGGTAAATAGTGACTTCAGCTTTTGTTCTCTGCATGCCAGTTATGTAAATAATTGTTGGGGGGNNGGGGGGGGGAGGTATTGATATCAAATTGATTATCTTTATTGCTCTCTTTTTGCTAATATGACAGGCATTGGTTCTCTATTCATTCATTCTTTGGTGTAATTCTTTTATATTACAGTATTATCAAGTTAAATACTTTTTTAAACTTTGAAGGATTTTACTCTGCAAATTTGTGGTATTGCTTAGTCTCATTTCTGCTACACAGATATACTAAGGTAAAGTAAAACTGGAAGCAACATCAGGACAATGGTAAACAAAGTGTTCATTTTAAGGGCACGTGCGGCAGAACTAGGTGATTTTCATTAATAAAGGGAACTTTGTCATTTTGGGGTGAAAAATGGGTCACGTAGGGCCAGGAAGGAAGATAAACGGGGGTGTTTGGCAATTTCCTCCCTCCGTTGCTACGGAAATGCCAATTGTTTGGCCGCCATATTGGAAAATATGGATGACTTTTGCATAACTTAGAACCCTTCGATCTGGAGAACAATAGATGGTAGGATGCTGTTTTTTTTTTTCCAAGATCACTTTATTTAAAATAGAATGTCACGGGCTGTTTTTGATTTCTTGGATAGTTTTTTAAAAATAATTTTTTTTTAAATGTCATTAAAAAAACATTAAAAACAACTTTAAAAATATTTTTTAAAAAACTCCAAAAACACCAGATATCGAAAAAAGCCCATGACAATCTCAAAACAGGGACTTGGAGAGTTGTTATGCAAAATTTTACGTAAATTGGACCAGAAAAAAGTCCGATCGAAGGGTTGGAGTGAGGAAAACTGTGATTTTGAGATAATTGACGATAAAGATTACCCAACAGATGCATTTGAGAAAGGGTGATCATTTCCTTTTGCATCAAAATAAACTTTTTTGAGACAGGTATCATGAAAATAACGTCAGGATTCGATAAAGGACATGTCGCTGTTTAAGAAACTGCCTTTAACTCATTTTACACAATTTTACCCCATTTTACCCCTGCAGAGTGCCGCACTTGCCCTTAATGTCCTTTACAGCAGTTGACCTGTTCAAGACTGGGGAGAAAGATGTTATACTCTCCTCACATTTGATCAAGATCTTCTTCCCCATAATATATCAGTGGGTCAATAGATTTCTGTTCTATAATGGATAGATCCCTCCCTTCTTCTAAGGTAGATGTTTGCCTTGTATTCTGAGATGGTCAGGCCTCTGCCTTGTCGAAAACCCATTTTTGTCCGAGTGATACACACTATCCGATCTGATATTTAGTTATAGTTTTTAGCTCATTTCACAACAGAATTGACTGCAATCAAGTTAATAATTCACCAGATGATATTTGATCACTTGTACAGAGTACGCAAGGAAGGAGAGATGGCAGAAGTTCTCATAAATTTAGCCTGTGCCTACATCATTGTATCACTGAAGCAAAACAACATCTCGGCCGAAAATGACAATGATGAATCTGCCAGTGAAGCACTTAGGATCAGCCGTGAGGTTGTCTATGATGTGTTTGTGTCTTACTCTCATCGAAGTTGGAAGGAGCCAAAGGAACTTGTGGATTTCCTGAGAACAAATCACCCTGATTTGAGCATTTTTTATGATAAGAGTGAACTGAAAGCAGGTAAGATATGAACTGAGATTTCGAGAAGAAAATTTTGCTTAACTTGAACCTTTTTTCCTACCAAATCAAAATTTTCAGCAGGTAAGAACTGATAAAGATCATCTTAACTGCACCAAAATAATTTTGGAACATGTAAATCAGTACTGCTCATCATTAGATCCTTTAATTCAGTGATGTTTGATAATGATTTGACTCTACATCCCAAACATTATTTTTAAGTGCATTAACAGTTGTTCTTATCTTTGAAGCGCTTTATAAATAGCATCAGTGCATTTCAGATAAAAACTGCAGTTGCTTAATTGAAGCTCTTCTGTGGCATATGAAAAATTGAGATTAAGAGGAGTTGCAATTATTCAGTTGTCTTAAATGAATATTATCTGAATAATATTTTATAAATGGCAAGTAGGTAGATTTGAGTTTTTCTAGTTATGGACTATAACATTAAACTAGACCAGGAATATTGAATACAATAGAGGTATTCTTAAAACTCTAGGATTTGGTGTTTGTTAGTTCACAAGTTAGTTTTTCTTTACAGGGCAGTGATAATGGTATCTCTGATGTTGACAAAATCATTTTTTCTCCATATGGCTGCTTTACAGACCTTAACCAGAACAGCTGAGCTAGCGTTGGGAACATTTTTCATTTTGTCAGGTAATCTGTGGCAGCAAGCTTTATATGAAGCAGTGGACAAGGCTCTGTGTGTGATAGCATTTCTTTCTCCTGGGTACATCCAGTCTTCTGTCTGCAATGATGAGTTCAACATTACCTTGGCTCGGCACTATGCCCACGTGAGTTGCTAAATGTAAATCTTTTCCACCTGATAAGACGTTTTGCAGAACAGGACAGCACTTACACACCTTATGTTCATAAATAGAAAAGGTTTCTGTTGTGTAAGGCACAAACTGAGTTCAGCATATAGAACCCAAAAACCATCATGATGGTGTGTCACCAACAGTGAGACTCTCTAAGATTTAAGGACCGAAGCAAGAAGACTGTTGGTAAAGGTGTAAATGTAGAGATTTAATTGAAATTGATTTTGAAAACAGCAAATAACAGAAGTCAATTCTGAGGCTTTGCTGAATTTATTTTTTCATTACTTGTATTATTACAGTTCACAAGCATATCAACAGCTGGTTTAATACTATCATAATACAGCCAATACCATCATTTTATATCTAGGAAGTTGTTTCACATTTTAATAAAGATGTTGCACTATTTCTAATCATACATTTTAATATATGATGGAGAAGGAAGAGTAAAGTAATGTTATGAAACTGTGGGAAGTCAATTTTGAACTAAATGTGGTTTGGCGTTGACGTAGACTTGGTGCATAAAGTCTTTGCTTGTCCATGTCACTGGCTTGAGCACAATATCTTCAGATCTCAGGGCAGTTCCTAAATACATGTTCACTTGGGACTAAACTGTAAATGGCATTGACAGTGTCTCGCTACACTGTTTGAACCATATAATATGTGGGAGAATTTTCAGCATGAGAAAGGAATCTGGATTACATTACATTAAGTTTCTGCATGAAACATCCGAGGATGGAGAGCAACAAATTCCCCAGCCCAAGACAAATGATCGTAACAATGTGCTTTATTAGAAAATTTATATAGGTCAATTAACCTACACCCAAGATGTAGAAAATACACAGTAAAAGCCATCAGATGTATTTAGATGAACATTGCAGGTTGAAAACGTTGTTTTGAACAGTTTACTTTCAGTCAAATCAGTCTGCTCACTATTGTATGCATATGCTTACTACTGATCATATATTTTCACGTATTGGTGATCCGTTCACATATGCCACATCATTTACATTCTACTGACAAGATATTAGGTCATTTAGGTTTTGAGATTCCTGAAAAACTACTTGAATAGTCCTAAATTTTGGTTACAGTCTAGAAGAAGATTGTTGTACTATTATATCACAAAATGGAGCTGATAAACATTTTCACTTCATAGTTTTCAGTCTGTGAGTATCATCACCCTGTTTGTGGGGAGCATTTTTACCTCTTCAGCTACAGGGTTTAAAATGCCATGGAAATTCAGTGTAATTTTACATCGCATTTAACAGAGATGTGAGTAAGTAATAAAGCTAGCTTGTTTCACTAAGTTCTGTATCATGTTAACATTGACACTTTCCATTCCCATGTTCTATAGATGTTTTTGACTGCCATCCAAAGTGAGATTTATAACATGATATTTGTATGATTTCTTCCCAGGATTCCATTCTTGTCATTCCTGTCCACACAGAGGCCTTAGAGACTATTCCCCGCCGCATGAGTTCCATTCCTTGTGTGGATATGGGAGAAGGAAAGTCAACTGTGGCAGAACTGGCAGAAAAGTTAGTGGGATTGGTTGCAAGAAACAGGGAAATATTGCATGTAAGTATAGTAACATAACTGGCTTTTCCAGTTTTAGCTTCACCATTATCATTATTTTCTGAAAGACTTTGTAACCCTATCATCAAAGATTGTCAAGATTCTATACAGCACAAGAGAGCACCTGGCAATGGAAATGACAGATTATTTAACATATGTTAGTGCTGGCTACCTGTTTGATCCACAGTCTTCTTGGTTATTTGTAGAAGTGAGTTCATAGTTTGTACTGCTGATTTACGGTGTTAAGAATGTCCTCCTCCTGCCTGGAATTCAAAGCTGTGTATATTAGCCATGATGATATTCCAAAGGCCTTTAGACAAAGCATGCATACTCTGTGGTTGAGACATATCTCCAGGATTCAAGTGTGAAGATAAAGATGTCAAATGATCTTGTTCTACCATTACCGGTGACAAAACCAACAAAAGTCATTCTGTTCTCCCTTCCTCTTCTGCCCAGTATGAGTAAATGCTGGAGGACAGAAATTCACTTAGTTTTCATGTGAGTAGAATTCAGTTGACCTTCCATTCACTCACTCCCATTCTCTTCCCTTTTGTTCTCTTTCAGACACACACACAGGAGCCTGATGTGAAGGTCTTTAAACAAAAGCTGCAAGATCAGCGGGCAGAAAAGTTCAGACAGAATTTTAAACTAGATGGGGGTCATGTTGTCAGAAAGACATCTGCAGCATCAGACATAGACTTGGAAGGTAGGTGCACTAGACCTTAGACATGATTGTTACTCTCAGTTACATATAAAAGTGATAAAATGGCACTGATGTAGACATAAGGGCCACTCTGCATTCATTTTCTTATCACAGAGGTTGGAATGCTTTATTTGGAAACCCAACTGAAATATCTAAATATTCCCATAGAAATGTCAGAAATATCCAACTTTGATTAATAATCTTTTTACCAAGAATATCTTTGACCAGTGAAAGTTACGGTGAGACAAGTGTAAGATTGTTGCATGTTGTGTGGCCAGTACCAGGAGAACTAATATCATTACTGTAGAACGTTTGCTGATAGACCAAAACTGGGCATGCCTGGTGAGGCAATGCATTGTTACTTAAAAACTTACAATATCAAGGCAAGTAGAGTTTTGTCACAGAGTGTTTGTTTATCTTGCATATTTATAACTTTTTCAAAACAAAAAAAAAAAATTGGAGCCTGCAAATATAAATCTGTCATTTGTTTTCTTGCCTACCAGGAGAAATTGTGTTCAGCTATGCCCAAGACTGCTTGAAGCTGGCAGCCATTATGTCAGCTATTCTCAAGCAACACGCCCCCCAACTAGTGACTCATCTGAAAGCCTCCAGCCGACTGGAGCGCAAGACACATTTAGATTCAGCAGACATGGTGGTTATTTTTGTCTCAGATGATTTTGTATCCTCTCAGTTTCTTGTGGAAGAGCTACACACTGTTCTCTGCAGGCAGAGGACAGTGAAGGACAGCACAATTGTCTACTTCATACAGGTAAAATCACTTCAAATGAGCATATGTTATGACAAGAAAATTTCCAGCTTTGGAGTTGCACATCCACCATTTACAATCAGCTGATCACTTTTGCAGATGGAGTTAAATTCACAACCCTCATAGTTACTCTTTACTCAACTGTCTTATTCAGGGATGCCACTCTTCCGAGAATTCTCGGAAATTCGAGAATCCGTGGTGACTCTCAGAAAAAAGATTCCTGAGATCTGAAAGTTTATTGGAAGTTCCGGTATGGCCGCCGTACAGTTCGATAGGTGTTTTAATACGGCCAGTGTATGGTAAACAGATTTGAATTAAGAAAAGGTCACTTCCGGCCTTAGTAAACGCGTTCAGTAAGTTCTGAACTGTAGTGGAAGCCGTTATTTTGGTTTTGAAAACTCTTTTGTTAAACGGAAACCATACGAGACACACAAATTCGATATTATGCTTTCCATTGCACGCTTTCTTTTGCAGAAATTGCCTTGTAGGCCTAGCTTCGACAGCACTAGGGCTGGCTAATTGCCTGTTGCTCTTGCTCAACTTCCTCAGGTGATGTGTGGGTTAGGCTGGTCGTCTTCTCAGAACACATCGATCTATGCTGATTTGCGGAGATAGTCTGAATCATGATTGCAAGCAAGAGATCTAAGAAGCAAAATCAAGATGTTGTTGAATATACCCCAAGAGTCAAAGAAATTAATATGGGATTATTCATTGACTATCTTCATGGCATGAATGCGATGACACCAGTTCACTGGTAGATTGTCATTATCACACCTGCATACACTGAAAATACTTATGAAATTGAAATTTTGTGATTCCCGTGAAAAAGAACAGAAAAAAAAAATAACATCAAGGCAGTTAGTCACTTGAATTAACAGGAGTAGCCAGATCTGCATATCAAGAAATGAATTCTTCATTTAGACCAAAGAGTTTTCAGTTTTCAAATCCACTCAGCTGCTGTCATTCTTAAGACACTTTATTCCCATTTCCCCTCATAACCCAGGTGTGAATGAGAACCTGGTTCTTGAGCGAGGGTAGACCAGAGTGCTGCACTGCAGCAACTAGAAATGACTTTGTAACGGATTTTGTTTATGTTAGTAGTGTTGTACGTAATGTGTGTGCTATTGTATATGTGTATATCATGAACAAAATATTTTGCATTATATGGCATTGTAAAAAGAATTCCCTATGGGGCAATTAAAGATGGATTTTATCTTATTTTTTTTATCATTTCAGTGTGATCATGAGTTGCCTACACCATTCTACTTCCATGCTCTTCCCTTCTCTGTGAGCATGGATGACAACATTTGGCGCCGTCTTGAAAGGGCCAGTAGCAACAAGAATCCCAGATACTTTGTTGACACTGATGGGATGCAGGGAACTTATCGGTGCACAGCATCACAGAATCTTTCCGTCACTGCAGCTGTTCATGATGTTATTTATTTACTTGCTCAGAGGTAATTATCTTTTACATTGGTATTTGTCTCTTGAGTGCCCATGTGAAGCCAGAAATTTCATAGTTTCTATATAATCATTGGTGATTAAAAATTATAAGCCATTGGAATCAACCCATTTGCCAGAAGTTGAATAGCCAGCTTGAGACAAACAAAAACAAGCTAAAAATAATCAAAAGACTTCTGAAGATGATTTATTATGGGCAAATCAAAGGCTTAAAGCAGTTATCACTATTGAAAGAACTGAACACTTCAAATTAGAAGCCAGCCATATTTACATGAAGCTAATATTGCTGCATCCTAGTTTTTATAGATAAAAGCAGAGTAATCTTTACTCTTGCACACTTGTCATTCATATCCACTCTCCATCTCCTTTTCCTTATGTTTATCTAGCTGCCTGAGGATAATTAAAATAATCAGCATTCATATTGTCCTTCTTGATGTATTCAATCATATATTTCTCTTCAAATGATGTAGGATACGACCGTTTATGTCAAGAAGAATAATACCCAAGCGGTATTTGTTCATCATGTTCTCACATTATAAGTACCCCCAAAAAAAAGTATTCAGTAACTCCCTCAGCTTTTTGAAACAGTACCCTATGCTGCTGTAACTTTGTGGTCCTTACTTCTCTGATTCACAGAGTTATTTCTAAACTGCCAGCAGCAAAGCATTTAGTTACTGCAAGTAATTAAATACTGGGCAACTCTGCTTAATCACAACTCTTCAGGAATGGACAAATTAATGAGTTAAAAGAATTTATGATTATCTGGTAACAGTTTGTAGAAAATAGAATATTCTCTCATCTGAAATAAATTTGGGCCAGGCACTTTCAAATATTTGATCTAACTTGCTTTCAGGACTTCTGCATTATATTCAGCAATAGATTGTGAACTGAGATATTGTAGTCTCATAATTCTCAGTCGATTTACATGTGTTTTCATCAGGGGTACAGGTTCAACGATTCCATTCAACATTGTGAACATTGCTCAGATTGAAAATGAGATGGAAGATATAGCAGATGACCAGGTGCATGTCCATGAAGTGAGTGCCTATGTGGTCACTGTAAATTAACAATAATCCTTTTTTGCCACAAGGCCTCATTTATTTCTTTAAATCTAGAAACACCTTCAATGAAGTAAAATTATGGTCAATGGTACACTGCATTTTCTTTGAGATAAACTGATAAATAATAGACATGCCTGGTCTGGCGATGCACAGGAACTTTGACACATGTAAAATGAAGACAAATACAGTTTTGTTATGAGGTTAGTTCTTGCTCTCTTTCACACATACACCCATACATGCTTTCTATAACAACCGTTTGTATTAAACCAGCACTGTTGGAAAGTATCTTGCAAATCCTGGAATGAAACTTATTACAGCAGATCAGTTCTACAGATATTACATAATCATATTATAATGTGAATAGGCCTCACAATGGTGTTGTCGCACAAGTTAAAAAATCTCAGAAATTTTGCCACAAATTCTCTTAGACAGTGAAGATGTGTGATGGTAGGTTTTAATTCATATCAGTAGATATATAAAAACGGGTTTTCATTTCTGTCAGTTCACTCTCTCATATTTTTTATATATTTCCATACCATATAAATCCAATCATTGCCAAATATTTGTGCACACTGCACATTGTGCCCAGCTAATGAGATAACATATGCATTTCCCATGGGTATTCAGGCCAGCATGCAGTAAACAACATGCATGGCAGACTGACACATCAGACCAGTGCACCTGGCTAGTGCATTTGAATGCTTTTGATCTCTTATCTGCTCACTGACCATAACATAGTGATGGGTCTATTTCTTGTATATTAAATGTTACATAGCCCTGAAAACACTTATGAAAACACCTAATTTGAAACTAGGGCTTTTCGAAACATTTTACAATTTCCAAATTGATAGTTAGCTTAGACAGCAAGTATGAATATGACGCAACATGCTTAATAGGGAACAGTTTAGAAGATCCTTTGAATTTTGAGAGCTTGTTTGATTGTAAATTAGAGCATCCATGTATTTCATAGTAGGTGTGTTTGAGTATATTCATTATCATCAAGCGCATAGCACAATGTTAGAACTTCCTTGACATTCTTTGCTTTCACTTAATTCAACTGATGTTTATGTTCCTAAATCATTTGTTTACAGCACATCATCACCCTAGCCTCCATTAACCATCTGATGAGCAAAGATCACAGTCCAAGACCATCCCCAAAACAAGAGAGGAAGTTTATATCCCCGTATCCAGCAGAAGCCACTCAGATTTCTCCAGGAGGCAAGCATCAGGATGTCCCGCATGATAGCAATGTGAATATCACAACCCTAACCCAGAGTAGCTCAGGTACTACTGCTTCAACAACGACAAGTAACAACACCGCTGAGTCCAGATCACATCAAACCAAGCCAAAAGAGGAATGGCCTGAAAAGACAAAAACAGTTCCTGTTGAAATTTTCCAAGCGTCCAGTCTTGTGTCACCACCCCAGCTGCAAGCCCAAAGGTATGAGATGACCCAAACAAGAAGTCGGAATGACAGAGATCAACAAGCTGAGGAGACAGTGGGTATTCATCATGATTTGAGGCTGCCTGAAAATGACCAGCATGACGGTAGGAGGAAACACCTGTCCAAAGCCTGTTGTATGTTCTAAATTCTTGTTCAGAGAACAGAAAGTTATTCTCTAGAAAGACTAAGCATGCATGGCCATAGCCCCTGCAGTCAGTTACACGGGAAACAAAGGAAGTAAGTGAATAATGAAATGATGGGTACTATCAGCCAGACTACATTGAGATTGTTGTTGGCAAGGAGAAATGAACAGGAATGGACTTGCTATCCTTTGAAATGACACAGCCCTTGTGACAAGGAAGAGTATTCTTTAAACACTCCAATTATTTCCTGGCTGTGTGAGCTGACAAATCAGTACATTTTACAAAAACTTTCACAATGATTTTACCATCTTCAATATTAACCCTTTTGATGTGGTGATAGTATAATATATACTACCATCTGTTCATTACCATTGAGTGTGGCAATAGTATATGTACGCATCACTCAACCATCCTCTACCTGCGGCAATAGTATTGATGCAGCCATGTACCCTGGCAGCAGGTCATAACACTTCTCGCCATGCAGGTGGGAAAACTTATACCCTTATTAACAATGGGATGCTCCTATGCTTGTGCTCATGATGTAAACATCACATTCATTCACATACTAGAAAAAAATCGAAATGATACTCAAAGAATTTTCAAGAGAAGACATTCTTAACTAGGATGACTGGAACACTGTTTATGAATAATTTTTCTCATAATGAAGTTGCTAGCATTGGACTGTAACCCCTAATGCACTATAGAAATTGTGAAAACGAGTGAACTTTTAAACAAGTGTGCAAGAAATGAAATGTATATGGAAGCACTGTCTTGACTGTTACGCTAGTGTATTACGTTACTTTGCTGTACTGCGAAACTGTTTCCCCCGATTGGAAGTAAGATATTATGATTATTACATGTGAAACAAAGGAAGACTGATGATGGGTTGAAAAACTGACCGTTTTTGTGCCAGCTTATGAAAGGGAGCATTGTCGCCTTTGTTATTCACGGTTCATCAAATATTCCGAATAGATGGCTTACACAATACTACACACAGCTTCCTTCTAACCCATTCTCCATATACCAAAATATGAAATGAGAAGATCAGTGTGACAGCTGAGTGTTTGTCTGCATGTGAGTAAAGTTGCCTCTCCTCCATGTGGACTTGTCTAGATTACATTGACTTTATTGTGTGTGTGTGCTTTAATCTACAGGGATTGCATTGTGTATTTAAGCCTTTGCTAACACGAAAAAAGAAGTGCATAAAAAAATACAGTACCATATGCCTTGTCCAATTCCTTATACAAAAAGTATAGTGCTTTTAGTAGATACTCAGCTGTTTTTTGGAACAAAAACATGGATTTTTGCGTGCCAGTCAAATACGAAGGCATTGTTTATATGGGTCAGTGACATTGTGCACTAAAGCTCTAGTAAAATTAGGTCACACAGCCAGCAAGCTGCATAGAGCATGGGTCAGCTAGCGCTACCAGTGTTAATTGCAACTGTAGTGGTATTGGAAATACGCGGACTATCATTAGATTTTGGAGATCCAGAAGTTCAGGGAAAGAAAGTTATAAGATGAACTATCTCATTCATAACAATTGTACCCACCACTGCTGACAAATCTTCAGATTTATTCAATATGAAAAGGATGTCCTTAATATTTTATAATCCAGCTATGATCCTAGGAACTATTTGGTAAAAAACAGTACTGGATTTTTCACTTGCTCAAACTAAGCTTCATTATTGCTTTACAAATTTATTTATACATGATCCTCATATGGTAACTAATGGAGCACAGTGGTGGTTATTCTGGACTTACTGTTACAGATATTATTCATGTATGATAAAGACTTAGTGTTGTGTCCGGCGATAGAACTAAATATTCCAAAAACTTACAATGATTGAAATTTTAAGTTCTATGACAAGCTCTTTATATGTTTATTCAGTTTTATCAAACAGTTGGAAGGAAGTGTTTATAAGACATAACATCTGTGTTGACGTACAAAGGAATTTGTATCTCATTATCTGCATTTGGCAGATGGCAAAGACAAAGATAGATTTACATGATATTAAGAGTTTGATTATGATTCCCCAGAATTATAATAGAGTATTGTCAGATTGAGCAAACCTGATTTTCACCTTTATTGTAGCACTCTTTTGTCAATGTCTCATATACTCAAGTTAAGCTGTGGTTAAGTTTTGAAAGGTAAGCTTTGTTTATAATATATATTGTAAAAAATGGCCTTTTTTAGCCTTGGACTGACAAATCTACCAGGGATGCTGATAGACAATACTCAGGTTTCTAAATTTGCTCTTACTCAGAAAGTGCAAGATGCCAAAACATTTTCTTACTCTTATTGTTATTGCAGAGCAGTAAGATTCAGCAATATAGTAGAACCTCACAACCTGCAAGCAGTTGGTCTCCAAAAACTGCATATTCATTGTAATTCTGTAGTTCCAGGCTCCTTATTTACTTTATTAAATTTTACGCTTCATTGTTCCTACCACACAGTGTATAAAGCATAATTGCATGTTTTGCAGTAGAAATGGTGACTTGAATACCTCACATACTTGAGGTCAGGGATTGTTTCTTTCCGAATTAAATCTTATGAGGTGTTTGTAATCGATAACATCGCGGTTTAGTGTTCTGACAGGAAGGTGATGAATCTTGATTATCAAGATGTTACAGAATATGACAGAGTATTCTGCAAAGGAATATCGATATTAGTTATGAGACACATGAAATTGTGACATAATCTTTTCTTGCCAGAAGCAACAGATTTTAACTGCATTGCACTAATTTTCAAAAAAAGCTGTCTGTCTGCCTGAAATATTTTTTTTTCTTTTATTTCATCCTTGCAGTGCCATTGTACAGTGATCTGATCTGATCTATTCTGATCTTTTTCTATGAAAGAAGGTTTCAAACAGCTCCAAATTGTTTGCTGATAACATACACCTGAGATTATTATTAATGTAGACTATTTATTTATACCTGTTTGTACATAAATTAAGGGATTTGTTATTTTCAGATTGATTCGGATTTACAAAACAGGACATTCCATGGAAAATGTACTAGTGATACAGAATATGTTTTATCATGGAATACTACAAATATCTCACTTTCCTAGTCAGATGCGAGATTGTGATAAGTTAAGCTGGCATGTTTTGTGTGTGTGTGCGTGTGCATGCACGCGTGTATGTGCGCAAGTGTACACATATTTGTCCATGTTGAAAATGGAATAGTAGGTCATGTGCAGATTTTATTATCATTTGCATATTTTTGTTTTGGCCACTTCTGATGAAAGAATTGGAATTCATGTACAAGCTCAGGTAACAGCTGAATGGGAAGTTAACCCTCTTTATGCTGCAGTCAACTTTACTTAACATGACACTGCTTTACCTGAAATTTCAGTAAACCCAAATGTAAACAAAATCCCTGTCCAATGGCCCTTTTTTCTATTCGTAGTACAATATTTTCAGTAACCCGATAACAAGTTTCAGAGAACCTTCGATAACACAACAATTATTGAGCCACCAAGAGAGGGAAAAATATCAGAGAGAGGTGAAAATGAGCTGCTGCCTTAGCAGTTTTCTCTCCCTTTATCTCTTGATTACTTTAAAATGAAGATTACTTTAAAAATTGGATCAGTCATAGGTGGTGGCAACATACGATGATCCCCGACAACATACTGTGTTCACAGCTAGTGTGAAATGCTATGTTTCCCCTTATTTTGTAAATGGATAGCACAAAACCTGAATAAAATGCTAAGATTTGGCTGGTCCCTTCAGGTTTGTGGTAATAGAATTCTGCTGTACTAAAGTAGAACATGATGGTGTTTCAACACATACAATATGTACAAAGTTAGCATGCAAAAGTGATTGTGTTATTGTTAATGCTTAGTTTTGCACTCAACATTTTGAATCTGAAGTTTACAGAGTAATCTCTCATTAGGTTTGACATGTCATTCCTACACCTTATATGGTATGGGATGGATGTGGATGCTTGATGTGTTCATTTCTTTATGCTAACTACAACAATGCTTTTATAATTTTCATGATAATTTGGTTGCCATGTTGTATGCTGTGATCTGTTTGAGATGTACTAGCCATTTCACCATTTTTTGTATTCTCTTGATACCAAGTATTTTTTATACTTCCTTCACTTGTACCATCAATACTTGTCAATCAGCAGTGTAACTTTGTGAACTAATTTATTTATGTTTATATAATTATTTTTTTAAGTGAGGTATATATACTTTATTATAATGGACTTTGGTAAAGTATGTATATTTTATATTAAGGATTTTAGTATAGTTTTGGTAAAGTATGTATATTTTATATTAAGGATTTTAGTATAGTTTATACAGTTTTTATTAGGGATTATTTTCCACATCCTGTAACTCAGGTTTTCCTTTTCAGTAATGGGCATTTCCATCCCTATTTTAGTATTTAGGTCTGTACACTTTGATACTGTAGAAACATTAACTGAATGTTTATTTACTCACTGGTTGATAACTGCAGTATATTTTCCCCAGCTTCATTAGATGTATTATCTGTAAAAGCTTATATTTATATTGAACTGAAGGTTAAATATATGTAATATATCCACCTATTTGATTAGTAATATGTTACCTTGGATCCTAAATCTAATGAATGAAATCCCCCAATATTAAAGTTGTTCTGTCAGTAGACAGTTAACATGGAAATTAGGAAAAGGAAATAACTCCTGTGGCTTTCTTAACCACCCAAGACACACTTACTAGGTTACAAAATTTTCACCCAGCAAAAGAAGGCCTACCTACATTATGTTATCAAATGATATCAATAATTAGATATGATCAGAAAGCGATTTTAGCCTCATTTTAACTGGTTGCAAAATATATAGGTTTCAAAAGGATTAAGCAGTTTTGACATTCCAGTGATTGTGTAATCAGGTATCATTGGTTTGAATTGTTTATTAGGAATGAGCCAAAATTGCACTGACCTAGCCTCCATGAGGTTGAAATGTAACATGTAAAAAGTTTCCTCAAATGGGGCATGCATTTAAACATCTATTTGTACCAATATATTCAAATTTAACTATGAGCATTAATAACCCATGCTTTTATGTAATAACAAGAACATTTCATAATCATTCCATGATTCTGTTACATCAGGGAAACAATGTTTTTTAATAGTGGCTACCCAAAGATGCCATAACCAATGATATTCCTGCCCTTCAATTTATATGATGGTTCTAATCTCTGAACTTATGTTCACCAGCATATCACAGTACCTTTAAGAATCACTCCAAAGTTGTCTACGGTTGCATGTCAAAAAATCCCCAAAATATTTCAAATGAGGGTGTCTCTTGTCTTTGAAACCAGGGTCCTTTTTGGTTTTTTTGAAAACTGAGAATATTTTAGAACTGATAGTGAGTTAGTTGATATATATTGCTGTTATGATTATCTAATTTATTTGATTTTTGAAAATGGGATTCCGATGTTTATTACTTTTTCACTACTATTCCTTGTGATAACATCACATTGTTACCATGTTCTATTTGCTAAATTTCTTCAGTAGTCTAGAATGACAGTGCAGTGTTGTTAGATTTTTTAAAATTTAATCTGTTTGTTGAAATTGAGATAGATTTCATTTGTTTTTCCTATTTTGATGATGCGAGTTGGATTTGCCAAGCTGCATTTAATGTAGGTAGGTTGTTTTTTTAAGTGTTATTTTTTTACGTCTGTGCTGGTAACATCATTTATACAAATATAGGATTGTAATATTTTATCTTGCCTTTTTTTATTTGACATATGTATATATTAGGTGCATACATTCTGGTACATTATAAATACATATTTTATGTGACAGTCACATATACCTTTACATGGCATGATGGCTTGCAAGAGTTACATCTCAAGTTTATCATCTAGGAGTTTTCATTTTAATCTTTCTCTGGAAGATGACTTTTATAAAGCCATGGTCATTTGTTGGACTTGTCATCTATTTGATGATTTGATTACTCACTCTTTATCACATAGTGTTTCATGTTTCATTCCATGTTTCATTCATGGCACAAGGTTCAGTCTATCCTCTTTTATAATTTTTGATAAGTTTACTTTCACAACTTGTACAGTAATTTATTTTCAACCAATTTTTTCTATCATTTTTCTCATACTTTTGTTATCCCTTTTAAATATCATTCTGCTTTTCTCAAGATTGTATCTTTGCCTTTTCAGTGACACGATGGGAGCATGAGACTTGAAATGCCAAAGAATAACACGTAGTTTAATGTGGTCCTCTTACAAATATGCTCAAATATCTGTATATTGAAATTATATAACACAAAACTAGCGATATTACGAAACACTCATAAGTCACAACATTTTTTAATATATTTTATAATACCTATTACAAAATGCCAGCGTCAGTCTGAGAAATACACTATTTTGCTATAAAACATGTTTTAAAAGCATAAAACCTATCTTTTAAGATTTAAGCCATTGGTACCCTTTCTTTGATTTGCAATAAATCAGTCGTCATGCAAGCAAATCCACTCAACTCAAGACCAGACATGGCTCCTTATTCTTTTTTAATCCAGTTACAGCGTGATTGTTTGTGATGCATGAACAAGGGTACCTTGCTACAGACAAGACTGAGATGGGCAATCCCTATAATTTCATGTAATGAAAAAGCGAAATATGCTTGATATGAAATGACTTAGTGGGTCCCTTGAATGTTGTATTAAGCCTACTTGAGTGTATAGATCTACATCCCAGAGATGGCATGTTCTTATTACCCCTGTAGTTTCAAGTTTTGATGGGATTTAAATTAATGTGAATAGGACTCAATGATTAGATTCAGTGACATCCATCTGATAAGGCAGTTAAGGTATCAGTAGATATCTTATTGTCCTACATGTATAATCTATTGATGATGTCAACTTTAGTGTGTTGTCATTCTGTAGGTTCTTGAGTGTCTCTGTGATGGTGACTCCAGTCAAATTGATAATCCGATAGAGAGGTCACTTTCTGACTTTCATGGTAGGAGAGATGGAAACTAATCTTCTTGGGTAAGGACTAAAAAGTAGGAGATTGCATGTGCATGTAGGAAGTGGCCACTGTCTGGGCAAAAGTCATAGGAAAGTTCTAGCCAGTTTGTTTAATTTAACAACTAGATAGGCGCAATATGGCCTAATCATACTGACAGACTATAACACCCCACCTCAAATTAACAAACAGTCTTCATGCCAAAACTTTCAAAATCCTTTAGTTATTTTGCTCATCGAGGCAGTACACAGTTTTATTTACAGCTGATACCAAGAACACAGAATTTGAACATTTCCATAATTGCTCAGCCTTTCTCTCCAGCAGAGATGTCTAAGGGTAGCTTTTCTCACTGAAACTTTCACCATCTAGTTGTACACCACTCTGGTCTGAAGACACCTGTCTTTTCCACCCACCTTCCTCATTCTCATCAGTTTTGTTCTCAGCCACAGTTATCCACTGGTGTCTGAGATAATGACAACTTTGCAGTTCAAGATGAATAGTTAATGTCTCCATTTTATTCACTAACAGTAGAGTTCATTCAACATAGCAGCACTTTACCAGAAATCTTGATTAACCAGAACATAATGAAAATCCCAGTCAAATGACATTCTTTATTCATAGTAAAATACTTCCAGAGACCCAATAACAAGTTTCAGGAAATCTTCAATAATGCAACAACTGTTGTGCCACCAAGAGAGGAAAAAGTGACAGAGGGAGGGTAAAGTGAACTACTGCTATCATAAATTGCCACACCTTGGCTTTTTTAAGCAAGCAGTGCATATCACAAGCATGTCAGGCTCCTTATTATTTTGCCATCAACAGTTATGCTGGATGAATTAACAGATATGCATGGTGACAACAGCCTATCACTTTACTATACTGACAATAAATTTAATTTAGTCCTTTTACTGCTCTTTGTGGCACTTTATACTAGAGGAAATCGGTATTTTCACCTTTGCTCTTGCACATTCCAAAATGCTGCCTGTTATTTCAACTGTGTACATAAAATATTGTGTTAACAAAGATGTCAAAGAATTAAATTTTACAGCCTCATAGTTGAACAGCAGCAGCCACCTGACCTTACTAAAATTGCTTGATGCAGTTTGCTGTTTACTACAACAAGCTTTTGTATGTATGAGATATGTACCAAAAGTCCATGGAATATGCCTGTAAAAAGCTTGTAACTCACTTTAGGTGCTACGTTTCTTCATCTTCTTCAAAATAGTCCCCATGGGACTTCACAATAGTCCCCATGGGACTACGCACAATGATCCCAACACCACTCCCAAGCCTAAAAGCGCCCCATAAATTTTTTATGTGTAAGTCTGTTAGTCACCTTCTGCAATTCAGCCAGTATATCCTATGATATATCAAAGCTCCTGTTCAGTTGAGTTTTTGTTTCTGGGAATTGAAAGAGGTCAAATGAACCAAAAGTCTGACGATTAAGGAGGTTGGGGGAGATATTGATGTTGTCTGCAGGCAGAGATTGTGAGAGCTTGTATGGACATAGTCTGGGGACTTTTGGATTGCACCCTGTATATTTTTACTACATTAGTTGCCATGGTCATGTGTGATGAAGTAAAACATCATGTGGCAATTTTGAAACTCGTAATCTTCAGAAAGGTCTGTTCCGTAATCCATTTCACATTCGCACAAAACTATTGTATGTTATGAAACTGTGCATGTGAACATTTTCTTGTCCTAGCTCAAATGTTTTTTTAAAATGGTGCTCACACACTTGTGTTAAATGTTTGTTTCTCATATGAGTTTACAGCTACCTGTTGTTTATCAATTTGTAAGGCTTAAGGTTTTGAAGTCCTCTTAAAGCCAAGCCACCAGTATGTCAAGAGTGTCTGGCGATGTCAGTGCAATACACTGTATTGGTGACTTACCCAATTACATGCCAAATGGGCACTTTGATACCAGCCAGTTGAGTTGATCACTGGTTTTTCTGAATTGGGAAGGGTATGGTGAATAAAGTCAACCTTTGCATTAAGAATAAGATAGCAATTAGTGACTAACTCCAGCTGTCATGCTAGAAGGGTTAAATGGTATAGAGAAATATCATTATAATTTAACAGAATACACAGAAATTTCAAAATTCTGAGCTTTAAATGCTTGAAAAATTCAACAAATTTTGTCATAATGCTCTGGCGCCAAATCTCCTGTTTTGTATAGTAGGTATGACTCATGAACTCAAATCAGCTCTCAAGAATTTAAGTGTTCTGGATGTTCTGCTGCAAGATGATTGGGACAAACTTGCTGGCAATAGATTCAGTAATCCTGATGTAGAGTTAACAGTGTGAGATTGGAGAATCCAGAAAATGAGCTGAAATTCCTAGCTCTTTGAGATATCCTATTTGTTCCTTTGCAGTTCATCAACTGGTGTGGATTTTAGAAACTAAAGATACATTTTCTGGACTTTGTTTGGCCTAAAAGATATCAAAGGAGTGATCAGATTAAAAAAGGAAAGATGTACCGTCAGTTTAAAGAAATTAGATTTCAAATATTTCTATTAAGGCCTACAAGGATTTCTTGAGAATGATGGTCATTGGGGAGGGGGGTATGGAGAAGAGAGGGCATGGTTGGAGAAACAATGGTATTTGGTCAATGTTTTACTGAATTCTTAGAAAATTTTGGCATTGAGAATGCCTTCTTGTGAAGCCTTTGTACAGACCCTGCACCATTCCATGATAATGCTCAGTTTGATATTCTCAGAAAAGAAAATGGTGACTGTGTTTTTGCATGTTGTGATACTGACTCTTGATTCATATTTTACTATATATTCACTACTAGAATTCTTGTGATGCCTGAAAATTGTATACTTTCTTCCAGACTATTTCGAAGACATCTTATCTCCACATTATTTCGTTCAGATATTCTAATATTTTATTTGTTATTTTTGTTTCTTTGTTGTGTATGAGGATGTGTGTGTGCAGATGCATATATGTATGGCTGCGAGAGTGTGTATCTGATATATTCCTTTTATGTCAGAGATAGGCATGTACCTGTGGTATTGTTTCCTAAAATGTTATGATCTTATTGCACATTAAACACCCAGCAGATCCACGAAGTCACAGGACCACTTTGACATCATCATATATAGAGGACAGAGGTCTGCCTAAATCATGACTTCCTTTCCATACCAGATCTGAAAACAATGGGTTTGCGCTCTAAATCAACATACCTAGCTGAGTTCTGAGTTTGCCCTGCGTTTATTCACAATGATGTCATAGAAATTGCAGAAATTGCTTTGAAATTAGTGTCGTCAAAAGCATGTGCAGAGGTGGAAATTATGCTTTGAATACAAGCTGCATACTAAGTTGGTCAAGAAATTAACTAAATCTTTCATTAATCAGCTTTCCTATGCAAACACAAAATGAATGCTGGTAAGAAGAAGGAATTCATCTTTAATCAAATCCACTGAATGGATACATGTAACACAAGAATGTTTAACGTGCTTTACTCAGTGTCACTTTTACAATGAATATTCACTGCTCTCGAGCATGCTGCAAACCCTAGCCATTATTACCCATGTTCACACATATTGTATCTGTTCCTTGAGCAATTAACAATATCTTTGATCTACGTGTACACAAATTATTTATATGAAAACAAAAAAACAAGATGCATGGGATGCATGTGCTGATTTCATAGATGTATGTGATATAAACAACAGCTGGGCACATAATACATGTAATAACTTCAGTCCATGGGATGAGAAGTCATGTTATCAGGCTAATATATATGCCTACTCATACAACTTCACATTATTATTACCCCAGCAGGCCTGATCACTTCAGGACTTTCTCAACTCCTTTGAGAGCTTACAGATAAGAAAATAACTTTCTTATCCATAAGGTGGAAAATTGGCTTGGTTGCAGCGTATTTACATATACACAGTAATAACAGGAGCATAAATATGAGATCACTACGGAACAAAAGACTATAACACTCTTCATGCATATCCAAACAGCCAGAAATGTGACACATACAGAAAAGTTCACAATTATCTTCACAACAAAATCCACTCATTCACCACACTTGTTCACCTCAACCCTGTTCCCCACCCAGTCCCCCTGGCTTTCTCACTCAGCAAAGCACACTGTGCATTGTGCTTCACTTCAATACAATAACTGAAAACACCAGGATGGAGCTAGATCATTTGGTAAAATTGCATTCTTGTAAGTCACATTCAGTATTCACCGGTTATTCATTGCAGAGTGAAACTGTGACAAATGGAAACTGAAACTGTGAAAGAAGGGATAATGAGGACTTAAATGACACCAGATGATTTTGTTACTATCGTCTACTCTGCTTAATCACAACTTTTTGGGATCATAGATACAGCTGCAATTAAGCAAGCTTTGAAAAAATTATTTTCAGGCATATCTTGTTAAGAGCAGGAGGTGGGTGATAACCATTTCCCTCTTTGAGTTTTTACGAACTTGGGACTGTCATAGCCTGCCCACAAAACTCGACCTTTCACATGCTGACATGAAACATCTTGCGGAAGCTAGAAACCCAGAATCGCTGGATGAAAGTATCATCAGCCTGTTTTAAAACATTTTAAATATACACTGAAAAGTAGTGGAAATTAAAAGTACTCGTTACAGGATTTTTGTCAGTATCTACCAAGTCCCTTCTCCGCAAAAGGAAAAGAAAAGTTATTTGTTACTTTACTTTACTCAGTACAAGATACGGGTAGCAATTAAGTATTTACAACACAATTACAAATAACTTGGATAACAACCCTTGCAAACTGAAATCTGTCTGGTCAATGTTCTTAAAAGGATCCCCTTGCTCTATAAGAGTATGAAGATGCCAATATCACCTGGCATAAAAATATTCAATTTTAAATAGTCCCTATAAAATCAGAAAACTGGCCATGGGGAGGTGAGGTGAGGNAGGGGAGGGGGGGGGGAGTTGGACTTGAATTTCAACGGCGTAATAGGTGCAAAAACATTTGTAGACTCAGAATAGGTGAGGTTTAACCACTGAAGTATAATATTTGTGGCTGTTGCTAGGTGGATAAGGTTACCCTGTTTACTGAGTGAAAAGGCCTAAAGTATTAAGTAGTCAGCTGCTTCTTTGCCTACGTTCTCAAAATCCAATTGGTGTAGGGGCATTTTTCTTTATGTCAAAATTAGGAGGAAGAGCTAAACATGTTTGGAAAGTATTTTGGCATGGGACCCCTGGATAAGTTAATGAGAGATGTAAAACCGTATATAGACTAGCCAACAGTGAAAAAAAAAACAACATTGGTATCTTCATACCTAAAGACTAAATTCAGTCAGCCAGTTATCTGTCCAGTTGCCACTTTTTTTTTNGGGGGGGGGGGGGGGGGGGGGGGAGGTCCCCTAAAATGCCAAAACGTGAGGCAGGTAAACAAATTAATTAATAAAACATTCTGCGCTTGCAGAATTTCACTAGATTGTCCCATTTCGCATCTCCTTCACTAGATCGGTTGAAAACCTGTAAATTTCATTGGATCACGTGAAAAATTACCGTGAATGGTAGTACAGTATTAGTTCTCAGGTCTTCGCAGCCAGTCCTCGGATCTTAGATCTGTGACTTGCCAGGACACAACGACCAACTACAGCAGAAACTATTTAACATGACGGCGCTTAAACCGAAATCTTCCTTAACCCAACAGAACAGAAAAGAAACTTCACATTCAAATATCCTTTTTATTATTTGTACGATTAATATGAGAATGAGTTTCAGGGAACCTTTGATAACACGATAAGAGGAAAAAGTGACGGAGAGAAGAAACAACGAAGAGAGTCAANTTGGGGGAGGGCAGAATTTTTTTTTCCACGCGTTTCGTTACTCTTGGTTTTCTTGCGCCAAGTTTTTGAATGTAGTAAAGGACGACTACTCTTCTGTTTTTCACTTCCGCTGTCTTACCTATGCCTTGAAATCACCGGCAGATGAATTATGTTGTTAGGAGCAGATCTTTGAATTTGAATCTGCACCTGTAGCAATGGCCAGCAGTTTGTCAGAGGAAAGAACTGAGCTGCAGGAAGATGAGGAAAAGCTACAGACAGCTCTTCAACAGTATGATGATCGATGGGACTCTGATGGCTACTCTGAAGAGGAGGAGGAGGAAGACCAGCTCTTGATAGACCTTGATTATGAAACTTCAGAGCATACAGGCAACAGATCTAGTTTATCATGTCTCAGTTCCAGTATCTGATATTGTTGTCCTTGAGTTGGAGCCTCTCTGTCTTCTATCACATTATTTTTTTCAAGCTCCTTTTTATTTTTTTCTGTCCACCTCTTCTCCCCCCCCCCTGACTTTCTTAAATCTTAGCCTCCTTGTCTCCCTTCTTGGTGTTTATCCAATCAGGCATCATCAGCAAAGCACATACTCCATTGCTCATGTGCCAATTCATTCAGTCTGATGTTCAACATACCGTCTTAGATCTGGTCTGGAACCAGGAGAAAATGAAAATCAAAATATTCCACCACCACTAGAACATAGTAGGCCTAAATGTACATGCTAGGCCTAGCTAGAGTCAAGGCACTGAATAACATTTCAAGATCTCTCTCAAGCATTCATTGAATGTCCACCAATCCTCCTGATTTCCTGCTCATAAACCCAAATGAATTTCAGAGAAATCTTAAAAAAATTAATTCAACCCTCCCCTCCCCTCAAAATTTACAAATCCTCTGCCCAAATTTATGACAAGAGAGGATTGTCGCCCTCAACACATGCGACCAAGATAAACACTGATTGTGGCTGTTTATTGAAATTCAGTCAGTCTTTGTCGCTTCACAGATAAAGAGTATGAAATCATGTTAAAACATACTGAGTATCTTAGCTTAAATTATTGTCAGCTTTCAAATCAAGAGAAGAGACCAAGGTGATCGTGTAACAGTTGAATATTAAAAGATTAATCTTTGACCTTTTTATCCATTTCAGCCACAGTCCGATCTTTAACACCAAGTTTGTTGGGGAGTGCATCACAAAGCCATAGCAACCTAGCAGGGGTAAGACTATATTTCTGTTCCCATCCACATGCAGAGCTAGAACTGGACAAAACAATGGAGTTAATTTTTCATCAGTTAAGTTAGATCAGGTTATTTTTTTTTTCCAGAAATTTTAATACAATAAAGAAATTGTCATGGTTTCCAAAAAGAGAGTTTATCTTTGACTTAGCCAGCATCCTTGCAGTTTCAAGTTGTCAGAACAATTTTTTGTTTAAATATCCTGTCATTTTGCTTGACCTCCAAAGGGCTTGTCTAGTAAATTGCATCTCTGCTGAATAGAAATCATACATAGAGTTTTTAACATTCCAGGATGAGGAGAGTGGTGAAGCAGCCCCAAGACCCAGTCTTGAACTCCCTTCACAATTGAATGTTGTGGAGCAGAAAGCTGATCCACAGAAGACTCTAGCCCTGAATCAAGCTCTGCAGGGGATCCTAGAAGATCATATTGAGGCTATCAGTGCTGCACTGGCAGAAAACAAAGAGAAGCAGGTCAGAGAAAAAATAATTTAATTTAGAATCTTATCATCTTTTTATCAAAAATGCATATGGGTCGAAACTTGAATTGGTGATCACTTTTTGTGACACAATCATAAAATTTCAGAATAGATATTTACAATCCAAACTTGGTGTGTCACATTCTTTAAGTACTCCTCTTTAATAATTTATAACTGCCTTTGACCAACCCTTTCAGATTTTCATATTATGAGACACTTTTGTTTTGATGGAAGTATGTCACATAAACACCGTCACAGGATAAAACAACACAACAGCTCTGAATATGGAGGAAAGAATTGTCATTGAGGATGTATTTTATTAAAAAATCAAACACAGAACCTTGTAATTCAGTAATGAAGTGATACTCTCAAAATATTACTCCAATTTGTGGTATGTATGTTACATAAACACCAAATATATGGGGAGATCTTGAACACACAATGTATTCATTCAATTAAATAAATTAATGGTAATACATATCATTCAAACTAAAGTCTAAGATAGCACAAAAATGTACATTCCACAAATCAATAGCAGGCCGGCAAAGAGCAAATGTATGTATGTTACATAAACACCACAATACAGTATCCATAAGTTCCATACCCTAATATGATTTTATTAAATTTAAATTGGTTTAATATTAGCACCTATTTCAAGGGTCTACACTCATAACAGACACCAGAGTGTACTGTCTATATCTGAAGTCTGCAGAGCAGAAGTCTGTATGTTATGGAAACACCAAAAAAAAAACCATCCATGTTTTCCATACACTGAGATATTGGAATCAGGCTAAAAGGGCATCTTAACTTCAGTATGTAGTGCAATGCTTAAAACTAAAAATCACATCAGCAGGTAACTCTTATATTGAAAGCTTGCTTAGCAAAAGTCTGTATGTTACATAAACACCATAGTAAAAGAACTATAAAAAGACACTTTCACTTAGCCGATGCTGGCATGAGATTTAGGTCATAAATAAGGTCAGATGATCTACCAGTTTTTGTAGCAGTAAATCTTTTATGGTATCAATGAATCAATCAAATCAGTCCACACACTGCTCTCTGTCGAGCTGTTTAGCAGTTAGGCAATTTGCTTAGTTATAGTCAAAATCAAAAATACTTCAGAATCATATCAAGATAAAACAATTTCTTCAGCAAATGTGGGGGGTGGAGTTGGAACATTTCATAGTTAATATACAATGGAATGTCAAAAGAAACCAAGTTGGCTAAAAAAATTTGATCAGGCACATTGGGACAATAAATAAAAGTCTCTAGAGCCATCTCATGGTTAACTAATTTGATTAGGCACATTGGAACAATAAACAGACGTCTCTGGAGCCATCTCATGGTTAAATAATGTGTTCAACCATGGTGGAACAATAAAGTCTCTGGAAGTACCCTGTGGTCAAGCAAAGTGTTCAGATGCAATGCAATAATTAATAAAGGTATCTGGAACCACCATATAGTTGAGTACTGTAGTATGTCAGGGATGCCAAATTGACATGAAAAAATTTCCTGAAAATGTTCATACTGTTGGCAAAGTGTGCTTGTGCATATGTGCACTTAACTGATACATTCCATTTCTAATCATACGGCAAGAGCTGAACATTTCTGTACTTAAAAGTGTGTTCTTAATAACCTGTGGCATGAAGATGTTACTAAAACGCAGTCTAATAACCTGCCAGCCTATAAAGGGTTAGGGCAATTTAAACAGTTGTTTTAAAATTTCATAACTTCATTTCACATGACCAGCTTTGTTACCAATCTACTGGTCCAGACTGCAAAAAAATTTCCAAAAATCCTAAATTTTCCATAAGACTGGCATCCCTGAATATGTCAAATGCCTCTCTAAAAGTATCTCGTGGTAAAGCAGTACGTTTTCTGTATGGTGTAATCTAAATAAAAAGGCTAGGTAGTATGTTGAGATACAGCAGAATGTCAGAAATGCTCTCTGGAACTGTCTCATTGTTAGGTCCTTTGTTCAGATACAATCAAAAAAGGCTTCTGGGACCACTTTATAATGACGCTGTTTCTGTTTTCAGATACACAAATAATAAAGTAGCCGGAACTATCATTTATGGATAAGTAGCACTGGAATATTGACAATTTTTTGATGCCATTTTCTGGATAAGCAATTTGCAAAACAATCTAAAATACTTGTGTGATGCAATTGGTTCAGATGTGCAGACTCAAAACTCACAAGAAATAGTATGGGTGTCAACTGTGTATAAAATGTATCACAAGAATAAATCCAGAAGGCTATCTGTTTTGAGTTCAGAATATTTACATATGGGTCAATAAACTGACTGATGAGTCAGTGACTTGCA
>JAWQUT010000015.1:644236-677744 GCA_033807755.1 Ellobium chinense | reverse complement strand
CGTCAACGCGCCATTCAATTTGAGCTGTGATCGGATCCACGTGGCTGTATTTCCGTGATTCCAATGAGAAACAAAATAGTACGGCGATAAACACCAAAAATAACGTACCGACCGCCATTTTTTGAGTCCCCCTCATACGCTTCTCGTTGAGGGAGTGAACTCCGCTACCATTCAGTACTTCAGTTGAATATTCGTGGAATGCAGTGATGGTTTCAAATCAAATATCATGCAATCCAAATTAATTTTATGGCCTTCATTTCACAGCACCCCTAAATGTGTCACACTTTTCACAACAAAATTGAAACAAACCAACCACATAAAAATGCAATAAAATTTTTGTAAACAATTTTTATTGAACAAAAATGGTATGGATGAAAGATAAAACATCTGTGAATCAGTTTTTGACATTTTCTGTCAACATGTGATATTATTTAAGATCACAGGAAGCAGAGAAGGGGCTGACATGCTGTAAAACAATGGTGATCACCAATTTGGGTTTTCACCCATATATGTTCATCACCAGATTCAGTTAATATCAGTCAAATAAATATTTAGCAGCATTACTGAAAAAGTTTGTTTCTTTAATTATTTGAGCATGTCTTTTTGAGAATGTCCTTAGAGAATGTATAAATGTTTAAACTTTAAAAAAATATATTAGATATGTTGAGGGAGGCACTTTTAAAGCAATAGGTGAAAGTTTCACTTATCTTAATTGTGGGAAGAAGAATTGTTAGGTGGGGGTGGGGGGGAGGGGGGATTTTCGTCTACTCCACTGATACTTTCCTTCCATTGATTGTGGAGGGAAGCATCATTTTCATTATCTTTTCCTGGTGTATTTTTATTGTCGGAGAGCTCAGGGATTTGTCAATTCCCACTATGGCTGCACACCACCTTCCCATAATTATATATAATTTTTTGTTGCCTATTCTTGCAGGCTAAGCTTGAAGAAGATGCATTGGAGGATTCAACTCCACATGGCAAGAAGCCTCGAACCTTGGGATCATTTCGAGCACCATACTTCAGATTTGATAGTTCAGTGAGTCACAAGCCAATGCTCATTCAGTTCAGTTATACAAACTTAAACTGTTTTCGGACTTAAAGTTGGGAGATGATTTTTGAGCACTGTTTCCCTGTTTCCAACTCTCAGACCAGTGTTCCTACTGACAAGATGTCTTTCCTTTTCAGTTTACATGTCACCTTGGTCACAAAAACTAGTTATATGGGTAGATTATACAAGCATTTGAGAATATTGGCAATGACATTTCTCGCCTCTGTATGGTTATGATTATGAATTGTTAAGTTTACCACAAGTGAAACTGTTTGGTCACTGGAAGGCCTATAAATCAACATAATGATCCCCTGCATAAGTTTTTCTAATGTCTTAAAGCCTAAGTCATGCCATGCATCTAGGATGTGTTGTTTGCCAGAAAACATTGGCAAAATTCATTTGATCATTTGTTTGATCAGTTTTCCCTGAACATAAGATGAAATGGTTGTTCCAGTGAATTAGCTTTGAAATTTACTGGCATCAATTCACTCATGTTGCAATCAACAAAAGCTCAGTAATCGTATATATTATCTGTAACTTTCCCATTCTGTACCTGTGTATATACTTGCAGTACCCACCATCCAACGAGGATGTCCAGCTCAAGAAACAGTCAGCTGACTATGACATTATGACAGTGGATTCGGGGAGGGATTTGCGTTCATGTAAGTGACTAACATAATATTTTTTAATAAAAATGTCAATTTCATGTTTGGGACTCCCATTTCCACATTTCTGTAAAGTTTAGTCTGTGTTTGTTGTTGTTTTTTTTTAATTTGGAAGGCAGGGATGGGGAGGGAATAGTCTTAATGGGATATCTTTAAAGCAAGCATTAATTGCAAAGGGAAGATATAAGAAGGATGACAAAGTACATCAGAGAAAATATACTAAAAAATGTTAAAGTATGAATAGCAAAGTGACTATAGTGGTCTTGTTGGAGATGCCCACTGTAGAAGCCCTATTTTAAATGACAGCCCTTTCATTACAGGATTTCTGCTGGCCTTCTCACTAATGCCTTGTACACAGTGTAGTCTGTTTGGTGCTATCAGTGCAGTTTTTGTGTAATCTAAAGATACCTTTTTGAATGTCAAACATCTTATTTGGAGAATTTCAAACTGAAGAAAACTTTTTTCCAACATTTAGTATGTGGTCTTTGGATGTTTTTGAAATAAGAGGAAATAACATGAAGGTAATAGCACTTCTCACTCACACTCACATTTTCAACAAAACAAATGGAATTAATTTGTAGTTATTTTAGGTTATGCTTTGAAAACTTTGGGTCTCTTGTTTGCTATGTTGATATTCTTGTTTTGTGTAACTTTCATTGCAGTCAAGAAGTCGTGCAAGCTCTTGTTGCGATCTGCTGTTGTGGAGAACTGTCTGGAGCAACTGCTGAAGCCAGTTGTTGCCAGGTAAATCTTTTGTAGTTCCAGAAACTACAGTCTTCCACAAATTTTGTGATCTAAACTGTCATTAACTTCATTAAGTCACAAAGCAGAGCATTAAGTCACAAAGCTTAGGCATGAAAGAGACCTGAGAAAGTTAAAGAATGGAAACATAATACCTTGACTAATGGCAGATACGCTGAAAGTCTTTAAACCTTTTGTTCGAGGCTAATGTTCTTAAAGATCTTTCAGAGCACATTGCAACCTAATTGTTGGACTAGATCAGTTTGATTGATATTGTAAAATATGATTAAATGTGAAACTAAATAGGCTGTCCTGTAAATTTTGTAGCAAGTGGGTATTTTTTTTCTTGATGCATGCACTATTCTTGTTGACAGTATTGTCATGGCTAATTTCTCTGTTGAACATCTTTTTGATTTGAGAAGACAAGTGGAAACAGTCTGCATGTGTACAAAACAGTGGTAGCATACATGTGCATGAAAGATGGTAATAAGGATCAGAACGCTCTGAAGAGGACATTGTAAGGCTTAAAGTAGGACACGCACATCAAAAATAATTTTCCACTTTTCAATACCTTTTCTGTCTAAAAATTATCTATGGTACCCACTGAGTCAATTTTGCGAAGAAAGAGCATCATTCTGTTACCGTGCGCGTATGTAATATGATGCAATAAGGAGAGCTAGAGTTACCGGGTTTGGCCCTTAAGTCCAGAATTATTCCCCATTCCCAATCAGCAGAAGCCCATGGCAAAAATGCTGACGTCACTTACGTTCCAGCAGCTGCAGACACCTCTACCTGACAATGTATTATTCAGCTTTTAATTAAGGTTCTGGTATTCCATATTCAAACGTAAAGTTTGATAGAGTAAGCCAGAAAAGGTATTCTGCTTTTTTATTGCCTCAGCATGATTTTGTTTGGCATATCTACTGTTCACAGAGGAATTAAAACATTCATACCAACATGCTGTCACCAGTCCGCACAGCACTGGCTAGACAGCTTGGCCATGTGGCAAGAACGTATTTGACATAAGCTTATCGCTACCACGCGCGCAATGGTTGTAACAATTCGGACTTTGGATAATGTAACCCTATGACAGACACTTGAAAGACTGTTTTATTGGAATAATAGGATATCATATGTTTTAATATGGTCTGTAGGACGGTGCAATCTTCCTTTATAGTATTTGAGTGAACTTGTGAGCCTGTGATATCTATTCACAGGATGGAAGCGGAGATCGAGAGGAGGAATGATAATGTTAAAGCATGGGAAAGACTGTCATCAAGACAGGAGGAAGAGATGAGACATCTGGAAGACATCAAGAAGAAGATAGATTCAGTACCAGATGTGAAGGAGATAATGCAAGAAATAAAACATACTGTTAAGGAACTGGAAAAGAAGAAGGCTGAGAAAAGGTATGAAATGAAATAAATTTTGTAATCGAAGATGACTTCACTTTCAGAAATAATTCCTGGATTTTGGAATGTTTAATGAAAATGGGCAGAATCATCCCTGGCTATAGCTCAAATAGCAACATAGCCCATGAATACTATTGCACTTAGCAACTCTATCAGTAAGGACTGCGTGGGTGATCTCATCTGACAACAATATCATTACCCTTTAAGAATATGGTACCATTGGTGGTGTAATTTGTAACATCTTTGCTATTTAATGACTATCTTGCATTATTTGCATATAATAGATTGTTCCTTTTTGTTTTTCTTGTTGTTCGTATTTGTCATACATACATCTAATACAGATAGCACAAAAGTCCTGTTAATGGCTGCCTACCAACTAAGTTTACATATTGATTTCAATAATGTTACAATACAGGTAACAACCAAACCATTTGTGCAGCTGACATCTAAATGAAACATCAGTGTATTTTACTCCATTAAGGACAGCGTCAATAAAGAGCTCGTAAAAAGTCTGGAGAAAGTCTGGAAAGTAAAAAACTTGGAATTTCAAATTCAAACAATTCTGGGAAAACGTATGTCTGGAAAGTGTCTGGGAACTGTTTTGCTGGAGAGTAATTGTTAGATCCGTATTTTATAGTGCTTACCATGTCTGGAAAATTTTTCTCAAGATCTTGATGAATGTCCCTTTTTAGGTTCTGTACAGACCTTGTGAATTATATCGCATTCTCATATTAGTTAACAAAAGCTTTTTTATAGTCAGCTGCCAGACTGACTTTCTCACAAGAAGTTAGTTAATTGCGGTAACTATTACTCACTGTATCTGACGTGTATGGTTCATTCTTTTTTACTAGCAAGGAAGTTGAGGAAAGCAACAAGGAGATTGCCAAGTATGAGCAAGAAATAGAGGACAAGAGGTAAATATAATCTTTTTTTTTGTTTTTTTTCAGTGCTGTGTCTTTTATTGAGAGTACACTAGAATCTCATGATCTGAAATTCAAGCGAATCAGCTTTGAAACTTTGAGATTGTGATGTGTTTGATATCACAAGAATTTGTAACAGAAATATTGAGTTAGGGATGGAACATTGAATGAGATGATAAGGAATTCGAGATCATGAGGTTAGCAGTTAGGAAGTTCACATATGTTATAATTTTTCATTGTCTAGCCAAGTGTGGTTTATAAACAAAAAGAATATAAGAAATAGGAATAATATCCTAGATGTTTTTGTGTGTTTTTTTTTCTCCTCTTTCTTAGGTTTTGAACATAAACATTCCACCATTGTTCAGTACCCTTCCTCCCTTTTTTCTCCAAGATGAGCTTTTTACCTAATTTTTACTTCAGTGGCAAATAGTATATGTTATCCATAACTTATACTGTATGTTTACAAATGATAGTAATTTTATCTTGATGGTTTGTTTGTAGGAACACTCCCGAAGATGAACTCTTAGCCAATGTGGATTCTGAAAAGGTGGACTGGATGAAAATTGCCAAGTCAAATGTGAGTCATAATGCTTTAATAGGTCTCTTCAGCCCTATATCCCCATTTGACTTCTCTCAGTTTTTGTCAGCTTAATGTGTATTAATAATTGGTCTTGTGAAATAAGAAATTTAAGTTTTTGAGGGATTACCGAAATACAAAGTGATAAGTTTAATCATATCACTGTTTGTCTACCTATTATCAGAGATGTTATTAACCTTTAAAATAATGAATTGTAGTGGGAATGTAAAGTTTTTGTTGTTCTGCTGCTTACACTCTGTGCAGTTAAATTAATTTCTGATTACTCAACTCAGACTGAATTCTCAGACGTATTAAGCAAATTGCTTCATATTTGAACTTTCAAGAGCAACTGAAAAATCATCTGGAAATCTCACCAAGTTTAATATAGCATCCTAGAATCACCTGTAAAATCAATGTTATCCAAAAATGTCAAAAAAAACACCTCAAAATAGCCAACATTGTTTGGAGAGTTATTCTCAACACAACTTTGAAAGTTATTCTATGTTCGTTTTGACCTCAGGATAATGCTTAAAGTCTTATGCAATTCTCTCTGAAAATGACTGTGGCATGAACTCTATTGTGTAGGCATCTTGTTCAGTCCCGTTATGGTCAGAGATAGTGCACATGTATAAATAATATTAATGTCCTTTATTTCAAATTCTACACCTCTCAGTATGGAGGTCATAGTTGGCTGGACTGTCAGAAGGCGTGGGAACACATTATCAGTCCAGCTGTCAACCGTGGAGCCTGGAGTAAGAAGGAGGAGGAGAAACTCAAGGAACTGGTGAACAAATCTGACACTGGGGACTGGCAGCAGATAGCCACGGACTTAGGGGTGTGTATGGATCATTTCAGGTTATTGTTCCAATGGCTCTGTGAATTCCTTTTACTTCCAAGGACCAGTTCTTCAGAGAATTCTTTGAATTCAAACAATGTTGCTTCTAGAGAAGGTCATTTTTCATAGAAAAGTCATGATCTTGAACAAATGTTTTCATCTTCTTTTTTGAAAGACATGACCTAGGTATGATCATTCTCTATAACTTCAGATTTTTTTACTTGTAAGTACATCTCGCCTCGCCTTATTTGGGTCCTGCTACTCACAGTTAGGGTGAAGAAATACATAAAGAGACCTGTGGTCTTGATATTTCATCCAATTTAAAACTTTGAGGTACAAGTTGAGCCTTATGAATATAAAAATGAAATGTGTTAGGTCTGTATAGTCAAAAATTGACTTATACAAACTTTGGAACCAAGTCAGAAGGAAAGATGCCCATGTTTTGAAGGAGATTTGTGAAAAATTTTGGGCACTGACTCCCTGTTTTCTTCCCATTAAAAATATAGAGCAATGCAAGTACTTTAACATTCATGGGAAGAAAACTCTGAAATCACTTAAGAATATGTAGAATAAAACAGATCATTTAATAGGACCCAAAGAAGAAAAAAACAACAGGAGCCAAAGACCTGAAAGGTGCTTAATGCCAAATATTTTTCTCGTCTTTTAAATTTCATGTTAAGCGTGTTTGAATGTATTGTACCGATCGTAGGACTGCATCAAGTTATCCTGTTACTGCATGCATTCACTCATGGATCTCATAGTCTAATGTGGAATAGTGTGATTATAAATGTTATTGGCCTAAATGAGAAAAAACACTTCTTTGTTTTCATTTTATTACCACTTGTTTAAATGGCAGTCTGCTCTAATTTACTTTCAGTTCACCCTATGCTGGCATTTCTATCTAATTTTTGTAAAATGGAGTTCATAGTTTTCAATGTTCTTCTGCATATTGTATTAATACTTCACAGTCTCAATATGCAGACATTTTCTTCTTGTCATTTTTGTAAATGTGGCATCAGGGATTAAAAGACAGTATCTAGCATCCATCATCAAGGATTACTTGTTTTGGTCAGGCAGGAAATGTTTGGAAGGTCAGTTTAGAACTTTATAATTGCGTTTCCATCATTCCGTCTTTTATTCACAGGGTGGACGAACAGCCTTTCAATGTTTCAGTCACTATCAGCAACATTTTAACAGTGAACTGAAGTCAAGGTAAGCTGATGCTGTTAGGCACATTCTTCACCATTTCTTTTGTCACAGTAAGCCAATATATGAATCAGATGCTGAGCAGGATTTAGGTTCCCAGTTGGCCCACCATCAATACATACTGCACAAGAGATGCTATTTTGCACTGAAATTTATTGTTTTCAGGCAAAATTATGGAAAACCAGAATATTTGAATGTCATTTCATCCAGTTATTTGGCATGGAGACAAATTATTTAGAGATATTTTCCTTTTTCATTTTACATTCTCATATGCAGTATAGCATGTAGGTTTTAGACACATTGTTGATAGAAACACAAAGTTTGAGCAAGTCTCTTTTTTGGGCTTTCACCTTTAAATTGAACCCACTATCTTGGAAACTGAGACTTTTGCCTTTTTTAAAATCATTTTTGCAGTACTTTGCAATCAGTATTATACCAGATATTTGTCTTACCGTCTTTCTAGAAGGCTCAGGGCACTTCACAATGTACATTTCATATCCGTAACCTTGATGAATCCAGTTTTTGTTTTGTACTCTCTTTTGCTACAGGCCATGGACTAAAGCAGAGGATGAGAAGTTAGTTGCAGTCACCAACAATATCAAAGATAGCATGGGATTTTATAGCTGGTCAAAAGGTTGGTGCACAGGTTTACAACAGTAGAATTTCTGTCTTGCATGGATTGGGAAGATGTATTGTGAATTTGAAGAAGGGGTTACAGGGGAAGGAGTAAGGGTTGGGGTAAAGAAAAGGATAAAAAGAGTATCTGCCTCTGGGAAGCTAATTGTTTATTTTGTTATATATTTGTTTAGAATGAAGGGAGAGTAAGTTCACTTTGATATAGAGAAACAAAATGGACAGTCTTACTCATAATGAATATGGTTGATGTAAACTTCTGAATTCTAAAGCTATAACACTTTGGGAGGCAGATACCCTGACATTATTTTTGGGGGGATTTGCTGTAGGATGAGACACTATGTGTAATGTGTTTCAGTTATATCATAAGTTTGATTACAGTATGAATTTGTGGCATTCTGATTCAGGCCAAGTGTTGATATTACAAGGATTTCCAATATGGCAAAGGGATGCCACTTTTCAAAGGAATATCTGAAATCAGAGAATGTTGGTGTCTTTCAAAGATTGTTGTTTGACATCGATCTGAGAAATAGCTTGCATCTAAAATGATCAAAATTTTAACTCCTTTTTGTCTCTTGCTTAGTGTTTGCCCTGGACAGTCTCTTCCCATGTTATGGAAACTAGATTTAAATCTAGTTGTAGGTACATATGCACATATAAGTTTATTTCCTAAAAACTGTTATTGTATGGTATAAATCGCTGTTAGTACAATGACATATTGTAGACTAGATTCTACATGAAACTGCAGAAAGTTTCGAGAATATCATGAAAAGTGAAAGGCACCCAGGAAGATAGTTTGCAGTATGGAATAGTGAATGTTGTAATTTTGTTGCGCTTACATATTTACCCTGTTTTAATGTAACTGCTGTGTGCCTCTAAAATTGGTCCTAATGGTACATCCCTCTCTTTACAGTGGCAGCTCTGATAGATTCAAGGAGTCCTATGGAGTGTATGTTTAGGTTCACCAAGATAGATCCCTCTCAAAACAAGGGCAGATGGTCAGAGCTGGAAGATGCTGTGAGTCCAGAAAACTACTAAGATTTTTAAAACTTTAGGGTCACTGTGGACTGGTTTCTGTTTATAAAGTTAATTGTCTTCTTAGCTGGCTTGTTAAAGGAACTCATTTTACAAGTGGAACTAGTTTGTTTTAGAAAGTTTTGCCAAGAGATTTCGTCCATTTCGATCAGTTGTTTGCAAAAGGGATTAAAATTAATGTTGCGTTCTTGAGAATTTTTTTTTACATTTAAATCCATAATTTGTCACAACACACACAACTGCTCATTGTCAGGTTTTCGATGATTATGTATTTGTCATAAGACATGGATGAGAACTATCATGATCTCATAGATTGTGAATTACTGCTAAGCAATAAAAAGTTGTCATTTTTTAATAAAGTTAGAGTTCAATGTATTTGTGTAAATAGTGCCATCCAGTGCATGTCATTCCTTATTTGTCAGTGTTATTTGATTGAATGAAGTGCGTTTCACATGTCTTGCATAGAATTGTAAGGCTTTATCTTCGGAAATAATTTTGTGTGAAGTCTTTTTTTTATGGCTTGTGACGGGTAAATTTATTTGTAAAAGGGAACAATCAGCCTTCCAATGCTGCGTTATCTGCTGGGGGTGGGCAGAGTACCCATAGGGTTGCCCAACATGCAGTGATGTCGATCCTGAACCCAAATAACCCATGTTACCCATGAAAGGAACCCAGTATCCGGTTATTTTTATCTCTCATCAGAAACTCCTGGCTGCTGTAGAGTTGATCGGACCATCCTGGTCAAAGGTGGCCAAGTTCCTTGGCACACGCAATATGGTACAATGTCGAGACAGGTAAAATCCCTGTTTTGTCTGTCCATTCAACTTCTATGGATTTCAGCCTTTGACACTGACTATGGTTGGTGATATCATAAGATCATCTTCAGTAGTTTTGGTGGTACATTCTGCTCCTTCCAATGTTGACAGGTATTTTTTTAATGCAATCTGTGTTTCACTGAAATCAGGCTAGTTCACATAAAGGAAATTTATTATCTGATGCTTCGTTGCCATACAAACAGGATCCTCAGTGATATTTGTGTAGACACAGTTTACTGCACTAGCATCACTTGGAGACTGTTGCTCTTAAAATAACACCTGTCTGGTTTATGGGTTTGATTCTCACAGATCTAAATTTTATTCATTCTGAGAAATCACACAACAATATCAGTGTGTTTCATTCTTGGTGTTATTTCATAGTCTTTTATCACTTCATTTATCCTCACAGGTACTTGAACTGCCTGGCACCCAGTATCAACTTCACTCATTTCACTTATGATGAGGATGTCAAACTACTGAAACTCTATAAGGAGTGGGGACCAGGTAAAACTAACTACACACTACACCTCTCCACCCATCAGGCTATATGGCAGTGGTTATGAATGATTTTTACCATCAGTTCTTTGGATTTCTGTCTGTTGAGCTCAGTTAAAGATGTAATATTTATTCAGATTCTTATTAGTCCTGTTACACAACTTTACTGTCTGGTATCATATGCCTCAGACTCAGCCTTTTTGTTTCTCAAGTGGTTGAAACAAAACCAGTGTAACCAAAAGTGTCACTAAAATGAAACAAGAAGCCTTGTTTATTTTCATCTATGTAGGCTTCTCTGACTAAATTGAAACTGTGGTTAAACTGAATATAATTCTTCAGTTCCATTAATTTTGTTTTAACTGTTGTCAACTGTATTGGGGTTTCATTATGAGATGCCAGAGCTCATAGAATAAACCATTCTGTTACTTTGTTCCCAGCCTGGGCAAGAATGGTGCCAAAGTTTCATGGTCGCACTGACAGCATGCTTCTGAGCCGATACCGACAATTGGAGAAATGGAAACAGCAGGTGGAATGGTTTGAAAGGCAGACGGTGAGTGTGTTAAGCACCGAGCTGTATGGATTTCATTTTAAAGATAAAGGTATCCAAAATTCAGTTCTTACTTTTAGTAATCTTTTTCGTTGTCAAAAATTGGAAAACATCTTGCTTATCATCTCTCAAATTCTCTTTTTCCTCTGCCTGCCTGCTCTGAGTGACAAGGTATCAGGCCACAAGTAGCTAGAGATTCATGCCGTAGATCAAAGGTGCTCAGCCTTCCCAGTAATGGGCCCAGCTTTGTAGAGGGTCATGTCTCAAAGGTTTCATCACACTGCATCCCACTGAATATATAAAATCTAAACCAACTTAGGCTGGGCAGTTGGGCATCCTTGTTCTAAAAAGAAAACTTTTCACATCTTGGGATACTTTTGGGGAGGTCTTGGATATTGAAAGAGTTATTCTCCTAAAATGAAAAATTCTCATTTCAGTTCTTGTGAAATGATGACTTGAAGAGAGATATCACTCCTCGAGAATTTTCAGTATTTTCACAAAAATTTTCAGGGTGCTGAAGTATCTTATTTGCAGAAGATTCTCCTTAGTTTGAAAAAGTTGTCAGGAGGCACTGTACTTTTAAGGATTTATGTTTGATAAATGAACTGAAATCAAATAGATGAACAAACAGTGCATGTCCTGTTGCTTCCTAGATTTACAGTTGTGTTTCCAGTCAGAATTCCTATTACATTTTATTTTGAAATGGATCAGTCTGATCAAGACTGCGTGTTCTTTAGTCTTGTCTAGTGGTACCTAGAATAGTTTCCTTTTTCTGTAACTTAAAGGGAGGATTTACTGGCTCTGTTGTGATTTTGGGATTGCTACTCTCCTATTTGGGTCCAGCTAAGGTTTTCCCTATGTCATATGCCATATAGGGTGCAGATGTCTGCATCAATCGGCCCATTGTAGAAAGTAGAAGAAAAAAATGGGATGAAAAGGAAAACTAAGGAAGAGGAGAGAAGAGATAAGGGTGGGGCTCTCCATGCAATGGTTTTGGAGAGTGAGGGCTATCTGACTTACCCCTCATGTGCTTGTACACATCTATGTAACATGTATCACCAGCAGATTTTTTTTATTGTGATTGGAGTTTTGCTTAGAAAGTTTTTCTTCATTGATTTTCTCCAGCCTGAGGTGAAGGACATGTTAATGGGCAGATCGCTTACAGCAGCTGAGAGGCTTAAGATGCAGATGAATGTGAAGAACTACCTATCTCTTCAGCTGGGAGTCACCAAGGATGATTATCACAGACGAGCTCTGGACTTACAGAATGGTGTTGGTAAGGGATCTGTCATGGGTCTGTTCATTGTATAAAAGCCACCAGTCACATTGTAATATTAAAATGAATTTACTGGAATTTTACTTGTTTTGCAATTCTGCTAAAGTTTTCAAATTAGGGATTTCAGGTTAAGGGTATATTATATAGCACCCTTTTTACCATAAAAGCTAGATCACACAACTGAATTTAAGACTAAGCAGGGTAGGTATCATTATCGATGAACTGTATTGGTCATATTCTTGGACAAGACAAAGCCAATCTTGGGAATGGAAAATAATGTGACAACATGGTGGTCAGCTTGTCTCCATGGAACATGTTTGTCCAAGTGTTACCTGCAAAATATTGATTCTTTTTACTCTTATTTGCTTGTTAGTAATTTGATGGAAACAGCATCATTCACATTGCACTCCTGACAACTCCATATACACTCCAATCTCCAGTTCAGTATCCAGCAAAAGGTTTATCCATTAAATGTTCCTATTGTTCTCTGATTAATGATCCTTTTCGCAGCTTCCTGGCAACTTGCAATTTCTTCCCTTACCCATAAGTACACCCATTTCTAACATTCATTTTAGGCAGTGGTGTTCCTTCCACTTCCTCCCCTCTTCCTTCATTTCCTTACTTCTTTTTCACCCTGCTGAAAATCCCTTCTGTGTAATATTGAACATCTGTCCCCAGATCCGGACATTGTACCACCCCGACCACCCCGGCACCTCAAGCTGTACACAGGCAACACAGCCTCTAACAGGAAAGGTGCCTTGCTGAAGTGGTCATGGAAGTTGGATGTTCATCGCAGACTGAAGGAAAATGTACAGAGGCTGGTGGAGAAAGAGATGGCCCAAAAGAAAGTGAAAAGGGGGTCAGTACAGATCATCTGTGCTCTAGATCATTTCTATATCATGTGTCAGTTCAGTTAATCATTGAATTATTACTGGGTGATACATTATACTCCTACCACAGTTTTTGTTAACAAGTCTTACATGCCAAGCAGTATATGTTCTTATGACATGGCATTGCTTCCTACACAACAGGCTGGAACACACAATAACTCTCTCAGCTCATAGGTAGTTTAGAGTATTAGTTCCATGTTTCAGTTCCATTTAGACAACACTTTTAGTTGTTTGGTACTAAACTTCCAAACAATGACAAATCATATTAAATTAGCTATTTGAAAACCTTTTTTGTGTTAGCTATAGCTCATTGTATATTCTTTATCCATGCTGGTTAAATGTCTATTCCTTCTTCAACAGTTCTGAACCACCGCGGCTTCCCATTGAGGTCACACAGGACATCATGGAGCAAAGTGTAAATGAAACGCTCCAGAGTAATGAGACAAATAGAAATTTGTCTAATATAAAGGTAATAGTAATAATAATGATGATAAAATCTATAATGAGGTTTATGAATTTTGTATACAAGTATTACTTAAAAATGCAACTTACATTATTGTTACTCTCCAGCAGGCCAGATAATTTAATTACATGCTCAACCCCCTAGAGTATATACAGGCACATTCATTGTGACAAGCGCCAGGTGCCCACTTTACAGATGGACTGAGGAAAATGTGAATATAATTATTTTTAACATGACTGTTTTGGAAATGGAACCCATAATCGTTAGATCCTGCATTAATGATATGCCCGTTTGGTGATGCTGCTCTGAAGGAGGAAGGAAAACATTTTCTTGTGACTGATGCTGTTGCCCTTATTGCAGCTGTTACTGCTTGAAGAGATATCCTTCAGTCAATTGAGCCACACATTGATGCAGATCTGATGGCCAAAATAGAGCATCATATAATGGCATAACACAGATCAGTTACTTTTGTGGGTAATAATAATGATAATGCAGTTCATAAGTCTCTTATCCAGCCTAATGCCTGCTCACACAACTTCACACTAATAATACCCTAGCAAGCCAGATCACTTGAAGATTCGTTTAGCTTCCTGAAGAGCATACAGAGCTGCTGTCATTAGAAAGCATTGATTACTAGCTTTCTGACAATACCCTTGATCCACTGCCAGTAGTGCCCTCTTACAGATGGGTGGACTGGGAAAAATGTGGACGAAATGCTTTTCCAAGGCACTTGAAACACAACCATGATTGGGAGTCAAACTCACTACCATTAGATCTTGAGTCCAGTGTTGTAACTATTCAGCCACACTGCTCTGTTTTGGGTAAAGCAAACAACCATTTCTACAGAGCTGGACTGAAGGGCTTATATATGATAGTGGATGTGTTTGGTCTCATCTAAAGAGAATGGGAGAATGATATTTTATAAGTTTTTCTGCTGTTTCCTTAATGAGGCCATAATCAGCTGATGATATTGAATGAGCTTGGGTTTTCCTTTTGATTCAGTCAGTAAAAGTTTATTTTGAATCTGTGCAGTTAAGACCCACATAAAAATTTCCTGATTGGTGGTGCTGGGGTTATCTTTAGCCTGCCAAGAGGTATGAAATGTATAGCATGTATCCAAGCACAGTATCATTTCCGTACAAGTGTTACAAATCATTACAACATTAATTGTGAAGTGACTTTTTTGTAGGCCTTTTATGCAGTCACTGAAGGTTAGAGTGGGATGGCTAGCTGAGCTTTTCACTTCTTATCTCAAGATTTTCTTCTCAGCAAAAGATATCTCTCTTCATGCCATTGCACATATCAAGCTAACCATAATAGATTTCAGGAATGGCCATTTGTGTATTTGTTCATGTGAACTGAACATGTAAGCTTTTTATTTTTTTTTGTGATCTTCCAATTTTAGAACCAGGCACGGAGATTGGAGTCAGCTCTGAACAAAGCGTTCCTTAGTGAGGGGACAGTCAGTGTTCAAGACTTGCTAGAGGCAACCTCACTCAAGGTAGAGTTACTAGATCTGCAACATACATAAACCAGCAGAACAGTAATCAGAAGTTTTAATTGAAAGTGGCAGGGAAGAAATGTTCATGATAAGACAGGGTTACATTTATAGGGTAACTTGAGCTGGTTCATGAAATTGGTTCATGACTTCTTTACTTTTGTCACATGCTGTACTCAGTCACATGCTGACACAATTGATGTTTCATATTATGGACAGCATCTTAGAATCGGGCATTGTGGCCAAAAAAGAAACAAAATGTACACATTATATACATTGTGCACTAAAAGTGCATGAAATTAAAGATTTTTGTAGCCTGTATTGATATTCTTACAAATAGAGAGGAAGCTTTGACTTGGAAGCATGTAACTGTAGTTACCCTAGTATCAGTTGTTGGATTAAGTGCTATATATCATCACAGTGGCAATGACACTAGTGCTGCTTTGACTTCATTTCAACTGTCTGTGCTGCACATTTTAAGGTCATGTGTGAATAAGGACCCCAGAAGAAAATGTTGTATGTGTGGTTCATTGGTGTTTTTTTGACATAGTAGCACAATCTCTCACGTTAGGCCACTGTGTCAAGAAAGCAGCAAGTTGTCCTTGTTTTTTTTATTGGTAGTTTCAAACTATAAGCTATAATGATTTTTTAACACACAACTCATTGACCGACAGAAAAGGAAAAAGTGGGGAGGAGGAAGGAGCCTCAAGGTTGATGCTGAGTTGAAGGCCCATCTGCGGCGCAAGAGCAGAAATTTGACCAAGTCGGGAAGGACAAGGAGATTTTTTGGTATGGACTCTTCCTGTTTCTATAGATTGTATGCCAAATTGCACAGCACCGAGTTCCACATATCCTATCACAGGTTTTTCTATAATATCACATTTTGAAATATCGTTTGTTCAATGGAGTTCTATATAATCAGAAAATAGGGTAGGCCTGGTGAAATAATTATGTTATCATCAGAATAGGCAGGATTGGGCTTAAAAGAAAGTTGATTTGTCCTATGGACCATTTTAAATCATAATGATATCCTTTTATTCAAAAGAAGTCTTTCAAGAGTCTGTTAACATAATGTAATGCCTTTGCCTGCCCCAGACAGCCCACACAATTACATAACACGGTCCAATTTCTTCAAATAGCTGTATCTTGGGTCAAAAATTTTCTCACTTATTAAAAGTACACACTTAAAGCTATCATGTCATACTAATAACTTAATTTAGCCAAAAATGTAACTTAAAGCTCATTCTGACTAGCTGCACGACAAGCAGTTATAGTTTTTATAGCACATCAGGATTTTTTGCTTGCGTTTCAGTAGGTAAAGAAGACAGATTTTGACTCTTGTTTCATTCCTTTAATTTGTAGAGAAAGACACAAGGCCAAGCAAAGAAATTGAGGCAGAATTGGATGAACTGGATAAAACTGTTCCTCTGATGTTGTTAAAGGTGAGGTTGTTTGCCAGCACTAATATTGTTGCTGTGTTAACACTAACTGTTCCTCACATGCACTGGTGTTTGGAGCAAAGAAATCCATTTTGTTTTTTTTTGTTTTTTTAGAAATGGAGACAAGAAAATATATAGAAATACACCTCAGTATTCACTTTATGTTTATTTGAAGATGTTCATTACAAAAACACAGAGTAAAAACTTAGTACTGTTACAAAATAGTTTGCCAGTCCTGGTATTTTTTATATATTTCTGTATTATTTAATATGAACTGCAAGCAGCATTATTCAGAAGAAAACCGTGATTAATGTGAAGCGTTTCTGAATCCCCTAACGCCACAAGGCTTTTGAGGCTTTTGTGTAAAAAAACAATAGTCTATCTCTTACTTGTAACAAATCAGCTCACACACAAATGACTCCCACCTCGATTTGCTTCAGGGTTGGACAAAGGCATGTTTACCTATTTGCAGCATTACATAATGAATTCTTAATGATGCAAAATCTTGGTTGCCAAGCTAAGACCTGGCCAAAATCATACATCCTTGCCACTTTTCCTTATAATGGATAATGCAAACTATAGTTAATATGAAATGATGGCCTCATGAATTTTGAAATAACTTGTTTGGAGTGTACAATCATTTGATGTTGGAATTAGAAAGAGTATTTTCCCAGCACTTAGTAGCTTGCAAAATTAGTATTGTGTTCAGAGATCCATTTCTGCATTAATTCATTCAAATCAAAATTGAGCTTCAAGTGTTTTGTCATTTAAGAATAAATAAAAAGTATGTATCACGAGCAGGTACTTTTCCATCTGAATTTCACTTTATTTCAAAAACATTCAAAAGTCATATACTGAGTTTTGGAAAAACACTCTTGAATTGTACTACATACATACATTTAAGAATGAGGTAAGTGAAGAATAATCACTTTCACATTATTTTCTGACAACTAAACACAAATGAGATTGGATTTCTATTTTGAGATCACTTCATTTCATCTCAGTACACTAGGCTGGCTATCTGATAAATATAATTGTTTGGCCATCTGGCATTTAAACTTCCTCCCTTTGTCTGTTTACACAATTCGAAGTATTTCACATTTTTCATGATTAAAACACCACAGGTTCTCAGGAGGAGCTGCCGTTGAAACTTCTATTCGCTTGGTTTTTGTTTTCATGAAACTTTGTTGGAGCAGAATGTGAATGTTTAGTTTTACCCACATGATGGGATTAATATAGCTTACCATTAATGTGCATGCTAAAGAGTGCTTTATGTCAAAAATTACATTTTGCCATTAAATGTAGAGATCATTACAGATCCATTTTCAAGATTAACCATTGTTTTCTTTTTCATCTTTAGAGTTTTGGAACAGATCTCCGCATGCTGTGTAACTCGGCCCGTCTGAAATGCTTGGACCTTCAAGAGGAGAGTTTAAATCTGCAGCCTTATGAGGAAGACCCCATGTTCCAAAAAGAAAAGGCAAAGATAGTAGCGGCAATTGAGAAACATATGGCCCGCACAGATATTTCAGATTCCTACAGGCAGCATAAGCTGTCGATATTGAACGGAAAACTCAAATCAGTGCAGAAAATTTTCAAGGAGAAGCAGTACTTAGAGAGGAGAGTCCTAGAGAACAGGATTGACACTTTTCAGGATGATCTTGATCATATGGCAACCCTTGTGAATGAACAAAAAGAGATGAGTGCCTGTGAAAACTTGTCTTTGATGGCATGCAGTCCTCTTGGGAGCATTAATAATGAGTTTGTTGTAGAGGATGTACCAGAAACAGCGGCATCATCATCATCTTCAGCTCAGTCTAATCCAACATTCTCCACTTTCTCAACATGTAGTCAAACATCGCTGTTATCGTCAAGCATCCCGTCTTCATCAGAAAGTCCAGCTTCCCTGCCATCAGTAGCATCTGACCACCGAAAATCTACATCGCCTGCAAAACTGAATGAAGACAAATTGTCAGAATCAGAATCCCAAGGAGGTGAAGTTTCTAACTTCAAAGCTCATATGGACCCATCTTCCGCTGCCACATCATCTGGAGATGAGCCTTCATTAGAACTGGCAGGGGATAAATCATTAACATCTGAGCTCATATGTGATGAGGAATTTGTTGTGCCAACAATGCCAGCTCCAAAGACAACCAAGAAGAGAGTCAAGACCAGAGGCTCATTAAGAGCGCCAAACGAAGAACCACCAGAGAAGAAATTCAAAACAATGTCACGGGAGGAATTGGCTGAAGAGAGAGGAAAGATACCTGTGTGTAAGAAGAAGATTTTTACTAACTTGCCCTTCTTGCCACCCAGTTTTAGCACCTTGAATAGTCTTAGAGCCTTGCTGCTGATGAGAAACAAGCTCGTCACTAATGCAGGTAGGCTTTACAAACCCCAGCGCTACTGCCGGAAAGGACTTGCCGAAGTGGAGATAGAATATGCTGAGGAGGGGGAGGAGGGAAGGGCTGAAAGTCTAGGAGGAACCATGGAAGCCAACCAGACATTTAGACGAGAAGAAACTGAAAGAATCCAGGACTCGGGGGTGTGGTTCTTACCCACAACACCTCATGAGCTCAGTGAACAGGCCAGGCAATTTCAGGGCTTCTTACGTAATCGTGATGGAGATATTAGAACACACACACGGAGGCATCATCCTCAGTTTGATTCTATTACATGTGAGAGCATGGTTGCCCCTCGCAGACATAAAGCAGACCGTGATAATGCACAAAATCAGCAGCATCAGTTTAACATGCCGGTGGAAAATGAGAGTGATCGACTGGACAAGGATTTTAAGCCCATTATGCCAGAGGATGAAAAAAACCCCAGTGGTTACCAGCTAGTGATAGGACCTGCAGGTATAAAAGGGAACACTGGTCACTGTGTTGACAGACTGGGCGTTGCCGCCATGCGGGGATATTCACAGAAAGCACAAAGAACATGTGGCGAGAAAGAGACCAGAGTGAGCAGTGGTCACGAGGAGGAAGAGACAGATATTCAGATAGTTGGTACAAATGCAGGCCCCATGAGTTTCATTAAGATAGAAAGAGATGCAGGAGCTGCAAGCAATAACACTGTTCCTATGAGTTCTCTCTCATTCAGCTATGCTTCAGGTACCACAACACCTGTCTCAGACTCCATGTTGCTCAATGATAACTCTACAGGTGATACTCTATGCCAACACTCTTCTGCAATAACAGCTAACAGTAGTTTGGGTGCCAGAGCTGTAGTCTCAACCAGTCTGGAATCTAGCATGGCCTCTCGACATAACTCAGGTCATGTCCTTGGTGGAAGAGACAGCCGTCCCAACCCTGTCAGCTCGTCACGAATAATCATCACAAATGATGACGACGATGACGCCAGCGTGATTGAACTGGTGGCAGATTCTGATGAAGGATCCTTTCATGCAGAAGAAAGTCCGTCTTCCCCTCCCAGCAGATACTACCCAGCCACTGACATGGAATTGCCAGAGCCTAAAGTGTGTAACATCATTCACCGACACAAACTCAAAAATAAGACATCCAATGTGGTCCTGGTTGGGGTTGACCAGAAAACAAACAGGATTGTTCACTTTAAGGAACAGGATAAGAAATTCACACCATATGAGGTGAGTGTAGATTGGATCCTGCAAATAATAATTTGGTGGCAGGTCAAAATTTGCTAGAAATGATAGGTAGTAGGTGCAAGAGAAGAGCTGCTTTTTTTTTTTCTTTTTTAATCTGCATTTAAAAATTGTCTAAGATCGGTACCTGGCAACTGGCAGTGAAAGAGCTGTGTGTTGATGATACATGCGGTATCTGAATGTTTTTGTCTCTATCAATCTAGTAGGTATTTTGATGAATTTGCACACTGTTTTGATATCAAACTTTGTGTGTGGAGTAGTTTGAGAAGGAACACTGAGATAAAATATTATATACGTCACCCTTGGTATAACATAACACCTGTTTTCATGTTTTTTAGATTATACAAACTCCCAGAAGTATTAAATTTTATGAACATGCTACAGAATTCACATTTTACAGGGATATCAGTCTTCAGAAAATTCTCTTAAATTAGACAATGACGGTGTCTTTCACAGACTGTTTGATTTCAGTCTGACAAGTAACTTGCATTGAAAAAACAGAATCTTTCAAAAATTTTTAATCCTCTCTTTGTCACTTGTTTTATGTTTACCTTTGGTATACCTGTAAAATGTGAATCTAGATTTTTCTATTCAATTTCATGAAGTCCCGTAGCATGTTCACAACACTTCATACATGTTATATAATTGCTGCTTATAATGATATTTTCAAGACTGAAAGAAGCTGTAGATAGTTCAGTTAATTTTATAAAAAGCAGATGGCATTTCTGTTTATAGCGCTGTTGTTCTGAGTTTCTTATTGTTTAAGTGAGGCCATCCATGAATGAGAGTGTTTAAAATAAAGACTGGTCTCATAGGATCCAGCCTGATGATTCTTCTGTGCGTGTCTCTGTGTGACGTGTAAGCATAGAATAATTGAATTCTGTAACTGAAATGTGTCTGGATTGATCAGACTTGTCTGTTAGCGACTTTATCTCTAACTCTTGTGAAATACCACAAAATACTTACTGATAAATGTCGTCTTTTACTTTCCTTCTCCCTCTTGACGCTTCACCCACATCTTCACTCTAGTCCATCCCAGTTGGAGTAGCAGAAGCCCCTCATGGTCAGAAGTGGGAAAAGCTGGTGGTAGATAGACCGCGAAAGAGGCAAGCCATTCCTGATTACATGAGAGCCATTCGAGAGACGAATGAATATAAACTGCTTCTGGCAAGGTAAGTGCTAAGCTGTGCTATGTAAAAAGACCAAATGCTCCAGAATTGTAGTCTTACAATAGATGCAAACAATTATGGGGAGGAATTCCAAATGATACTCACACCTGAAGTTCCAATCTCAACGGATATCAGAGTTGGGGACTTTCTTTGACTGATGCTGCCGTTTCAATGGGCATTAGGGTTCAGGATTGATTAAGATTAGATGTAAAGTTTTGGTTTTGTTGGTAGGCATGATTTCCAGTTTGGGTTGTGACTCTGATTCGGAATTCTTTGCCAGTTTTGCATTGTTCCTCTACTTTAACAATTTTTCAGTGGCTTGTTTTAAGCTATAAAAGCTACAAGAGAAAAAACTCAGATGGAAAGATCAGCAATGGGGCCAAAAGGTGAATTGACCTAATTTGGAATATACAGTCTCTTTGTATAAGTGGCAGAGCTGTCTGGACCAGTTTTTGTCATTTTGATCTTTCATATTTGTTTAATCTGATTACCATCAAGATCTCTATTATATAATCATTAGGACACAATGAAACCAACATGGTTAGGAAAATATGTAATTCATAAGTAAAAGTGAGACTTTTATCCTACATGGTACTGTAAGAAATTTGTTCATTGTGAAGGAAAGAAAGACAATTATGATGATGCTGTAAGCTTTTAACTTCAGGTGTGTGTATAACTAGTATAACTATGTGCATCAAAATTGATGTAATGTTATTTTGTTCGTCTGATCAATATGAAACTGGATGTTTCAAGTTACTGATTAAGAGTTCTCTCTATTTGTAATATTGTAATGACTTTAAAGTCAAAGATTTTAAGAATACATACATGCAGCTCTAAATCTGTGTTTAATCCTGGCCAGCATAGCAGGCCATCACTTTAAGGACTTAATAGAGTGGAGGGCAAGTTTTTTACTTATGTTACCATGTTTTAAAATAGTAGAAGTGTCTAATTATAATGCAAAGAAAGTGTGGAGAAATTGTGATGAAGCAAAATAGTTTGATTGAGCAGCAGTCAAGAAGATTTAACTATATTTTGAAATCTCTGTCAACAGGTTTCGGTCTATCTTTATGTGGGCAGTCTTGATATCCACAGTCCAGCCCAGCCCCCTCAATGATGGGACAAATCCAATTCTGCCAAAGAGACTTTCCACTGTCCAAAAGAAGAAACCCAAGAAAAAGAGGTTTGCTCCTGTGAAAGAATTATGTGGGGATACTGTAGAAATGTTTTTTTTCTCCGAAGATGTCATTTTCAGGAAAAGTCAGAAATGGCTGATGGAAAAGCATCTACACAGTGAGGGATAGTAAATTAACCCATTTGTCTTTCACTTGCAGATTAATACCCCTTAACAGATTTTCCTACTTCCATAGTAATAAATCACTTGAAGTATTTTATACAGAACATTTTTTTTTCAGAAACAAGTTATCGGTCTTCGCATAGGACTGTCTGTGCTGCTGTACACTCATGCTGTATGTGTCACCTATAAACGTGGCCAGTTCTGTGCAAAGACTGACAAAGTATTTTTTCATGAGTCAAGCTTACCCACCTAAAACAGATCCTTGTAAAGAAACAGCTTCCACAGTACATTAATGTAAACGATAGGATCTCTGCCAGTCTGGAAGTGGACCCAATCTTTCATTCTTAGCAATGACTTGTTTTCAACACAGTCATACTTTCACCTTTTGTCGCTGCCTTAGTGAAAATATGTCTGATTAACAATAAATACAGTACTTGGAGATGATTCGTAATATCACCTACTCTACTTGTCCCAGTTTCAGTTTTTCATGATAGACCTTCATAAACTTGGTTTTTCCCCACATTTTTCTCTGGCCTCCAGTCAGCAAAGTTACACATTTGATGGTGCAGACTTACATGGGCTTATGAATTTACTCAAAATCTAACAAATATGATGTAATCTGTGGACAGCTCTTTTGCTCTGTACATGATTAGCAGTGATCATGTTTTGAGGGCACATCCTTGAGGATGTATGTGCATGGATGGGGACTTGAATTACAAATTTATTTATAAAAAGTAATCAGATTTAGTATATGCTGGAATAGATACACAAGTACATATGAACACATTTGTTACAAAATGTTTTAATATAGACTAAGTGATGTTACAAGACATTTTCTAATTTTTATATTTGATTATGTTTGTTATGAAATGTAACTAATGTTTATACATAAACATTTCTAGTAAGAAGGATATCTAAATTCTGTACCACCCTTTTTTATCAGATTAAGCCATAATCTTCCTCTCATTTGCAGTAATTGCAATAGATCAGCCCCCACACGAGCGACACCCCTTCCTGCCTCCCCTTCAACTCAGTGGAAGACAATGGCTTGTTATTCACTGCTAGATTTAACTAATCTCAATTGATCCATGATGCATGATCTTGGTTGCTGTGCTATGAACTAGATGAGAATGGCAAAACCCTCTTCCCTGTCATTTTCTTATCAAGAATGAAAGAAAATATACTTAAAATCTTGTGGTGATTCCCATGAATTTCGTGTTAAGCATGTTTGAATGCATGTTAAAAATTTGCATCATGTAAGAATTTCTTCATGACTTTATCTGTCTTTTCTTTTATCTGCTTTGAAAGGACAAAAAGAAGTCAGGCCCAGAAGACACATCTCCTGGAGATGAGACAAGCTTCTCTGGAAGTGAGGCGGAAAAGGAAGAAGGAACGAGAGGAACAAGAAAGGAGGCAGAAAATGGAGGATATGTCTGCAGGTGGTATGGAGCCAGAAGAAGGGGACATGACGGCCCGGAACGGAGATCTGAGCTTGGAGGGTTTGAACGAAGAGGCTGGGACATCTGCAGGAGGTGAGGGTAAGTATGGCTTGTTTTGAATTCTGCACATCCCTTATACCTTTAAATTCCAGGAGAGTACACAAGAGTACACAAGTATCAGAAAGTATATGAGTTACTGCTTGATCATACTTTACTTGACACCAAAACCAGACAATGATATTTTAAGACAGGGATAGAGTGGAACCTGTCTGTAACAAGCGCAGTTGTAAAGGGAATTCGGTTGTATCAGGTATGGTCTCAATCCTCACTTTCTCCTCCTCTTTATCATTGTTGAAATAGCCTTTTCATAACAGGACTGGAAGAGAAAATACTAGCTGATACAACACAATTATATATATATGTCACCCTTGCACAACGTTTTGCAAGAATAAGGTAATTTGATGGCTGATGTGTGGGTGGAATTGTCTCTTTCAGTGTTTACAGACTGACAACCAGTAACTATCATGTGCTTTATCAGCTACTCTCAGTGATTGCATGTTGCATCAGTGAGGGGAAGTCTGCATGATCACATAAGAGTCATGAGAATAGTGTCCAGGATATTGTCATGGTTAACAATTTAAAAGTCCCGACCACCTCTTAATGACTAGGTTCTACTATATGGGATGGCCATCTGGCTTGTCAACAAGGAAAGGATCGGGAATCCCTGCTAAAGTTTATACGTCAATGCAGTGGATGCATGTTATACTGACATAGTTGGAGAAAAAAAACTGGCAGACTAGAAAAGTGCTCTGTTAAAAGAGAGGATACAGTGAGCAAAAGCATGAGAGAGAAATTAAAGAAATAGCAGTGTTTTCTTTTAACTGGCGAGCGTTCCACCACACTACAAAAGATATATCTGAGAGTTAGAGAGATCAGGTTGACTCAGGTCCATTTTGGAGGATATTTAGTTTAAGGCATTGAGACCCAAGGGACCTGAATTCCAAGCTGTGGGGCAAATAGGCAGATCTTAACATGACAATTCAGTACCTGACACTCACTGAAGAAGCTGTATAATGTGAAATGCAAAAGAAGAAGAGACATTGAAACATCTTACACTTAGTAAATGTAATGTAGTTAAGATACTCGGATAATCTGCATGAAATAGTCATAAAGCTACTATTAACTGATGCAGGTGTTCTGATAGAATTGGACAGCAGGGACTCTAACCTTGCTTTTCTACCCCTAGGGTATTGTTGATTATACTATGTAGAATGCATTGCACAGATCAAAGTCGATATTAGCTTGTCTTCAATTTCGAAATTTTCCAGAGCCTACACCCACGAAGAAACAAGGTCGACCCAAGGGGTCAAAGAACAAGAAACGTGAGAGAATCCGGATTGAGCGGCCAAAGCGCAGCACGAGGAAGGAGGAGGCACCTCCCCAACCGACGGAGCCATCCCAGTCTCGGGTCATGCCACAGTGGTGGAGAGATGCTGTGCTGGCAGCCATGATGTCCAAGAAGGCACAGGAGGAGGATGGAGACGACGATGAGGAGGTCAACATTGAGGAGGATGAGGACTTCATGGACAAGGGTGACTACTCTGATGACGAATGGCTACAGCAACTGCGAGAGGAAGAAGAAAAGAAGAAAGTAGGAAAGAAAAAGGGTGGGAAAAAGGCGGAGACAAATGATACAAATGTTGGAGATCATAAGTGAGAGGAATACATCATCTTAGTGGAATTTTCAGAATTACTTGAGGTAGAATGCCATCATACATCAGACATTATCTTACTGTGCTGTCAAACTTCAGTATTAAGTGTGGCTTTATGCTGTACATATGAGTGAGATGTACTTCTTATTGAAGCCCACCTGCATTACAAAATAATAGCATGATAAGATCGTGCATGTGAAATTCAAACTTAATAGTGAGATATACATATGGAGGTACCTAATATGGAGGCTCCGCTGTAGTTATGTTAGAATATTGGCAAACGGTGGCAAAGATTTTGCTAGTGCTTGAGTGATGTGGAAGAACATTTGTCTTTCAGTCAGTCAGAGAATGAGACCTTAAGTTGAATCTTTATGGATCAAGTTATTTTTGTTCGGGGATGAACATTTTTCATTTTTTTCTCACTGGTTTTCAGGGTTGGGTAGAACTCCATTCATATGAACTAAGTTCCGGAACTTAGGTCCAGTTTCATGACCTGAGCGAACGGAGTTACATTGTTTCATGGTGAATGGAATTGGTGATTTTTTGCAAACGGATTGGAGCTTAGTTCATTAAGTCCATTCAAATTCTGTTCACACATAGGTGACGAGGTTTTTTGTTGTTTTTTTTTCATTTTGTCGGCAATTGCTGCACCCACTGCACTAGGATCACCAACTTCGTTTGACCTCATAACGGTCATTCTTCGAATTGGCAAGATCAGTTTGTCACTCCTGTTCTTTTATGGCGTCATGTAAATAAGACCATCAAGACGAAGCTGCTGTTGCCATCCGCATTACACAACAAGGACTGGCTTATCGCTTTTAATCACAAATGAAGCATGTCCCCTTATTGATAAAGACATGATGACACCTGGTATCCAGGACTGTGTTATGAGGCTTGACCTCCTCAAGTCCGTCTCTTGCAAAACAACGCAATGCCCATCGAGAGGTGAGCTTTGTGAGTGGTGACTGACAGCTGAACACCAACTTTAAAAAGCCATAAATAATTATGGAAAACGAAATAAAGACTCATTGGATGACGTGGATGGGCAGGTGAAAAGGGCGGAGGATTGAGAACTAGGGGTGGGATATAGTGCACACGAAGAAAGCTGAGGGCGGCAGTGGGTTAGGTAGAGGGCCCACTGATTTTCATACACATGACGTCATCACATTGTACTAACTTTCCTTTGATGGAGTCTACAAAGATTTTCTTTACCATTAAAAGCATTGCTGCAATTGTAATTGCAGCCTTGCATGTCAAGAATCCTATAAAAAATACCTGTATAGAATCAACCAGAGCCACGCAACAGAATACAATGACTTTAAGAACAACAGATGCCAGGATTTTACTCTAATAGTGACTCTTGTCCAAAATCATGACTCATGCTTGCTTTATGATCTCGAATACATCACGATCTCGATTTTTTTGGGGGGAGGGTTCCGTGCAATGGTAAATAAATTCTCAAATTTATAAGAAATTGTAAGTTTGTATGTGCACATGTAATTTCTCAAGATTCTCTCACTTGCAGTGAATTCTGGACAGAGGAGAGGCTCCAAATTTTCTGTTTTTGTGGCGCACACTGCACTTACTCACAGTTATTATTGGCAGGTGGCAGTTGATATTAACTTCTGTGCCTGTGCTCGTGAATCTGGATGTTTGTTTTTTTTTGTCCATTAAGGAAGGCATGAATGATATCATGTTCTTCATCACCAAGTAACAGTTGCATACGCGGCAAAATCTTGTGCTTCTGGAACTGAACTTCTCCATAGAAAACACTCACACATGGAGTAACATTCATTAAACATCAAAATCCTCGTTTCCCTTTGTGAAATTAGCAGTCAGATACACCTGCTATTTTCTGCGGGAAAAATAAACGAAACGGAATGGAGTTTGGAACTAAGTTCCTCAAACATGGAAGGGGTGAACAGAACTGAATTTGAAAGTTTCGGCTGAATGGGGAACAGAACACAGTTCCCTATTTTGGCACTGAATGGAGAACGGAACGCAGTTCACGATTTTTCGTGAATGTGCCCAGCCCTGCTGGTTTTGATGGCTAAGCGCCTTCAGTTTTCTATATCAGTAGTATTCATAAAACAGTAATAGTGTTTCTTTCCTTGTTAACTGACACATCTCCCATCCACTCTGAGCAATTTTCCAACATCCATTCTGTGCTTTTTACATTCCAGGGTTTTACATGAAACATTATTTTGGATTTAATGGAATGCCTTTTCAATGGCCATTGCCTGGGAAGTACACACCATGTACCATTATTTTGAAACACACTAGCCTTAGGTGGGCAAGAAAGACCTCACATTTTGTCTTAGCGGTGATGTCAGTGAAAGTCAATCTTAAAGCAGTCCCCAAAGCAGTCAACTGTCCCCACAACCATTGTAAACTTCATGGTTCTGTATTATTAAAAGAGAACAAGTCTTTTACAGTTTTGTCAGCCTGATGTAATGCCTTGGTGTGCTCTAGTTAATGCATTCAATCACATTAAGAAAACCACAAATTCTTTTACCAGCTGTGTTTGTGGTTGCCATAAGCTTACATCGAAACTGAATTAGTATTTAGCATCCACATTCTTAAAGGAGGACATGCCCATCAACAATAATTTTCTGTTTTCCAATACTTTTTCTCTCTGAAAATTATCTATGATGCCCACCAAGTCAATTTGGCGAAGAAAGAGGATCGTTCTGTCACCGTGTGCGTATGTAATATGATGCAGTACCGAGAGCTAGAGCTGCCGGGTTTGGCCCTTACATCCAGAATTATTCCCCTTCCCCAATCAGCAGAGGCCTGTGGCAGGAACGAAGACGTCACTTAAGTTCCAGCAGCTGCAGACATTTCTATCTGACATTAGTGACAAAGTATTATTCAGCTTTCAACTAAGATTTTGGTCATCTTAATTCAAAAGTTAAGTTTAACCGTGTAAGCCTGGTAAAGTATTCTCCATTTAATTGTCTCCACATGATTTTGTTGGACACAGCTACCGTTTACAGTGGAATTAACAGATTCATACCGACGTGTTGTCACCCGTCTGCATAGGACTGGTTAGACAGCCTGGCCCATGCGGGTAGAACGTATTTGACATAAGCTTATGGCCGTCATGCGTGCATTGGGTGTAAGAATTTGGACGTTGCAGAACGTATCTCTGTAGGTTGTCTGGGGCAGGCAGAAGCATTATATCATGTTGACAGATACTTGAAAGACTGTTTTATTGGAATAACAGGGTATGTTATGATTTGACATGGTCTGTAAGATGATGCAACCTTCCTTTAAAGAACAATATAAAGAATGGTGCTATAATGCTCTGAGATGCTGACTCTAATAGGATGAAAATGACAGTGAGTTGCTGACACCAGCTGACAGTCTATGGATGAAAAGAGCAATTTCTTTTTCCTTTTCATAAAGAGTAGTTGAGTGTAGAGTCATTACACAAGCACTCTGAAATCTTTGTGATTAAAGGTATGTTGGTTGTTTTTTTTGGATGAGCTGCTTTTGGCCTCACTGTCCGTCATGGCAATAGAGTTTCTGTAATGCTGTGACTTAATAATTCTTTTTGTTTGGGTGTGCTACATTGGCATATGAATGTAATTATCAGTTTTATGTAAATAATCAATATGATATTACTTTTTCATGTACACGCATTTTTGTTGGTTGTTGTCAAATTTAATGAAGAAAATGGACAATAAAAGTCGATGAAGTCTCTCATTCTTGTGTTGATCTGAATGTTTATTACTGTAGGATGGAGAAAAGGTACTGCAGTCCTCTGGTGCAAAGTTTGTAGGGATGCCACTTTTCATAGACTATATGAAAAGAGAGACTGTTGGTGTCTTTCAGAGATTGTTGTTTGACATTAGTCAGAGAAACAGCTCACATAAAAAATCAGAATCTTAAAAAAAAGTTCTTTCTGCTCTTTTTCTCTCGTTCTCTTCTTGAGTTAAAGATACTAACTAGATGTACAATTGTACATGGACATGTTTTGTATAGTTTATATGCCTACAAGCTTGTCTGAAGGGATATTTTTGTGTTAAGTATGTTTGCTGCTTATAAGGACATATTCTAGACTTCATGTGAAACTACTGGCTGTTCAGAGAAATTTAAGAATAGTGAGTGGCATCCCTGACATTGCAAGGCACTGCATTATTATTGGTATTCATACTTTATTTCCATTTCTTCTCATCGCCAACACCTTTTGTTGCCACCTTCTTCTTCTTCTTCTTCTTGTGCGTTCAAATAAGACCATGCTATAGGTTCAGCTCAGCCTGGGTCGCGAACAGGACTGTGCGCTGGAGTTCGTCACCGGTCCCGTATAATTTGGTCTGCAGGGGGGCTCCAGTCGGCCAGATCCACAACCTCTGCTGGGTGTAGGTGGGGCAGTCCTGGAGAATAATTATGCTCCACAGTTTGTCTGTCTGCTCCACAGTCACAGGAAGCGGTCTCTCTTACATCAATTTTGTGGAGGTGAGCCCTGAGACCACAGTGTCCTGTTCTCAGTCTGAAGATGATAGACTGTGCCCCAAAGATAAGGAATCCGCATGTTCACAGGGGGCTTTTATTATTTCAGAAGTAAAGAGCCTAACACACTAAATAGCAAGGCTTGTCTCATACTTCTCATAGGTATTTTATTTGTTACTCTGCAAAACCCTGTCGCTAGGAACTGATAACACACAAAATGGTGGGCAAAGACAGGAGAGCCATTATGATTGAAAGTCTGTTATCTTGTGGACGCCACCATGTATACTATGAAACAACGGATTATCTTTTTCCAGGAAGAGAAAAGATTTACTGCCCATAAATCTTACAATACACAGTACACAGTAACACAGCCACCCTTTGGACCAAGCTTTTGAGGGCGTGTTATAACTTTTGTGCTATCCAGAATGCGTTTATTAATAAGGAACAAAATTTTGGGGATTATTGAAATGAATGCGAGTGTGCTAAGCAGAGGTTGTGTTAAGCAATGTTTGTATTAACAAGTTCCACTGCATTTATGTAGATCTATCATTTTGCCTGGGATGAGGGACTATGAGTGTCCTTTGTAACAGATGAGTGTCACATATAGGTGGTAGCAAGACCCTATTAGTTCACCTTTGCCATACCTGCTTTCTATGTAACCTGTCGTTCGAAAAGAAGCAGGAACTCTTTACCAAAGGGACGCAGTCACTGAAAATTCTATTACCTATTATCTATTATTTTGAAAGTCTGAAACTGGATCCGAAATTCTGCCATCTTATGACAAAGAGGCACATATGCATCATAAATCAGTGTGGAGATCTAGATCTAATTTTTAGAAGGGAGAAAGAGAGAGAGGGGGAGAGAGAAAGCTATGATTTGGTGCAACCTGACAGGCTTAACCACTTGCACTGTAGAAAGTGAATCTTTAATTCTGCACATCTTTGTGCTTCAACTTCTTGCGCTCGCTGCTGTTTTAGCGACGATACGTGTGGTAACTAAAACACTTGGCGCAGACAAAAAGTTCAATTGGCCTTAAAATCAATACTAGTTCAATACACTTTTTCATTTCAAGCTTTCAAGAGGTGCACGCCAGTTTTTAAGTTTCTTTACCTGATGCATAAGTATAATTTATCACAGTGAACAAAAGCACACGTCAACGATCTGTAGTCTACAGTTTGTTTGCGTTTCTTACGGCAATAAAACTGCTTTGTACTGTTTTTAAGATATGGTTTCCGATATTACTTAATGTGAGGGACGAACTCGGTTTCGTCGTAAGTGAGCGAACGTTATAGGTGTTAATGGCAGAGAATGGGATTGAGAAATACGGCAAAATCGAGCTGTTCAAATGTAAGTATAGGTAAAGGGATAAAAAAGACAGTGGCGGCTCGTTGTTAATTTCAACTTGTGCAGTGTAGGGGTATTTTTTAGCTATGAGAGTAGAGGAATCAATTCAAACAACAACAAAAACAACAAAAAACAAAAGGGGAAAGGGGGGGGGGGTTACCAATGACATGGTGAGAGTCACAACTTAAACAAAACCGTATCGTTTTTAATTCTGGGGAGAGAAGGGTTGCACGGGTAGCTGGGAGGTGGGAGGGCGAAGGAGAAGGGAACAACAGGCAGCCATGGATAAAGGATACACAACACTGACAATGACTTCCCTTATCACGACTGTGTTTTGCTGTGTCTGTTCGATATGGAATAATGGTGCAAAAATGCTTTTTGTGATTTTAGTATGATCTAAATGAGAGTACGTAATAGATACCACCTCTCGGGCATACACAAGAGTTCTCTATTTTAGGCTGTTTGGGCCCATACATTTAGTTTTCATATAATACGATGTGTATATCATAATACTTCGTTTTTCTTTTCACTTATCGTCATTTAATTGAATTAAGTAAAAACAAAAAGACCGGAATTCTGAAAAGACCTTACTATTAGGTTAACAACGTCACTCGGTCACTCTAGTTACAGCACATAAGGCAAATACACTCCCAAACAAAATTATTCGCGGTGACTGATCAGACTGTGCAGACCACAGACGATTTCTTCCATAGCTAAGTGAACAGAAAGTAATACGTACGGTACATTTACTCTTACTGTTTGTACTGGTAAAATATAATATGCACATGCTTTCACTATTAGTCATCAGACGTTTGTGATGTTGCAAGGGCTATCTTCAATCCGGAAAATTTGAAGTTTAGAGAAGGGGGGGGGGGGGGGNGGGGGGGGGGGGAGGTCATCTGAACACCACCACCACCTCCCTCCCCCCCTCAAAAAAAATGTAATTGTAAGTTGTATTGATCCTCTGTGGTCTAGGGTTTCAATGACAGGCGTAACCGCCGACTGATATGTTTAGTGTTGTTTTTTTTTTATCCTTTTCAACATTAGAGTTGGTCAAATCGATATACGCCTGCAATAGAAACTTATTATGACAGTTCCAATCACTTTGAATTCATTAGGTTACGTTCGCCAGGCCTGCTTCGTTCACATAACTATAAATACGAAGATTAAGTGCTAAAGCCCAATATCAATGAATTCAGGTCAACGCATAAATGCACTTATTGTTTTATAAGACTGTGGATATAATGCTGTATAAGCACAAAATGTTTCACTTTGTTCAATGTCGTGGCAAACCGTTGCTTTAGTGCAATACCCGCACAAACGTAACATACTGTACGAGTATCGACATGTCTCGGTATTGCACTCAAGCAAGACGATAAAGTTCATTTGAAGCTTTACGTTAAAAAAAAGTTTGTTTTTTTTTTTNGGGGGGGGGGGTGAGAGATATTAATCTATCCAAACCCTGCCTTCAGCTGAAATCAATCGGTTGCTTTGAACTCACTAAAGGCGTTTGAAAACTGAATGCCATTGATGTGTGGGTGGCGTGACAAAGTTCATGTGAATCTAGACTGGAAGGTAGTAAACAAATAGCTAGTCTATGCTTGCAGATAAATGATTTAAAAAGTTAAGGTTTTGACTCATTTACATTGTATCAATGAAAGCGTTGGAACTGGAGAAGGCTGAAAGGTGGGCACTGAGGTTGACGGGGTTGACGGTTGGAGGCTTTGTTTTTTAAGATATTTTCAGGGGAGGGAGGATCAAGACAACAATATTAATCGTGCAGCGAAGTACTTCGGAGGGGGGTTAGTGGGGCTAGGAAAGGGGGGAGGGGGTGGCAGGTTGATATAAAATTATAATATACCATTCGATAATAACAGTTCCTACCACTAGGTGACGTGAGGCTTGATATTTTCTCTTGATGTTTTACAAAGGCTTTAAACAAAAATTTTAAAAAACAATGGCCCGTCACACCTCCCCC
>JAWQUT010000015.1:626406-643886 GCA_033807755.1 Ellobium chinense | reverse complement strand
GGGGGGGGGGTCATCTGAACACCACCACCACCTCCCCCCTCCCCCCACAAAAAAATGTAATTGTAAGTTGTATTGATCCTCTGTGGTCTAGGGTTTCAATGACAGGCGTAACCGCCGACTGATATGTTTAGTGTTGTTTTTTTTTAATCCTTTTCAACATTAGAGTTGGTCAAATCGATATACGCCTGCAATAGAAACTTATTATGATAGTTCCAATCACTTTGAATTCATTAGGTTACGTTCGTCAGGCCTGCTCCGTTCACATAACTATAAATACGAAGATTAAGCGCTAAAGCCCAATATCAATAAATTCAGGTCAACACATAAATGCACTTATTGTTTTTTTAAGACAGCGGATAAAATGCTGTATAAGCAAAAAACGTTTCACTTCGTCCAATGTCGTGGCAAACCGCTGCTTTGGTGAACTACCCGCTCAAACGTAAACAAAAATATAAGTATCGATATATCTCGGTATTGCACTCAAGCAAGACGATAAAGTTAGTTTGAATCTTTACGTAAAAAAAGGGTGGGGGGTGGGATTAATCTATCCAAACCCTGCTTTCAGCTGATATCAATAGGTTGCTTTGAACTCACTAAAGACGTTTGAAAACTAAATGCCACTGATGTGTGGGTGGGGTGACAAAGTTTATGTGAATCTAGACTGTCTAACTGGAAGGCAGTAAACAAACAGCTGTGCTTGCAGGATTTGAAAAGTTGTTAAGTTTTTGACTCATTTACATTGTATCAATGAAAGCGTTGGAACTGGAGAAGGCTGAACGGTGGGCACTGAGATTGACGGTTGAAGGTTTTGTTTTTAAAGATATTTTCGGGGGAGGGGGGATCAAGACAACAATATTAATCGTTCAGCGAAGTACTTCGGAGGGGGGTTAGTGGGGCTAGGAAAGGGGGGAGGGGGTGGCAGGTTGATATAAAATTATAATATACCATTCGATAATAACAGTTCCTACCACTATGTGACGTGAGGTTTGATATTTTCTCTTGATGTTTTACAAAGGCTTTAAAAAAAAAAGATTAAAAAACAATGGCCCGTNCCCTCCCCCCCCCCCCCCCCACCCCCTCCAGTAACAAGTGCCTCAGTTATAAAGTAGCATATCTCCTGGTAACAGAAATGTATAATATTCCCATTCATTTTACTATTGCGGTCACACGTCTTTGAAAGCTCAATGGACATATTCAATACATTCAAAGTCCAAACTCTAGTCTTCACATTCCAGATTTCTGTCCCCACCCAGTGTTGCTTTTGTCATTCCTGGCTGTTCATGTCGAACTTTCACGTGCCTAGACCAGTCGTTTCCAAAGTTGAAAACCATCAGCGCGTGAAATAGCGGCAAGGGTTGCTCAGACTTGAATTTCAAACTAAGCGAGGCTGAACTCGGCAAAACAGTCAGTGAGATCAATGAGGGACACTCTGTGGGTCTGAACTCTTGCCTTTGTTGTTGTTGTTGTTGTTGTTGTTGTTGTTGTTGTTGTTGCTGTTGTTGTTGTTGTTGTTGAGTTTAGTTTGAATGATCTCTATGTCAACAAAATGTTCTTCAGAAACTATCAACATATTCGCTGATCAAAGTCATCACCTTTGTCCTCGCTACCAACGCTAGGCATATAGCAGTAGACTGCTCTCCCAGAGATCTCGCACGGAAACATGTTGTGACCCATTCGCTTCTTTTCTGTCTCTGCAACGTATGTCTCTGCTAATCCTCCCTCTAAAACCAAGACAAATTTCCCTTGGCAATCACGTCCCTATGTGTTATGCCGTAATGCATGTTCATGTGATCTTTCTTTACTCGTTATTTTATGTTCTCTGAAGAAGGACACAGGTCCGAAAATTTGTAACGTTTGTTCATTTTTTCATGCCACAGTCTTGAAAAAGCTTGTTTATATTTTTGAAAACAAATTTCCCTTGATGATGAACAGTTATCTTATCGTATCTTGTTATGTTTTCTTCCATCTTATCTTGCCATTATAGTTCTCCCTCTTTAGACGTAGAAAGTATATAATATTGTGTTTATGAACCTCAAAAGAGCATCAGCTGTTGCTTTCCCCACCTGTGTTCAGCTTTGTCATGGAACCAATGTTTGATTGACAACAAGTTCAATGGGAACTAACGTATTTATTCTACAGTGGGCATATTTAAGAGAGCGAGGCAAGGTTTGTCACAGGTAGCTTAACTGAATATTAGTTTATAGGCCTATGTAATATTCATTTTCACGGCGATAACTGTATAAAAACTTTTTTGTTTTCTCCAAACAATATTTCAATGGACCGGAGCCGGTAACATTAGAGTTTAGAGCAACTGTTAGATGAGGAGACGGAAGAGAATTAATTCTCCCGCTTCCCGATTTGAAGTACGGTAAAGGAAAGATGTTGTAATACAGTGTAACCTCACCACCTCTGACTTCATGTATCCTAACGATCGCGTAAACTGTTTGCTGTAATGGTGTAGACATAATGTTCATTTCATTACTCTAAAGATCCACTGAGTAGCCTACTTACAAACTCGACGACATCACAAATTCAGAAATTATGAACCAGTCAACAACTGGATTGCAAGTTTCTGAGGTAAGCTTACGACTTGAAGCATTTCTACAACCTTCCGATAACTGATATTCCTTGAAAATCGAGTTTTGAACATTTCATAGCAGTACCTATCTCCTTCACCATCTATTAGAATTTCAGATCTCTACGGTTATAAATAGCGCCTGTGCATATTCTTAATAAAATTCATAACAATGTCCTTGATACAAAAAAAAGACAGCATTTTTTGTTCTTTCGTGTAAAATTTCGAAAATGGAGTTACCCACGTTTGCAAATAGATATCAGACTGTTATTGTCCCGCCCAAACCCTAACTGCTATTAAATACTGGAGATAATGCCTTTGCGCTATCCGCAGTATCACTGCGAATAACCAGTTATTATCCCATCGACCCTTGCTGGTCTGGTGCTGCGTAAACTCTTCGATATTTGTTGTCTGTTTCTTTTTCAAAGGTCAAGAACTAGTCAGATGGAAATGACTAAAAAGTCTTTTGCAAGATGGGCCTTCAATTCATTGGTGCTATCTTCATTGGTAATAAACTTTAAACTGTACTGTGCACTAGTATATTATTCTCATTCCATGGCTTGTCAACTCTCCTTATTTGATTGTAGGTGCAAACCACGTGACTTTCCTTGGTTACCTGTGGCCGTATGCATAATTCATACGTTAACCACAATGAACACTACTAATGGGAGTTTCCCGTGGTTACCGCAATGCGTTAACTAACGTACGGATTTTGCATACGGCCAAAGGTCTTTACTAACCTGTTTGTGCTAATAATTTGAGTTGAAACATTAACAAGCTGTGTGTCTCGCCGAAATAGATTCTACACCAGTCATGCGTTATACAGATCGATATCGTTAAAATAAATCTGACGTTCATTCTAGTGTTTGTTCCTGACAGCTATACAAAGAAGAATGTTTGAAAATTTACGATAGTATAAAGACTTGCATACGTAAAACTCTACATCAAAATAGGTCGCAAATACTTCAGTATCGGAACTGCTTTTATCAATCCTAGGGAATGGCTCTGTGTTAGAAGACTAGCTATTGAATGGTGTATGTGATTGTGATCGACGATTGACAATAAAAAGAACAAAAAATTAATTCATGAAGAGCAAATGCATTGATAGACAGCAAAGTGCCGGGCCGAAGGCATTATTGGCAGATTTAGAGTTCCCGAGATCTTGGGCTGGAAAAAAGTGCAGAGCCTCCTACAGTCGACAGAGAGAGAACGAGAGAGAGCGAGAAAGAGAGGGGGAGAGAGAGAGAGAGAGAGAGAGAGAGATAGAGAGAATGAATGAATGAATGAATGAATGAATGAATGAATGAATGAATGAATGAATGAATAGCAATATTTTTATATGAGAAATTGTGCTTTCGACTCCTCCCGTAATCATGGTATTAACATTTTTTTCGGGGAAAAGTGGAACGAGGGGGGAGGGAATAAAATTTACACATCGCAGATAATCGTTTATTTGTAGTGCGGTCACAAATCTACCCAAGAAAATGTCGCAAACAAGAAATCTGGCCTCAGATTTTTCATTTTACAATTGTATAAGTATGTAGTGCAGGGTCCTCGAAAATGTGGAATTCTTTAGTATGTTAATTTAGTTGTCAAGTTACTCCGGCACTGGCATAATACAGCACTAGTGGACCAATTGGCTGCGTTTGACCATGGCATTGTTACAAAGAGTTATAGTAGGAGAGAGAAAATTTGAGAAGAGTAGATCTAGCAGTGAGGGGCATATTTTTAATACATATATATGGAAGTTGAAAGAAAGGAAGCAATACCGGAAAGAGTAAGAGAAGAAGAAAAAAGAAAGAAAGAAAGAAAGAAAGAAAGAAAGAAAGAAAGAAAGAAAGAAAGAAAGAAAGAAAGAAAGAAAGGAAGAAAGAAAGAAAGAAAGAAAGAACATAATGCATTTCTAAGACAGTCAGAAAGAGCGTGATTACTTTTAACAAAATCAGAACAAAAATGAAAGAAAAGATGTAAGAAGACATAAACACAGAAAAAAAAACAAAAACACAACAAATCAGTACGTATAAACATTTATTAATAAGTCCGGGGTAAACGATGCAGTATATATATAATATATTTCATGAACAAGTTGATTTATCATCTGTAAATTTGATAGAATTCTCATGTAAATGCTGATACCTTGAATATCCATTTCATTACGATTGAATGTATGACAATATGTACTATTCTGAATACAAAGAGGAAAAAACATGATATTGTTGGAAGCATTTTGAAGCTATAAAGTGAATGATGAAAATTTAACTTTGTAAATGACCAACAGTTCTCCAAAATACTGTGATGTGATCAACTCCGCCTAACTGCAGTCTGGATAATCACAACTTCTGCTTAACTGCAACATGTTTCAGATAACCATAATTATGTCATCACAAACATAGATAGTTTTTCTATCTTATTTGAGTGAATTTTCCAGGAGAAGGAAAAACTATTTCAGACAACACATGAAAATTATGCCAATCTCAAGTTTTTGTGCTGTTATATAACCAATGACTATAATATGTAACTTACTTTGTGATATTTGATGGATGTTTTGGACTGTAGCAAGCACAAAAATACAGTAGTCCAGTTTGCAAATTGCCTTTCTCTGAGATCTAGGCAATCTGCCTATCTATGACTGTGACAGTATGCTGTATTTCACTATAAATGTCACTGGATAACTGCAACTCCGTTTTAAAAGCAACCTTTTCACGCTCTTGTGGAGGTGCAGTGAGGTGGACTTGACTGTGGTGTTAGAGATGACAAACTTAAAGGCATTTGACACAACATTATGATGTTAATGGATGCGTAAATGTACTTAAAATGCATCATATATTTTGTTGACAAAAGGTCATATACCATGTGATTTAAAAAAGAAGATGTGCAATGTAAAGGACTTTCTTATGTGAACAACAAAATGTTTCATTATAACAAGACTAGTTCATACATTTCATGTATTTAGATGATACTCTTTACATGACTAAATATCTATTATGTCACAAACTGTTACTTGATAGACGAGAAATATTTTATTTAACATAATATGTTAAAGCATAAGAGACTGATGCAATCAGAAAATGTTCTGGAACTAAATAGATTATGTTTGTTTTTGGATATCGTCATGAAATGTTTTGTTTAGTCCTATTTTTGGATACTATTCTAGATCTAGATCTTAGCGCTATTTGTTGATTAAGTTATGAAGTTGTGTGCTCATTTTCAGTGTAACCCGGTTAGCTTTTGTGCCATTTATGTTTAGACTTGTCATTAATCATCGAGTGTGTGTCCTCTTGTTTAATGCTTTTTTGTACTATAAATGTACCATAAGCTGTTCAATAAACTTGTTAAACTTGTTGATTGCTGTCATGACTCAATAATGCCCTGTGTGCCCATGAGAAACAGTTGGGGCAAATTCCCTAAAGCCCAACACCTCTCATGGACCCACAGACCCCATATCATTTTACCATCACAAAGGAGCCCCACAGAATGTGCTGCCTTGTGGTCATGCACCATCTTCAGTGACTTCAGGGATGTAAATCTTCGGTTCATGATTGAATGAAAATTCAGGCTGGTCTATAGTTAACATTTGTAATGTATTAAAATGTTGCCATGATCACATTTTAGACATGTCTGTTGAGATTGGGGTTAATACTTTTTGGATTTATAAAAAAAATGTTGGATATTTCTTGGATCTCGTAGTGATTACGAGGATCACTATTTCCAGCATTTTCCATTACTGAAGTGTGCTTTTATATGATAAACATCAATCACTAACATAGCTCCTGCCTGATTTTGTTAATTTTCTACTATTTTCATTGCATGTCATTTATGTCCAGTAATGTTAATCTGTCCCTGAGTGTGTCACAACAATGAATGCCCTCTATGTCACAACACTTAAACTGCTACTTTAACATGAAAGCAGTATTGACATCATGGCTCACTGGGCTACCACACATGTATTTGTCCACACCAATAGAGAACGCAATATGTAAAGGATGATTTAATCAATCACATGCTGATTCCACACTCTCTTGGCTTTTCCCTCCCATCTATTGCTGCTTTAAGCTGTCACATGAACAGGATTAGTCAAGCACTTACTAAAACAGGGTTGATTTACTTCTAATTTCATGAGTAACATTTAAACTCAATAGCTATTCATGAACATCAAAAGCCAGCATCTTGATTAAATATGATTCATAAGTGCCTGCTTCAAGGAATACCTGCTGATGTAATCTCATATTATTACACATATGCCAGCAGGTAGGATTTGACAAGACTTGGACTCGCAAATCTTTATATTACCTTTTACCATATCACTGGTTTACAAGTACAGTATCTCAAAACTTAAGTTTCACCTAGACCTATCAGCTGGTCACATCATTTATAACAATAACAACACCAAGCCAATGAGTTACACCCAAAAACAGAATCTTTCCCCTCAAACTTCATAACTTATTAACAAAAACTCATGCTAATACAGCGCACACACAACAGGCATAAAATTGTATTTTTAAGATCAGTCAGTAAGTATCGAAGATATGTCTCACTGCCTGTGTACTATAAAGTACTTCATCCAATCAAAAAATGGTTCTTAGAATAAAATGTACATATATTTATATATACATGTAGGTATCTTTATATATGGAGCTGCAGAATAAAAAATGTAATGATTTGGAAATTGTGTAAAGTATACATTTTCATTGGTAATTATTTATTTATGCATGCAGCAAGTCATTTGAACTGCATGAATACAAAGCACCCTCATGTTGCTTTCTGACCAGAAATGCACAGTCAGTGAACAGAAAGAGTAAAATTAATAACAATACGCAACAACAACCCAACTTCACTGAAGCAGTGAACAACACAACATAGCAGATAAACATCCAACTAGTGTGAGGTGCAAAAGGATTAAGCATTTGTCTCCCAGTCAGTGAACGTGAAATTAAATGTCATTTTTTTTGTTTACCTTATCAAATATTTAGTATCAAACAAAAGCACATTTTCTGTACTTTTTTTAGATAAGAACATTCTGAGCTCGCATTATTCTAACCCAGCATAATCATTTGAAGTGGGAGGAAGTCTTCCTTCTATGATGGCAAAAATTCTGAGAAAATTCTGATGATAGAACAACTTGAAACAAACTCTATCTTACAAAATCTCAAATTTATTAATATGCGCTTTCTATTTACCTATAAAACCAAGAGTTCTTTCCCAGAAATGATTGCACTTTTGATTTCCACAACTAATAGTTTCATTTTAAGGCTCCAGTCACCCTCCGATCCTGAGATGTGAATTCTAGATCTTCCGATATAAGCCTGATTCAGACTGGCCATGAGACATTTGTCATTCACTATTCAAAATATCAAGCATTCTCTTTGATGAAATCCTTAAATATTTTGACTAAAGCCTTCATGTCATCCAGATCATTGTAAACCTGGACAGACAGTCGGAAGTAAATGGCGCCTTCAACTGGAACAAGAATCCCAAAGACATTTGAGTTCCCAAACAAGGCCTCGTGCAAATCCCACATGTTGTCCTGAAATATAAACAAAAGACAAAGACACCATAAAATCATGAAATACAGAAAAGAGTTTAAAGAATATCCTTCTTGCGCTTCATTAGGTACTGGAAAATTAAGATTGTGGCGTGACAGCAGGAACATCATGTTCCCCATACACGTTCAGGTCCTGACTACTAGATCATCTGCTCCACTCCATGTAAGGAGATTTCACATCCTTCCCCTTTTTGTGGCCTGTTCCCTCTTAATTTTGATCATTCATGCATTAAATTTCTTACCTCACACGTTCTTTCTTTTTTTGCTTTCTTCCTTTTTTTTTCTTCTTCTTCTAGGACTATTCTTTTTTTGCCTCCTTTAATTCCTTTTGTTTTCTAGTTTGTATGTTACTGTTCATACTTTCTTCTTTCTCATTATCATTCTCATCTTTAGTAACATATGAACTTTACAGTGACTTCAGACAGCCCTACAAAATATTAGAACTTCGGTTTCTCCTTTTCATTTCCAAACTCTCTCACACATTTCCTACTATTCCATGACCATATGCCAAAATCACAATTATACAAGAGATGTGAAAAAAAAATTTTCTCACAACCGGTACCCTTCTCTTTTTCAAGTAACAGACCAGTATGGCACACACAGTTAACTGCCTTGAAATCTATGAAAACCACAAGATAATGTTTCAGATATAAAGGTAAAAGACATTATGATATGCCCATAAGGATGGCAAAAGCCAAATTAGACTTAATGTGATGTATCCATATTCTTTTTCAATGAAATGGCAAATGACCTCTCATCCATACACTTACGTCAGTAAATGGATACTTTGAGAAGGGAGGTAGTTTCACCAGTCTCATATTTGGAGCTTCCATCGACTTTGGTATCTCCAAAGAATGGAGACCGACCTCCTTGGTGAGCATCTCGACTGCCTGGTCGGCCAAATCTCTTGTGTAGCTGATTATCTTGTCCTGTATTTGGAAAGAAATAATTTCCTGAAGCAGGGTACTGATACTTCATCTACAGTTAAATGTAAGACCAAAACAGGCTTGGATGGCAGAAGTGAGGCAGTAATTGCTACACTGGGACAGTCATCTGCAATTTGCTTCACAACATTTGGAGACTTTGTGTGAACATGAGTGAATGAGGGAAGGAAAATTCTTATTTTATAAAGAGAGATGAATGACTGGTAACCATAATATTATTTATTTTCCTTCAACAACATTATACACAACATCAACACAACTGAAGTGCATTTGTCCATTATGCAAAGAACTAGGAAGAGCGTATTGCTCACAGTTGAAGGGACTATAATGTATCATCATCACAACTGTCATCATCATTTCTGTCTCCTCTAGGTGTAATGCTTCTTTTACTCTTTTTTTGATATAATCTGACAGTAGTTTAGGCCATCATTTATTTCAGCTTCTAGTCTGACAGTTGCTGAATGTCTGATCTGCGGTTTTGAAATTTTCACAAGGAATTTGGTAAAAATGTTTAAATTCTACCATGAAGTCTTATAAGTTGCTTTGTCTTGTGTGAGGTTCTCATAAGAAGTGTATATGACATGAGGGAAGATATGGTGTGTGACATGCATGATCATGACCACACAAAAATGGTGAGATATCGGAACATAAGTACATGTATAGTAGAATTCTGATGACACAACCATCCTTTAGACCAAGCTGTTAAGGGTTGGTTATCAGAAGTTTCAAGTTATCCTGTATGTTGGATGAGAAAGTGCTCAACAAGGATCTGTATTTAGCATTAGAAGTACTGTATTATCAGAGTTCCATCGCATATGATATAAATATAAGCAGAAACAAAGAGGGGATTCCGGCACTGACCATTCCTCCTATAGCATTGTAAAACTCAAGTCCATGTCTACAGCAGATAAATGGCACATGATCCCGAGTGCCTTGGTCAAAGAACTGCTGATCCAAGGACTGACCAATCTTCCAGGAAGTGTTTGCAGGATGTAACCAGCTGCTGTGTTTGCTGTCAAAACACAGGAATGCTGCACCCCGGGGAGAGTAGCACCACTTATGGAGATTGGCTGAAACAGGTGACATTGCATGAAAACTGCCAAGTTATTCTATGGTGATTTAATTCATACAATTCAGTGTGACCAAAAATAATAAGATGTTAATCTGAAACATGATAACAAAAATGGAAGTTTCAAAACGATATCTTGTAATATTTAAAGAGCCCTTCAGCTATTTCTTACATCAAATACCCTGACAGAAATTTTACTACAAGAGCACCATTAATTTGTGTATGTACGCATTAGTAGAAGAAATCATGTACTCCTTGAGTTTCCTTGATTAGAAATGTAAAACTCAAGTTCCACTGATTATTTTCTGATTTCCAGAACTTATTTGAGTGGTAATGGTATCTATTACAGACAAATAAATATTTTGCTTTACTTTCTTTTCAAAACTATTCAATGAGTAAACAACTTCAATGAGCAGATGGTAATCCCTACTACATAGCAGCTTGCTCAAATGATGTGCAGTGCAATAAGCAACTCATCCTCTTAATTGTGCAATCCTGTTAAATTTAAGCCCATACATCAAACTATTTTTATGGCATCACTATACCCCTTGACAGTGAAATAGAGGGCTAACAACGAGATACATCACAAGGTTTAATGTACGGAATCCACAAATTCTTAAGAAAATAAAGTGCCTCTTAATTCTAACATATTTCATGTATAGTTGAGAGTTTTACATGTAAAGAAGTCAGCTCCAATGTGTTTCATGTCTAGTGGTACTTGTCCTATAGCATGAGCGCCATCTATGACAGCCAGGGCGTCATGCTGATGACACAATTCCACGATCCTTTTCATGGGCATGACAAGTGCTGTTGGGCTTGTGATGTTATCTGTGCGGAACAAAAACAGATCAATACTGTACATCTGATGAACATGTTTTGGACCAAGTGTAAAAGCAATTTTCTGCACTTTAACCCTTTCATAATGTACGGGCTGTTTTTGTTGCAATACATAATGTAGTAAGTGATGTCATTGTACCAAATGCTTCTTGAATTGGCTATGACCTGTATCACATATGACATAAAATTTGATTCTCTTTTTAATTAATCCAAGCAAAATTACAGAGTAAAAGTGACTATGAATCAAAGGTACAGTATGCCAACAAAGGGTTAATCTAAATCCAGAATGACGCACTGGCTTTTGCCATAGGTTGTGGGTCTGAGATTTTGATGCAAGATGCTGAACAGCAACCCTGTGGAGTGCACCTGTCTCTCAGGGATTATGGGAATGTTGTGAGGTACAAGAAATTTTAATACAACCAATGACTCTAAGCAGAGACTGTCCACACACACCCAACCTTTCGGTCTTATTCCAAAACTCTGTATTACCATATTATCAAATGTGATGATCAGTGTTAGTGTAGGGGAGTTCACTTGATGCTTGTGACCCCCCTCCTCAATCTGTCTGTCAGTTTATATAATTAGACTAGTACTCTAAATACTACTTATCAATTTCACCCTTCACTTGTCAGTAATTCCAAGAAGCTGCTCATCCCAAAACTTTCTTTGACATCTTGATGAAAGGGTGAGGGACTGAGAGGTACTGGAAAGTACTGTATGTAATGAAATTTAGAATTGCATATTATTAATGCGATACTCAAGATGAGGTCAGTAACGTGGAAATCCCCCTTATGTTTTATCTGGATCTGCCCCTACTGACCTTACTTAAAAAATTAATAACGTATGTGTTCATACCAATAATCACCATTTTGATGCCTGGGTTTTGCTGGAGACTCTCCTCATATTTCTTAATGATCTGCTCTTCATTCTCAATGGGAAGTTTCAGCTGTAGCTTCAACCTCTGCACATCTGAAAATTGTAAATTTATATCTATCAACACAGAGAATCACTCTTAGTAGGTAGTTTCAGCTCTAGCTTCCACCCCTGTACATTTGACAATTGTAAATCTATATCTATCAGTATACAGAATGTCAAGGAAATTAAAATGGAAATCCTTTTAAGTTTATATCTGGAAATGTGAAAGATGAAAGAAATAATATTACATTGTATATATCGTCACCGTCTCCTAACACTGTCGTAGCTGATTTTTGGTAGATTTGCATTTACAACAGTATTAGGGGACGGTGACGATATAGCAAACACTATAGAAAAGATTAGGGTGGAAGAGGAGGAGGATGCAGTAAATACATGCACAGTAATACATGTATATGCAACGTCAGAACATCACTTTTAACTGCAGACTAATGATGAGTGCAGTTATGATGTTGCATTTATATTTAAACTTTAGAAAAACAAAAAAAATATTTAGACTGTTAAGGACTATCCTCATTTCCTATGAAATTACAAACACAAGATAGTTTAGTATCCCTTGAGCCTTTGTCATGTAGGCCCGGGCAAAAAGTAATCGGGTACCCGGGTCCCGAAATACCTATTAGCCTCCGGGACCCGAGATTACTTTTGAAAAACCCAGGTTTAATAATCGTGTAACCACCAGGCAGGAGACTCTGGATGAAGCCGGGCTTAGTAATCTTGTATTCATGAGAAAAGATGCTGGTAAAGTAATCATGCCTTATCAGGCTTGAAACAACAGAATAATGTGTCATCTAATTAACGCACAGGTAAAAGCGTCTAGCGACCAGCAGTTCCTCCCTCAAGTCCCTTTTTCCCTCTCTTCCTCTGTTCTCAGAATTTATTGCCGCTGTTTGATGATCTCTGTATCCTTACCGTAAACAATCCGAAGTTTGCAATTGCGAATGGTTATGGTCTTTTCTGTTTGTATTACTACATGTAGTTTATATTATTTCCTTTGGTTTTTATTGTCTTGCCTTCGCATAATATTTCTTTTACAACTTCTCTGTGTATTTTGAAGTCTAAAGTTCTACCTACTATAAGATGATGAAACATTGAAGAAAAACAATAAAAAAGGGCATTATTGTGAATACAAAAAATTATTGTGAAGACAACAAAAAAAATCCATATTCACTTTTGGAGAATGGAAAGAAAAGAAAAAAAAAAGGAATAAAGAATAAAAAGCTAGTCCTCATCACCGCATTAGAGTAGCTAAGGAGATGATGCTTAGGAACGGGAATGGAAGGGTTGATCTGTTTCGACAATAAATAATATCACGTCGCAAGCATACTGTCACTAACCTCAAATCCGAAACCCAGACAAAGACCGGGCGAGTAACGTTAGGGACCTGGGTGGGTACGATGCCTGGGTTGGGCGGGTAACGAGCTTTACTTATAGTGATTAAAGCAGCCATTGATTGCTAATGTATCTCGCCAGCTAGGTAGTAATCGTGAGTAATCGGGTACCCAGGTTTTGAATATGGCGATTACTATTACCCGAGATTACTTCTTGGACCGGGTTTGGCACAGGCCTATTGTCATGGGCTGATGGCTATTTCGTACTCCAATGAAATACAATTCAATGAGGCCTGTGCAGCACTCCTCTTTGGTCATGTGTCAAAGGATATTATCATCATAACTAAAAGGAAATTATCACCATAACATACTATTTTGCACTTCGGCCTACAATTCTCTTTGTAAATCCAAAGTGAGCTGCAGCAAAGTTACACAGCAATGCATGTTCTCTGCACTTTAACAACAAAAAAAAATGGGGTTTTAGATCTTTTTGCCTTAAATATGCTTTGGTGTGCAACTCTGGCACTGCTCACTTTGGATCTGACATGGAAGATTGCATGTCAGGGTGCAAAATGGTGCAATCTTTATGATGATGTATGGCACATGATCTATTACTCTCAGAAGTGCAAACCCTGCATGGACCTCATTAATCAAACAATTTTTCACATCAGTGTCATATATCTGTATGATATTATTCTGGGACTCTCCCAATGTGTGCTCAGGCTAAGATTTAGAGCAAAATTAGGGTTAGGAGTGGCGGTCTCTGGATATGGTTCATGGACTCTCCTAAAGGGTGCATTATCTCCAGAACCCTGTCCCTAGCCCTAATCCAAGCACACCCTGGGAAAGTTTCAGATTCACATCAGGCAGAGATACTGAAGAATACTTATAAACTGAGGTGACCCTTAACTCATCCAATCTTGACTACTGGTCAACCACTCTTAACTGTTCCAATAATACGAACCTGGTCTGATTCGCGAGGTAAAGTCAGCACACAAATAACTAATGGAGCCATAGGTCAAAGTCGCATCTAACACAATGTCCCCTGACTTGAATGGGTAGGACCTCATTACAACGTTGATTGCTGTACGAAGAGATAATTCATCATTCAATGTTTAACTGAAAATTCAAGCAAAAACAGTTGGCCCATCAATTACAGACTGACTGATAAAAGATGATTTTGGCGCAAAAGCTTTGCTGCAAAAACGCAAGATGAAGGCTAGGATGATGATGAATATGATAATGATGATGACATGCTGGTATGAAGAACAGTGATGATAAGATATTGACTGCTGGAGGAAGAGATAATTTATAAAACAACAGTTAACTGCCAATTCAAACAAAACCAATGGCCTGGCAAATATTGCAGAGTGATAAAAGATAACATGGAATAGGGGAGGAAGAAGTGGAAGGAAAGGCAATGACTAGGATAATGATGCTGATTATGATGATGATGATGATGATGTATCGATATGAACACTTACGATGATGGGGATAAAATGATGATGACACTAGGGAAAATAATTTAGATGCTGGGAATAACAGTAACTGTTGAGTAATTTTAGTTAGAAGTCCTTCTAATATTGAGTGCTCCTTATTCCATCCGAAAATAATATTTCTAAGCAAAGATCACGAGTTGGTTCCACATAATCAATACTCCTCAGCTCACAAAAACTGAGATCATCTACTAAATTTTATGCAGTTAACACACTGTGCAGTTGGACTCTCTGAACAATGCATGTATAATAATAGAACCTTGATATAAATATAGTATGCCTTGGTGCATGAAAGAAATGTATGTATTTTTGAAGTATATTTAGAATCGAGGTCCACCTTTGTAATGAAATGATAGAATAATCATGAATCCGTGCTTGTGGAGCTCAAACTTAATAACCAGGTGTTAAATGAATACTTATTATTGAGGTTCCATTGTGTTGCATTTATGCAGATTACAATGAATTATTAATCTGACGATGATGACCAGAATGGGAATGACTATGTCCATGTCACTAAAACGCTATACACTACAGTGGAACTCTGATAATACACCCACTCTTTGACACATAATATGTGAAAAAGCATTACGCTCATTCCACATTAGCCAAAGTTATTATTTTTTTTGGATGATTTGAGTTGTTTATATTCCTATGATCTTCCATTTATTTTCTTTCTCCTATTAAAAGAAATGTAGAGTTTAGATTCTTTATTATATTTCAATTTTACAAGCTAATCCACATATTGCTTCACTGTTTTGCTTGAGTTACAGGTTGAGAGTGCTAAATTTCTCAAAACCTCAAACACTGACTTAGGCAAATATGGAATAAGCATGACAATATGACATATTTTTGTCTACATAAACAATTTGGAACAGTAAAGAATACTTTTGAATTTGGGAGATGCAATTACCTGAGGTAACATTGTCGACTAGTAACACATTCTCTAAATCGGCTCCAATAAAATCAGCAACAACTTCCCTTGCCTGATCCATGTACTTCTTGGCATTGAGACGGTACCAGAGATCAGGGTGTTCCTCTCTCTCCTTGTTATATCTGTTGTACAAGATATAAGAAATAGAGTCTAGAATAGTAAATTCTAGTGACAATGTTCTGTTCTTATTCTGTAAATGATGACACTGATAATGGAGAAGTGACATGGTGGCTAAAGCAGTCAAAGTGATGATGAAGATGGTGGAGGTGCTGGTGGTGATGGTGATGTGATATGATGCGGAGTATTATGATGATGCGTCCGCATTATGACAATGCTAAAAACATCTAGGCTGGCATCTGTGGGGTGAGACCTGTAATGTCATAATGATGAAGAAGTTAAAATAACTTCAAATATGATGATAGCAGCCCCATCACTGACAGCCCTTACTTACAGTGATTATGGTATCCATGCTGGCATAAACTTTGCCACCTCCTTTGTACCAAGTACTTACTCAGCTTGCAACTCCAATATCCGCTTAGGGACAGCCCCATAACTCCCATGGTTCAGGAAGGCGATGCCTGGCTTGAGAAGAAACTCTTTCTCTCGTAGCTCTTTACCAAACTTCAGTTCTGACAAGCCTGTAGTGTCCAGATGATACTCTCTGGGCTTGTAGCCAGCATCTGAAAGTTCCCAAAGCTCAGGTTAAAGTCCAGACGGGTGAGATAGATGAGTACGAGTTTCAAAGGCATTGATCAGGCCTCTCTGTCCATAATATACCTGGATTTTATAACTTACTAACTCTCTCTCTCTCTCTCTCTCTCTCTCTCTCTCACACACACACACACACACACACACACACACACACACACACACACACACATATTAAAATATGTTCTAACAAAAGCAAACAGGCATTCATCCAGCCACCTACCCACCCAGCCAGCCAGCAATCCATCCATCCATCCATCCATTCATCCATCATGCAGTATGAGCTCACGTACTCAACAACCTCTCATATTCGATTTGTTGTAATATCCTAGAGGGCCTATCTACTTTATACCACACTCTATACATGAACTCAAACTCCTCACACAAATTCGAAAGAATGGACCCCCCCCCCNCCCGTAACATCCCACAGAACTGCCGTTCGTGAGATCCCATGGCTTTATAGATGATATCCTCAAACTATCTCTGGCTACAGGTTGAATTTCATCACCTACTTCCCTACTTCCGACTCTCCTTATCCATTCTCTCTCTCCACCCTCCCTCTCTGCCCTGGATCGAACACCTTCGCCCCTGAACACTGCAACAAAAGATCACGCTACTGAAAAAGATGCTGAGAATACAAGCTTAACCAGGCCAAGTATAGTGCCGGTGGGTGAAGAGGAAGGATCGGGTAGGTAGCCCACATACTAACTTAGCATACTGCCTTACTGTTGCTATTGGTATAAGGTTCATGCCGATTCATGCGGCACTAGGGGAGAGAGAAACAGTAAAGCCGCTGGTAGCTGTACTACATACTTACTTGGCTTGATTAGTGCCATAAAAATAAATTGTTTCTAGACTTAGTTTCCTCTCAATTCACGTCACCGCCTATCAGATCATCATAGACAATAGATAAGGACACTGGAGAATGTTTCGGCTGACAGAAATTCAGTGTCCGATTTAGGCATGACCGAATGGGCACTGGCTCTGGGCCTTACGCATTTAGGAGGTTTTTCACTCAGATGAGGAGTTATGTAATGAAAAAGACGATGAACCCCTCCACACACACACACACACACGCACACACACACACACACACACACACACACACACACAC
>JAWQUT010000015.1:610074-620667 GCA_033807755.1 Ellobium chinense | reverse complement strand
GGGGTGGGGGGGATAACCTATAGCCACAATCACAATTGTATAGCATACTCGAAAAAACAAAAACGACTCTCGCTCTGCATATCTTTGCATCAGTAAATCAGTAGCGCACGAAACTTAATAAGCGACGAGAGAGTAACTCAGAAGGGAACATAGAGAACAATAAGTGTATTAGGCTCTAACAACAACTAGGTGTGAATGAAAAAAGTGTAATAATTATATTCTTAACAATGATTCATTCGCGCCCCATCCAAATCACTCGATCTCTCATCAGTCGCACACTCGCTCATAGCTATACTCCCATATTCTTCTCTCTCTCTCTTTCTCTCGCTCTCTCTGTCTCTCTGTCTCTGTCTCTCTCTCTCTCTGTCTCTCTCTCTCTGTCTCTCTCTCTCTCATACCTTGAAATTCATAGTAATGGAGAATATTAAGCTCGATACAGAGTTGTCAAAAAAAAAAACAAAACATGAATCTGACCCCATATGGCGTTTACTGTCTTTTTTCACGGTCTTGGGAGCCCACCCTTAACCTCGTGGAGTCGTTAGACGACAAGCCCTCGATAACTCTCACATTGATAAGCATGATTAACCGATATCTTAATGAAGTGCACACCGTTTAATTGCATGTTCTTCCGAAGGATGAAAAAAAAAGTTGCGATTGAAGGGAGCAAGTAAAGTTGTATACATGTACTGTTCTTTCAGAACTAGAAGAACACAAAAGGTTGCAGTTAAGTGAAAGTATATAGCGATTAGACAGCTTGTGGTAATGCGGAGCTCACTTTCTTATATTTCGTTGGTGTGATGCAACAGTATTGCACAACTAAGATAGTTGTTACATAATATAATTCTCCCAGCTGCTGTCCATTTATAGCCTTGTCGCAACGCAGGGTCACCTCTATGCAATAATCTCGTAACTAACTCAGTAAATAGAAGCGGCACATACACGGTTGTTGCAACAAAAATATGGACAGCCTTAAGGATAGGGGACGGATGGGGAGGGAATGGGGCTCGTCTTCAGGTTCTGCATCTGCAAGTTCAGCACTATGATTGACAACACTGAAGAATTTAGATTGGTCAAACATGAAATTAGGACCTGTTAGGTAACATCCTTTGGAATAAATAAAGCAGCAGCAGCAGCAAAAACAATAAGATTAATTGTTCTGGAGGTAGCAACAGCAGCAGCAGCAGCAGCAGCAGCAGCAGCAGCAGCAGCAGCAGCAGCAGCAGCAGCAGCAGCAGCAGCAGCTACAAATACCAAAGATAAAAAGAAAGGAGGAATCAGCCTGACATTCATGGACTGTCTTCGAGGTATCCGCGGCTCACTATTGCCTAATGATAACCACTAATCAGTGGTTCTACACGCGCGTTAGGGTGAAATGTAATATTAGGCTTTGTTATACCAAGTTTCTTTTAAACGGGCCAAATAAGATCCTCTCTGTGATGTAGCTCTAATAAGCAAATGGAGGTAATACACGTTCATGCGTAAATACTTGGCTTTGCCCTGATAGTAATTTTAAAATTGTCACAGGCGTTAATTTTAGTTAAACACCGTTTGACCTTTCATTCATACACAAGTTGCAACCTTTCAACCATCCACTACTCAAATCAAGTCTCGTTCTTAATATTTTCTCAGAATTTTCTCTTCGTTTTCTTGGTTCGTCACTGGACTCTTGCTCTCTGCCTACCATTGTCGTAAAAAAATATTGGATTACAGCAAGTTAAAAGGGAAACACACTTACAGTTTTCCTTCATCTTTGCCAAGTCCAGTCGTTTTGCCTGCGGAGGATTCGCCATGTAACGATCCAAAAGAAGGAGGTCAGCGTCAGTCAGCGCACGTGAAAAGTCCGAGTCGGGTATCGGATACGCACAGTTCGGCTAGCGGTGCAAACAATGAGAAGACTACCACAAAAAGAGGCCGAAGCGTCTATCACAGCTTACAACGTTATGCCTGTATATTTATAATATTACCTAACCACCTTAGTCACGCCACATCAGCAGATTGCCGCATCGTTATTTTTATCAAATTTCTTCATGGTGTATATAACCCGTAATAAAGTAGGCTAGACGTAGACTTTCCCTACAGCTCTTGCTAGTTTGCAACGTAGTACTTTGTGTTTTTGTGACATTGACTTACATAAATGCTTTGTGAGGGATGATCTTTGGTCCACTTGAGGTACATTGCAGACATTACATTCGTTTTAAACAGTATAATGAGCTACATTTTCCCCCGTGAATTGAATTTGATGATACAGGTTTTACTGGACCTCACATCAAAAAAGAAAGAAAGAAAGTTAGCTTCCAAACAATCCAAAAGTTTTGGTCTCGAAATTTTGTTTCTTTTTAAAGACTGGGATGGATGGGGACGGGGGAAAGAGTTTCGTGGACGTCTGTGCTTGTTTCTTCAATTTGCTGCCTCTTAGCACTCCTCATGCCCTTTGTATCCCTTAAGGTCCTTGGAATCTATTGGTTTTTTTTCTTCTTCTTTTGGCCCTATTAACATTTTATGTTATTCTACACTGCCGGGAAATTTCTGCCCGATCTTTTAAGGAGAAGAAAAAGGGGGTTCAACGGCCGAAGTTTTTCACAAATCTCTTTCAAAAAAAGTCACCTTAAATTCTGATTTGGTCACCAGTTTTTCATCAGGCTGGTTTTGACCGCGTGCTAATACACAGACCTACACACTTTATTTTTTTTTTGTTTGCTATCTAGAAGGCTCACACTGTACCTGAAACTTTAAAATTGGATGCTTTATGTAGATCACATGTCATTTTACATATTTCTACACCCTGACACTGGCTGGCAAGGCCCCCCAAAAGGGTGATTTTATATATTAGCGGATTAATTGGATCGTACACAATGAGTGATTTGCCCTTCTAATAGGTCCCAAGAATCTTATTGAGATTTCTCAATAGTTTTGTCGAGTTGGACTCAGTTCTTTTCAATCCTCAAAGTTGTGGCTTCTCTGTTTCTAACTTAAGCAAAGTTGGTTCGTATTTTCTTATCTTTCATCTCGGTTTGCTCATTTGAGAACTTGCGCATTAACAATGGGTTCTCTAACTATCGTAAGAATTACATTAGTGCATTGGTGCTGAGTGTACACTTTTTTTTTTTTCAACGCAGAATGCAATTCCTTATGATGATAAGAGATCCCACCGTTAATGTACAGGCTCTCAATTGTCACTAAAAATCATCTTCATTTCCACCTTCATGAACGGGAGCAAGGCATTCCACAGCTCATTCATAACGAAAAGACCCTGATGGTCGAGCTTTCTCTGGGGTTAAAGACAGTGTAGATATTTAAAAATGACGTTTATTTTGTCCAAGACTTGCCGGAAGGAAGACTTAACGGAGGAGCTGTGGTGCCGCACAGCTGATGCCATAGCGCGATTAACTGGACCGAAGTTTTCTCTAGAATCACGAAACCGTTTCTCCTTTCATTCTTTCCTTCACTCACTTCATACTATATAGAGAGCTTTGAAGTTCTTTGCCACGCATCTATCTGTCTGTCTGTCTGTCTGTCTGTCTGTCTGTCTGTCTGTCTGTCTGTCTGTCTGTCCTTATTCCAGGACACACCATCTGTAGTGGAAGAGCATATCATATTACTGTTGTGAATGAATAGGCTGGGGCTGCTGATATTAGATAGACGATTATTATAACTTGCATTTTGTACGGCCTCATTTTCAGCTAAAGTGGTCCGTTGTTCTTGCTGACGGAGAGAGTAACAAATATAAGTATAAATATATAAGAGCTATACCCGGATTCAATCAAATAGTCTACATGTTTGTGAACTTTCTTTCTCAGGTAACCGACATGCCCATGCTCGTCTAGATTTAGCCTACAGTAACGATTATGTCCTCTTACCGAGTTTTATAATTTTCGGCGGCCGGAGAAAACTGTGTAGAAAGTGGAAAGGTTATGATTTTTTTTTTTTTTAGGTAATAAAACTTATCTCATTATATTATCTGAAGATAATGATGATGATGATGTTAATGATACTGGTGATTGTGGGTCTATGCCCACATATTAAAAATATCCTTCAGAATTGTTTCCCTCCGTCTACAGTGACACACGATCCGCTCGCTAGGTTCTCTCAACATGTTTGTACCTCGGATCACCCTCTCACCCCTCCCACCCCCTCACCCCCTTTGAATGTTAGACATATAAATATTATTTTATTGCTGCTACGGCTACCCCAGGTCTAGCCATCTCATGGCATGAAAAAGAGACCCGCGAACCCTAAATCTGTCCCTGTCTAGATCAAAAGTCCCTGTCCGTGTTTGTTTTGCCTCAGCAATTCAAAAAAAAAAAACGCTGCCTGCCATGGTAGCAGCCAAACATAACGGCGCGAAAAACGCCCCAAATATCAGTATGATAATATAAACCTCAGACCAGCTAGAACCAGTCTAGCAAAAGAGAGGGGGTGGGGTGGGAGAGAAATCAATAAAATATTTGAATAGCTTTCGAGAGCGCCATATCAATGACGTCGTGAGGTGTCGCTGTGGGTAATGATGGGACGGAATCGATGACATTTTTTATGGGTCATTGGGATAAAATCTGTGCCAGTATTCAAAACAAAACCCGAATACCTGTATTGAGAGCGACATACGGCTATGAACTTATTTCAGAGACGGATAAAAGTCCCTATTGAAATTGAGTGAATCCATAGCTACTCAAGTGCATAACTTCAATGCATACGCCCATCCCCACCGTTAAGTTTAACAGCTGTAACTTGTCTCTTCGAGGTGCAAGAGGTGCAAAGGGCGATAAAAGAGATCTAGGTGAATTAACCTGGAACTGGTAAGCTATCTGCCCCATTTAGTATTTACTGGCAATAAAATATCGAAAAATACACTTCTTTCTTTCTTTCTTTCTTTCTGTTTTTTAAATGGAAACAATCGTTGTCAATGGTGCATGCCTTTCTTCTTTCTATCTTTGGGCTTTCTTTCTTTCTTTCTTTCTTTCTTTCTTTCTTTCTTTCTTTCTTTCTTTCTTTTAAATCAGATGATAATATTTATCAGTGGTGCACTGTCCCGTTTTGTCTACTGTGAAAGGTCGAGAACGAAAGGAGAGGTGACATACAGTATAAAAAGTTATAAGTCATTTATCAAATTCTATGGGTTACGAGGAATTGAACTGCGGCTCGCGGGAATACACTCAGCCTGATCTGCGTCGAACGTCAATGCCAGCATAAATAAGCGATTAAATCGTGGGTATTGATCAGAAATCAATATTCTGGGCGAGATCGCCTTTTATGGAAATCGAAAATGATACTTTCTGGCACGTCAGCCAGTGCTACTAAACAGCAGATTAAAATATTGGCGGTGGTGAGGTGGGGGTGGTGCTGTGGGTTTTGGTGAATGAGAAAAATAAGGGGGAAGGGGGGGGGGGGGGTTGTGTTGCTTAGCAGCTACCTAGGAATTGATTCATCAGAGGTACCGTTACGCGCGAGAAGAGTGGTCCTCCAATCAAAACATGCGGGGCGCCGGATTGACAGGCATTATGGGTAGGGATTATTTAAGAGCTCTCATCGCCACTTGGGTGTCACTTTCACATCCATACCCACCAGCACCGCCACCGAGGGGATTTTTTTTCTGGGAACAATTATTTTACATTAAACCCACATCAAGATGCGTGAGATTGTGCACATTCAGGCAGGCCAGTGCGGCAACCAGATTGGTGCCAAGGTAATATTTTATTTGTGTGTCCTTGGATGCCCATGATTAAGCTTGATAAAGTCAAAATAAGGGTTCAGATTTCTGCGGAGAATTCCTAAGAAATGTACATTCATTTGGCTGAAAATTTCTGCCGTATAAAATTTAACCTTATGCTTTCAAATGGATCTATCATACATCTAATAAGTTCAGCTTGTGACGGCCAGCACAGTAACTAGACTGATGCCAGGGTAGTATGTTATCCGTTTGTCTGTCCCGTGCTGTAACTTTTATAAAATGAAGCAGGAAGCGACATTATTCCTTCATTTGTCTGCAGATTTCCACGTAGGATTCTCTACCCCTGTGCACACGGGTGGCACAGAACGGTTGAACATATTCAGCTACCGGAATGCATAATTCTTAAGAATTCTGTTCAAAATGTAAGATTCTCAGACAGTAGGATTTAATTTCTAGATGTGGCTAGTCTTGTATAGGCAGAAGCCCTTTATTCTGATATGAGTTTTTGATTTCATCTATCATAAAATCCCTTAAAATCGTCTGGCATATTTATGTCAGAGAGTCACAGGGCCGAAACACTTGTTAAAGGAAAATACCTTTCTCTGAAGATCCTCTGTTGCGTAGCTCTCCGAATCAGAGAGTTCCTGTCTTTGTCACTCCCTCATGACAGATATAGGGTTTGGGTCCTGTTCTTTTAAAAAAAAAAAACTTTTAAGCTATTACAAGACGTGTGGAAAAGAAATCGCGGCACCATTTTTTTTTCCGACCAAATGGGGACGCAGAACAGTGCGCTATGATTATAACATGTTATACCGTAAATTTCCAAACGGCCTTATTTTTTTGTCCGTGTCACCGTAAGGAACCCCTTCATGTATGATATATTATGCTTGTCGGGGCTTGCACGTGAATGCGAGCCAACTTTAGTCAAAGAACTTGGTCTGGTTGTAATTTCCATATTGAAACTTGCTAGGCCTATATCGTTCAGCGACATAAACTGAAAATAGAAGGGACTCCAGAAGATCGACACATATTGCTGAGTATACGGTATGCCCTTTCAAAAATACAGTTGAGCCAAAGAATTGGAACTTACATTTAACTGCCACATTTTTTTTTCACATAAAGAAGATTTTACTGTTCTTTATCAAAATTACTAGATAATGCCAGCTTCTGTTACTCCCATTTATTCCCATGCTCCCTATGAGTTGCAGTATATTAAAGGGTTCCGCTGCTAAGAGAAAAAACTTCTGAGTTGTACAAGGCCATTTCTTAAATATCATGTAAATAGAATATACTGTACAAGTGAAAAAAAAACAACAATAACAAAAAATATTTGCCGAGAGATATTTCTGTTACAGCAGGCTTTCCTTTTGGGAGTCAGTAACAGGCTAGTTATCAAAACATTTCGAGCAGTGGAACTCAGATCCCTCATATAACTCCACCTCTCCTCAGCGAGGGAGCGCCTGGCCGCGTCAGTTGATTACGCCATGTTAATGTTTCGCTGATTAAGTTACAAGGCGAACTAGTCGGTCGCCAGTTTCTCTTAGCTGGGCAGGGCGTGACGGGATAATCTGACACCCGCATCGGCCGTAAATAGTGATAAGAGCTTATAGATGCCTACCGTGCGCCACAAGGGCTTCTAAATTGTCACATATAAGAAACTAAATTGCATCTTTTTTAAAATCTTGTTTTTTTTTCATCCTGTCAGTTCTGGGAGGTGATCTCAGATGAGCATGGCGTTGATCCCACTGGCACATATCATGGTGACAGTGATCTGCAGTTGGAAAGAATCAATGTCTACTACAATGAAGCCACAGGTAGGTCTTTACAATGGTATTTATTCGTGCATGTAAGGATCTTTTCTGTCCATCAGGAAAACTGGGGTTGCAAATTATCGCAGATTTCTTCGTTTTTGAGGCTCTGGTGCAATTCTGGAAATATTCGCAAATTTAGACATTTTCCACAAGTTTGGTGCAAATTTTGCCAATTCTGACCCAACAATCAACTTTTTTTATAGCACGGTTGCAACATTATGTCAATAGAACACACAGAAAATGTGTTCCATTTCTACAACCTCGCAATGGTCCCGAAGTAAACAATTCGACGTGATGATAAATATAACAAAGTTAGAAAGCTATTTCTGCAAATTGAGTGCAAATTTTGATGCAAATTTTACCGCACTTTGCATGCAAAGTTTGCAATTTTTAATGTAGATTTTGAGGATTTGCAATGCAGATTTCAGCTGGGACAGTCTGTTTTTCTCCCGACCAATAGATGTCACGAATTCAAAAAGCTTAATTTGGCTTATGCACCACAATTTTCTCTTTGAAACACAAAAAATAGGTAAATTTGATTTTCTGTTCTTAAGAGAAGCTTTCTGGTCTCAAAATAGATATTTAAGAGATTACGTATTCAGCATGGAATTTACAAACTGCCAAATTACCTTAGAACACATGTGCTCAAGACGGTTTTCTAGTCTTCGTCTATATTCCACAAATATTGTGATGAGAACGGTCTCTGAAACCTGTACCATAGTGCAAACGTAAGCTGTCTCTTAACCAATCATGCATTCGGGTAGTATACATGATGTTTATATGTATGTTGTATCGTTATCCATGTCTTGTGTCAGCGCTTTCACTTAGAGGGGGAATAGAATAAACTTGGTCATGCAGGTGAGTGCAAAGGGGAAGGGGTGGGAGTGGAGTAAAAGCGGTGACTATCTTTTTCCACTGGCCAATGAAAATTGAAAATGAAAATACAGCTTTATTTAGCCTGTAGGGAATTTGTTTTACAATGTCATATAATGTTATACGTTTCAGTCATAATACAAACACATATTATAACAATACATGTAAATACATAATATTACAAGTAAAATACATAACAAAGTCATAGCTGGTCGCCAGCGGTGCAGCGCCCTGGTCCCCCCAGCTCTAAAGCCAGATACTCATTTACACCTGAGTCGAGTGAGGAAAAGGAAACGAAATGTCTTTCCCAAGGACACTACAGCGTAAACCGCCCAGCTCGCGAGTCAAACACATTTAAACTTTAGACAATTAGCTTATTCTAGCTCAGTGAACGTGTCCGAATACTGGTTTGTTTTGATGTTACTACTGGTAACATTGTGAAGATCGGTAAAGATCAGTGTCATTGCGCTAGATAATCATGTCATGAGGACTTGAGCTATCGGGTCGGTATGAATGGAAAGAGTAAACAGATTATAAATCATGTCACTGTCACCCATTATACTATGTTTGAAAAGCATGTCCAGAGAAGTAGACCGCTATACAACAAACAAACCAAAAGGGAATCGTTCTATCGACCTTCGATTTCATAGGGAGCAGCCCTTCCCATAGTCTATAACCTATACAGCTTTGTTATTACGGTATTGAACACAGGATAACAACATTAAGCAGTGCGATCCTTGAATTTTTATGAAAGCAGGGATCTGAGAGGGCATTGACCTGTCAATCCTGATCAGTTGGATTTAACTCACTGATGACTGGCCATTATACAGTTTTTAAGAAAAGTCAAAGAACAAACAACATGAGAGAACTGGAATGGCCGAGTTAATTTACGGAACATCTTATTACATCATTAGAACTCAGCCAAGTAGAAGGAAGAAGATGTCATAGCACGCTGTTAGTCCTTGGGCGGCGAACCGTAAAGAGCGTTATGTCCACATCTTCAGGGGGTTAGGCCCCTGTCTCACTCCCAAACAAACAAAACCTGCAACCAACCAACTAACCAACCAATAGACAGACAAACAAAAACAAACAAATAAACAAACAGACAAAAATAACAGCAAACAAACAAACAAACAGACAGACAAACAAACAAACAAACAAGCAAGCACGCAAACAAAAAAAGTCCTCTCAGAGTTATTTATAATGTTCAAGAGCTGAGAACCTCCGAATCATCGTAAACATGTTAAGAATTACAGGGTGTCGTCCCTTATTTCAACATCGTTGTTCCTTTCCCCATTCCCTCCTCGTCTCTCCTCCCCCTCCGGCAACCCCCATCACAACTTGCTATTACTGGGAATCCGCCTTGACCAGTTTAGTTTGCCTTACAGGTGGCTATTTCTATAATAAGAGATGTTACCAGATGACGGTTATGGTTAGCCTAGCAACGTAGGCCAGCGCGGCTAGCTGATTGGTAGAGGGCGGTGGCACTGGTTGGAAAGCAGTGGTGTATCCAGTCAATGAGTGGCTGATGATCACGCTCCACAGGCCTGCGTGACCTTGGTAAACAGCTCTATAATGGCATCACACATTCGGTTCACATCGAACTTTCCTTTCCAGGAGGCAAATATGTGCCCAGGGCCATCTTGGTGGATCTGGAGCCAGGCACCATGGACAGTGTCCGCTCTGGCCCCTTCGGTCAGATTTTCAGACCAGACAACTTTGTCTTTGGGCAGTCAGGTGCCGGCAACAACTGGGCCAAAGGTCACTATACAGAGGGTGCTGAGCTGGTGGATTCTGTCCTTGACGTAGTCAGAAAAGAGGCTGAGGGATGTGATTGTCTACAAGGTAAGCTGAGTGGGCTAATTATGTGATTGTTTCGCTTAACCACATAGAGTGATAACATGTATTGTGTTATTGTATCTGTGTCATATCGATGAATTTCTGAAACTAGGTCGTGCATGTGATGTTTGTCCAAATGTAATGCATTCGTGTTGCAAGTTTAGAAGACAACAACTACACTGGAGGTGAAGTTGCAAGACTCCGACATTAGTCATATTAGTATTTCCATGATATTCACGTCATAGTCAGTAGCTGAAAACCATGTTAACCCTCTAGTGCCCAGCCCTATTTACAATGGCACAAAAAGTCCGAGCTCCAGTTTTTGGATCATTTCTGGATCCACCACTATACTGGAACAAGCATCAAAATGATAATAATAATAATAATAATAATAATAATAATAAT
>JAWQUT010000015.1:599100-609656 GCA_033807755.1 Ellobium chinense | reverse complement strand
GAGAGAGAGAGAGAGAGAGAGAGAGAGAGAGAGAGAGAGAGAGAGAGAGAGAGAGAGAGAGAGAGAGAGAGAGAGAGGAGAGATTTCAAATAGAATATGAATAAGAAAATTAGTAAAAATGACCGTATAAGGGTTTAAAAAGCGGTTAACAGGGTTTCAAAGCACAGCATAACCTCTTGATCTCGAACTGCGAACATTTATGATTCAGGAAGCACGTCAAAATGTTACAGTGCATCGGCTCTAATTGCTTAGAATCTACATAGTTCAGTGCATTGGTCCAAGCTGTTCTACCTTCATATTTTTTGTTTTCATGAATCGAAACACCTCACAAAATTGAATCTATGAACTGTTACCCTAGAGTTCGACTTTGCGAGGTCCTGCAGTAATAGAATGCTGAGACATTGCATGACCATGGCCCTACACTGTCTTCATTTCATCACTAGGTGTCTGACACTGTTGTGGAACCCTACAACTGCACCCTGTCAGTTCACCAGCTGGTAGAGAACACAGACGAGACATTCTGCATTGACAATGAGGCTCTTTACGACATCTGCTTCCGTACCCTTAAGTTGACCACACCCACCTACGGTGACCTCAACCATCTGGTCAGCGCCACCATGTCCGGTGTGACCACTTGCCTCAGGTTCCCTGGTCAGTTGAACGCTGACTTGAGGAAACTGGCTGTCAACATGGTTCCCTTCCCTCGTCTCCATTTCTTCATCCCGGGCTTTGCTCCTCTCACATCTCGTGGCAGCCAGCAGTACAGGTATGTCTTCGACTCTTCGTGCACCCATTAATCTAATGAGCTTGCTCCTTCGAAATTTTATCCGAAACCTGAAACCTTCGGCAGGGGTTGAACATAAACTTTGTTGCTCTTGTGTTGCGATTTCCTGGTAACATGCCAAACTCAGAATAATTTCATTATATGAGACACACTTTAGGTTGTGCTTGTCTCCACGTCTCATACAAACTAGATCTAGATTTAAATTGCCATGGACGAGCAAAAAATACCAACAATCTCTCTCGTAAGAAGACACTCTTCTCTCGCATCCTTAGTTTTCATGATGTGCTATTCTTTGCCTTCCACAGAGCTCTAACTGTGCCAGAGTTGACCCAGCAGATGTTTGATGCCAAGAACATGATGGCTGCTTGTGATCCACGTCACGGCCGCTACCTGACAGTGGCTGCTATGTTCCGTGGCCGCATGTCCATGAAGGAGGTTGATGAACAAATGTTGAACGTCCAGAACAAGAACTCCTCCTACTTTGTGGAATGGATCCCCAACAACGTGAAGACTGCAGTTTGTGACATTCCTCCTCGTGGTCTCAAGGTAGGCAAACTGTTGTATGCCAGAATGTTAGGTACAGTATTTATAATTTTTTTGACAAGCTGTCTCTGAAAATTGTGCAACTTCTATGCAAAATAAAAAAACCCCAACAAACTTACAATTACCTAAGCCTATCGGTCAGGGTGAGAAGTGATAAATGGAGACAACTGTCAGCCCTAGAGAGCTTTGTCCTAATATAACAAACAGGCATCCTGCACAACTAACTGCAGATGCTGATCTGACGCTCAAACCGCTGCTACATGTATCATTCATTGTTGAGTAATTCATCAGTTTTACAAAGTACCTTATCTTCATGTTTCAGATGTCTGCCACATTCGTTGGCAACAGCACAGCCATCCAAGAATTGTTCAAGCGTGTCTCCGAACAGTTCACAGGTCAGAATACAATTCTATTTGGTTATTTATCTAACCGTGTAAACATGCTAGATGTTGATCTTATTTTGTTGTTTATGTAATGAAAACTTTAAAGAGACCATTCTGTAAAGTTGATACAAGCACTGAGTGAAACTGTTGGGGAGGGGAGAGAGAGACTTCCTGAGCTGGATAAAGCCAATGCTCGCAGCGATCCAAAAGAAGACAAGACATTATTGAAAAACACCACTTAATACTAGCCCGGTGGTATGCCAGACAGTGCAGGCTGGCCCATTCTTTCTCCTCATCTCTCTCTCTCTCTCTCATTCTCTCTCTCTCTCTCTGAGAACTTCGGCCGGCGATCCCACTTGCCGAGCAAAAATGGAATTCCCGGTGAGGCAAAAAAAAAANGGTGAGAAAAAAAAAAAAAAAGGGAGCTGGATTCTTCAATTTGTTATTACTTCTACCGATGCCACAAAAGGGACGTTGCCCCTCGCCGGAGCTTTTCGTTTAGAAATTAGAACTCCATTCTTCGTCTAGTTCAGCAAGGGGCGCTACTCAGGAAATTCCCAGGCAATGGTTTACCGTTAGCCCGCCTATATGAAAAAGGCATTTATGTTGGTGGTGCTGTCTAATATAGAACGTTATTTTAAAAAGCCATGCACACTACCGGTTCTAGTGTCAATTCATCGTCAACGCCGACAATTGAAAGATTTGGTTTCTTTATCTGTACATTTATTACAACTGCTAACTTTAGATGTTTTACAGTTTTTCAAATCTTTGAAGCCTACAGCAATGCAAGATTTTGTGTATGCAAATTCAGCTGACATCCTTTTCAAACAATGTATTCTGCAGCTATGTTCCGTCGCAAGGCTTTCCTCCACTGGTACACTGGTGAGGGCATGGATGAGATGGAGTTCACTGAGGCAGAGTCCAACATGAATGACTTGGTCTCTGAGTACCAACAGTACCAGGATGCCACTGCTGAGGATGAGGGTGAATTTGATGAAGAGGAGGACGAGGAGCAGCAGCACGCCTAAGAAGAATCAAGCAGCGCAGCAGTCTCAGTGCAAACGCAGCCAGCACGCTTCCAACCAATCAGCATGCGATTTGCACCTTGCGAGGCAGCAACTCAGGAGCCCAGAGAACAACTTTTATTATCATTATTGGTTTTTATTATTTGTTAAACAGTTATTTTCTTCTTGTTTAGTATGGTAGTATCTTTTTAAAGAGAAAATACAAGGTCTTTACAAACTTTTTTTTGCATAAATTATTTTCTTGTGTAAACAAGTTTTTGATACTCTGTGACGAAAAAGAATGACCAAGAAGGTTGCTATCAACACTGCTAGGTTATTGACGTTTGAAATTTCAGCTTTTTTTTTTCAGCGTTACCAAATATGTTTAATTAAAAAAAAAAGGGGGGGGGGGGCNGGGGGGGGCTAGAAAAAGGAGAGGGGGTGTACATGGCAGGAGTAAAATTGAAAAGGTCAAGAGTGAAATGCTTGCCACACCTTGTTCATATCAAATTCCTTGATTTTGGCAAAAATAAAAGTTTTCTCGGTGGCTTCATGTTCTTATGGTGTTTGTTATGTTCATGAATGAATGGTGATCGGATTAAATGTTTGTTGATGACATCAAGCTGATTAATAAACACAACATGAGTTTCACATCCTTTTTATCATACAAACTCTAACTAATAAGAAAATGAACGATGACAAGCGATAAATAAGACAGTTGAAATAATATTTAAAAAAAAAATCTCGACAGAGGAAAACCTGCCGCCAGTGAATATAGTTACAAAAAACATGATGTCACATATTAATGACGCCACAAATGACGTCACATATTTATACGCCTAGGGGTTTCCAAGGCTTCCAATCAAAGTATTCGTAAGCAGATCAAAGGTCAAATTTATGTAACGTGTGACAAACGAGAAAATTTACACACTTTTATGTCACCGGGAATTGGCCCTGTTTATTTGATAATTTGATAAAATGGTTTACTGTTCAACAGTTGGTTCACTCAAAAACTCTTACCAGGAAATACTGGGGGACACTCTACTTTTTTCTTTCTATAGACAATACAGTACATAAAAGTTTGAACGTCACGACCAAATTTCTTTGTGACTTGCACATTATATAATACGGATACACTATGCTACTCCTCGATTACCGTAAGATTGCTTTCGGTTTGTGTGTATGTGCGTGTGTATGTGTGTGTGTGTGTATGCGTGTGTGTGTGTATGTCTGTGTGTGTGTGTGTGTGTGTGTGTGTGTGTGTGTGAACGTGCGTGTATGATATGTGTATTGAGGGCGGCCATCTCCGTGTGGGTACACGAAATGTATAAAAGATAATAGTTGTTGTGTAAATATTCAGCGGCGACAATATTATACTACAGAAGAGGCGCTGTTGTGGGTAAGAGATTATATTTTGACCCCACCCCCTCCCACCCGTGAACATCCGACTTTCCCCTCTTCCCCCCGGTCAAAATTAAATGAGATAAAATTACGCCCCCCTCCCTTTGTGACCTTTTTGATTCCCCAACCTCTTTTCATTTTTTTTTTTGTTGGGCTGCCTTCATTTCTCTGCTCGTACCGACCATTTATGAACAAGGAAACCAGAAAAAGAATCAATTATTTTACAGCATATTTTGATAAGAATGAAGAAGTGAAACATAACTCTCTCAGGGTAGTGTTGACAAAGATGCACAATTTCCAGGTCATGAGCTCATCCCCCCTCCTCCTACCCCTTCGGAGATGCCAGATGGTTTTGCAGCCACGTTTACAGTCCCATCTCATTACTTAATAATCTTTGTTTTTACCCAAAACGACCTTACGCTCTGTATTAAGTTACGTGATCTTTAGCCAATCTGGACCGGATGTTTAGAGATCAGGAAAGGCGATTTCAATCATTTACAGTCCTCACTATCAGAGTTCCTATCCTTTGAACACAAATTATCATAATTTTCACTGCTCTCTCTTTCTCTCTCTCACTACTCTCTCTCTCTCTCTCTCTCTCTCGCAGAGATTGTTTTAACACGATTGAGTGGAAATCTGGCAAAATAATGTCGTAAACATACACATGCAATAAGATGTACATAGAATTCAAACTGAGTCATGATTCATTGACACGACCATCATCGTCATTACACATGACTCTACCCCCACCTCCACCACCAAAACTATCACTATCACCACTACCACCACCACCAACAACAACAACGACACTATTCATAAAGAGAAAAATAGGCCTAAAGCAAACTGCAACACCAGCAAAGGTAATTACTTAATAATAAGGGTTAAATGCTTTAATGTTAACATAAATATGTTTTAAGCTCTTATTTATACACTAACTAAACAAAGAAAATACATGGTTGCAGATCTGTAGAGCTGTAGTCTAACTGATTCCGTCATATCATTTTTGCCAGACATAAATTAGTTGGTTAAGCTTTTGGAGCACCTTCCACCTCTTCCTCCCAATTTTCATTAGGTCATTTTTCTGCCTCAAGGAGCAGCCAAATAATAATCGTTAATTTACAGTTGCCACCATTTCACACCGTACTATTCGCTGCCTCAAACCCTTACGTTTATGTCAAGGAAATGAGGTAAGAAAGAGAGGAGGACCACATAACAAACATGTAAGCTTAAGTCTAAATTAACGTGTTACACGTCTGTGAAAAAGAAATAACTGGTGCTTTTACCTAAAGAAAATGGAAATAAAACATAATTTAGTGAAGCAATTCCCATTTTTTTCTGTCTGATTTAAAAAGGAGAACATGCATTTTATGCCTTTTTACCCTACATTTCACGATTTTACCCATCCTGTCGTCTTATGACAAAAAACCACGTTTGCATTATAATTTGTAGTGGATAATATGCGGCCTTTTCAATTTTGTCCGAAAACGGCAGCATTGATCATAGATTATCGTTATAACCCACGAAAAGCCATTTTACCCACCGTAGGGTAAAATCCCTAAGAGTGGTAACGCAGCGTCTCTCGAGCTTTCCCACTTCCCTGCCTTGGTCTCAGCGCAGGCGGCTGGTTTACGGTAAGAGCGGCTTAGCCAATCAGGACGTGCGCGCGGCTGGTGAAAGGCATTATGGGTCAAGATTTTCGAACCCTTTTTTTTCTCTTTTCTAACTGTGCGCATGTCATTTTCAAACGTTCCTCCCGCCGTGAGAGACTGGTTTGTAGCTTAGCACCCCAACATTCCAACAAATATTCAATAAAAATGCGTGAAATTGTTCATATTCAAGCTGGCCAGTGCGGCAACCAGATCGGTGCCAAGGTAGGCATAATATCAATGGGTGTGTGCATGCTAGCAATCAAATTATGTAGCAGTCTGATGCAGACAAGAAAGACTGGCAGAGTGGCATAGGCATGAGCATCCCTATCGGAATGGAAATCGCGGGAGATAAATTTGGGGTCAGTGTGACCTGAATTATTGTTTGAGTAATTCAAGGAAATTTCATGACGATTGTACTGATAAGGCGCAGAGGAATCAAGGCTGCCTGTCGTAAAACAGATGGGAACTTTATTTTTAAATAACAGGCTCACACTAACTGAAGGTCTGCGAGAGAGAATCTTCAGAGTTCTGTCCTAGCACATGCCAGGCCACGATCACCACATCTCGGCTATTTACACTGTCTGCTAGCCTAGGGCAGTCCGACCGCACTTGCAACAATAGCCTATACTAATAGGCTCTTAGTCTTAGACTAGTCCAGTGGACCATATCATATGGAGGGGGTGGGGTGGTGTAAATTTGGAATAATAGGATTAGGAGTAGGACCGACTTGATAGCTTATACAAGTTATAAGTTACAGTCTAATTGAGACACCAGTTGAACTCGGTGTTAATGCTATCATGGGAGACTGCATGCCAAAGTGCAAAATAGTGCAATACTAGACCCTAGTAGTAGAGTGATGTATTAAACCTATCCTAGATAGATCTATGTCCAGAGTGATGTGGACCAGATTGAACATAGGGCCTAGTCTCATTACACTTCAAAGACAGACACTAATCAGTGCTAAATAAAGCAAATGAATAAAGTGTGATTTTTTTGTAGTAACCATGGCAGTATTCCTGTTAGTGTTACATCTGTTTCTTAAGAATCCTAATGACCAAAAACCAGGACATTAATATTAAGAGACTACTTTTAAAACACTGAACTAGAGAGAAGCAAAAGGAGCTCTGGGACAGAATGCCATTTCTTGTCAGAAAAGTTGCTTAAACTTAAACTAAAGGATAGTCTATATGGAAAAGTACAATGCTCATGTCTCAACAGTACGGTACCTTGTCTCTGCTGATGCTCCTGTCTTGATGGGCATTCGATGTCTGATTGCAAAATTGAATTTAGCCTGATCTTTATAAGTTTATGCCTCCTTCACTCTTTTTATATCATTGTTACTGAATCAACTGTGGACAGATTCTGTTATACTAACTTGTACCAGTACTAAGTACAGCTATTTGTAGGTCTACTCAGTATAGAAAGAATAGTTTATATTAATAAAATAGGTTGACTACACTTCTGTGCTAGAAATGGAATACATGTAGGCCTACTTAGTACTACTTTTCCATTCTTGTTTCAGACTACATGTATTAGCGTTAACAGAGTAAACCTGATTACAAGTAGTGCCTTCCCGCACCCATCAAATGGACACTTGGCTCAGATCGCAAACATTTTGCTTTCAAATTAATTTGGAGTTCATTTGTTTCTGTTCTGTGCAGAGAGGATTAGATAGAAGCTAAGGACTTTGATGTAGATGCAGGTTCCCAATGGTTTCAAAAAGTTCTTGGGTACTTTTATGATTTTTTTTTAATGAGAAAGCAATTTTAGCAGAGTCAGCAATGGCTTTTAGCGAGGATCTGATTTTCAAGAGCCTTCATTGACTTTTCTTAAATGTGGATAAATGAAGGCATAAAACTGGAAGTAAAATAATCAGAATAATCTTTCAGGGCTGCTTATAAAACATTTTGATAAATAAGCATGCTATAAAAAGTCAGTAATGTCTTTAAAGTAACCAGAAAATACAGCATTTATGTTTCCCTGAAGGGTTACTGCCTCCTATAGTATAGTATACACATTTTCTACTAATAATAGGCCCATTGATAATTCTTGAATGGGAAATGATTTTTGTGAGTATAGCTCTGCTTGTGAAATTTGCAAAAACTAGATCCTTGCACAAAAACCCACTGGCTGAGTTACACAGTTGAATTGTAGTGGATTGGGAATATTTGATTTCTGTTAACCCAGGTAATCCCTGCTAAAACAGGAAGTTGAGAATTTTATAAGAAATATCTTTCCCGTTCTTTTTCTCTTGTCAGTTCTGGGAGGTGATCTCAGATGAGCATGGCATTGATCCTACTGGCACATATCATGGTGATAGTGATCTTCAGTTGGAAAGAATCAATGTCTACTACAATGAAGCCACAGGTAAGTGACAGTGACAGTTTTTACTTTGCAGTCTGGCATTAATAATAATAAGCCTGTTGTTGTTTTTTTTTTTCCAGGGATTCGATTTCCCTTTCATTTCTGACACATTTCAGTGTGATGCATGGTTGCTACAGGCCAGGAAAACTCATGGGAAGTTGCCACAAGGCATTTCTAGGTGTGGGAATATTTGGAATCTCTGTAGAATTGAAATGGCCAACTCTCATGGACAAACTATGGAAAATTTTAAAAATTAGATTGGCATTTCAAAATTTAGTTTAATCTGGATCTGTTGTTTCATGGTGTACTAGTAGTAGTTGGAGGGAGAAGCTTGTTAAATACTTGATGGATTTTACACTGTGGAAACATTGCACTGAGGTGGCTTTATTTTATTTTATTGTGGGACTGAAAAGTTAAGACAACTTGAAAAATGTGGGAGAAAAGGAGACATTCTCTGCCAACTTTACAATCTTGATGATGGTATTTTCAGTTCATATGCCACTGTTCCTGACCTGACCTTAACATTAGAAGGCAGTGCTTTCCTCAGACTTCTTGGGACTCACCCTACAACTTTCAACACCCCCCCCCCCCCCCNCCCCTCCAAAACCCAAAATTCATTGAACATGTGCCAGTCTCACCTTGTTTTCTTTACAAATAATTAAAGAATGTGAGGAAAAAAAAATCTAAAACCCTCTTCAGAATTTACAAATCCCCGCTCAAATTTTTGATAAGGAGAAATGCCTTCCCCCATCTAAGAGGACAGGGAGAAAACACTGATGCGGTGTAGAATTTTCTTGTTTTTCAATGACCAAGATGTTCTTCTTGGCGGTAAACATTTTTTCTAGGACTAGGAGGGCTTGTTGTCTAAGTCACATTTTATGTCCATGTCAGTGGGTGACTGTAGAGTAGTGCTGTTGAATGTTATGTTCTAAGAGACATTCACTGTATGAGTATTGCATGCAGATGTTCTTGTTACTGATTTACTGGATCCTAACTTTCAACAGTAATATCCCCTGACATCTTTGGATGTGTTATAGTATGTTCTGTCTCTCTCACACACACACATACAGACATCTGACATGACATGACATGACATTTAACAGTTATTGCAGTGTAATAATGCTGCCTAATCCTCTGATTTTGAGGTTTTAAGTTTGATGTTTTCCATCTGAAACTAGGTATCTCGAGCTCTGAAATGTTAAACTGATTATCTTACCATTAAGGTAGTCAAGACTAAGACATGCTCCTGATGTAGAATACTTGGCTCTTTGGCCAGTTGTGGAGATCCCATTCACGCTGTTTAGGCTGAAAAATTTTTTTTGTTGGGCTAAAATAAAAGATGATATCATAGGATTCAATTTCACATAGTTCACTTTGATTGTCACATTGTGATGAAAATTATAATAGAGTTTGGATGAAGAATTTGGAGTTTTTTCTTGAGAATATTGTCTTTTTTTCACAATTATATGGCACATGTACTGTATCATGTATCTCTGTGAGTGGCCACACTCTCCACGACCCATCCTAGTGGCTAAACTAGGCTATGACTCCATGTGCCTGATTTTTTTTTTTCTGGTACTGAGCATGAGGGAAACTAACAATATGGATATTCTCTTTGTTGTCTCATATCATTTTTTTTTTCCATATTTATCATGATTTCCCCATCGGTTGTAAAAGTTAGGGGTGCAAATCAGTAACTTTAGGTGAAGCCTTCCATTGCACATTTTAGGACATCTATTGTCTTAGCAATATCTTCATCGTGCATTACTTTTCACCACTGAAATTGAAGGTGCAGCAATTGTTAGTAATGTGAGATCCACATCACCAGGTGACCGAACGTGTCAACGTTTTTGTATGTTAAATTGTGCACCCCAGAATAAATAAGCATACAAACAAACAAAAAAGCACTGTGATCATGTAGTATTCTTTTTTCAGACATTCTTGACAGTTACCCGAGCAGCTCCTTCTTTATGCAGAAAGCTGTCAAAGGTCGCGTGATAAGCCACACGGTAATTGATTCAAGATGTTAGGGAGATTTATCACGAGAATTCCGGCAAGCATTTACTTGCGTCGCGTTTGAACACATGGCCCTTAACATCTTGCTCTTTGCGTCTGGCATTAGCTCAAGTGCCGAATCTAGCCTTTGAGTTAGACATGCTATGAATCAGGCGCATCCTTTTTTCTTATTTTCCCTCGCCTTCCTCCCTTAGAATGGTACACGTCGCTTAACTCTCTCATCGCCCATGTCCCTCTACTCAGTCAGGCCGTTGGACTTGGGCTTGTTCCTTCTGTGAAAACACACAGCTGGCATGGTGGCCGACAGGCGCTTGTCTGTTTAAGACAAGGATTTCGAGACCATAAAAATTTGTCTGGATTCCAACTTTCAACAGTAACGTCCACCGGCATCCTTGAATGTATTTATCCTTTC
>JAWQUT010000015.1:565555-596297 GCA_033807755.1 Ellobium chinense | reverse complement strand
TTTTCTCATTTTGCCGCATTTTATTCCTTGCGCTCCCCTTATCTCTTTTCACACCCATTTTTGCACTCGCGACAGCCCTTCTCTCAAGAATCAGCTGTGACCAGCTTTACTTGAAAAGTCTGTTTCTGCCAGCACTTACATGAAGCTGAGATCCTCACACTTTCCTTCCTGTGTGTCTTTCCACTAATCTGTTGAAGCCAACAAATTGACTCGTCTTGTGAATATTTCCTCAATATAAGTGTGTGACTAATAGTATGGGAAATATAATTATCACTTTCAGGAACGTATGTTTGAGTGTTTAAAAACACTCCACTCATCCTTCCCCTGCCCATAATGGTGTGAGAGGGATGCAAGATGTTCAGGATGTTTTTACATGTTAAAAGTCTCATCCATATTTCTCCAACGGGCGCCAAAAATCATCTAAAGGTAGACAGCCTCTTCCGCCCATCCTAATTCCACTGGGAACGTTGTTAGCACATGGCTGGCGTTTACTTGATTTAATTATGGTTGTGGTGAACTTTAATGTTTTGTATCAGCAAGAATCTGGCAGGTGCTGAAAGTTTCAGTGATTAGTCCTAGACTTCAGTTGGCTTGAGAGTTAATCTACAATGATGTTCCAAAGTTATTGTAGGTTATGTGTGGGGTGGCTGTTTATCTTAAATCAGTGGGAAGGAAAAGATTATTGCAACTTTTCCTTTGAGTTGACAAAAATATTTGTATGTTTATGCTACAAACCTGTCATTAGGAGTTTCTTTAATGAACTGCAGCTGCAAACAGATTGATCTCTTTTAAACAGTGGCCACTTGAAGTGATTAAAGAACAATTTGTCATTCTGGAAGTTGCCAACATACATAATCTTTTATTCTGAAATTTTGCACTCAGTACAGTGGTGAAACTTAACACAAATGTTGTTTAACACTGTCCCTTATGTACCACATTCCCATTCTCCTGCTTTGTTTCTTATCAAGTGTACTCTGTATAGAACTCCTGACATGACACCTTCAAAAACATTTGGCCAGAAGGGTGCGTGTATTATTCAGGTTTCAGTCTTTCCTGTCAGAATAATGCTTAAGTTACAGGAATGAAGTTGAAGGAAGATATCTTCTTTCATTGACAAGTTTGGAAATAGAATGTGCATGTATATATACATTGAATATGGCAATGCAGAATATTCAGGATGAAATCTGATTACATTCTGTGGTTCATTGAGAAATGGAGATTGGGAGTTTCACTCAAACTTTACTAAGTAAATTAACAACTGAATCATAATTTCACACGTCTAAGCTGAACATATGGATGGAATGTGCTACATAAGTTTCCAAGGATGAAAAAATTGCCGGTGGAAACTATTTTTAAGTCTCCTCCCTCTCCTATCCATCTCTGAAGTCAAGAGCTTCATTCTGTCGGAATGAATATTCAGCGCGCCAATTTGTGGGCTAAAAGCACAAAAGAAAACAATCCTGTATAAACAGAAAAATGTCAGCTTGGAATGAAGCACTCATATCAGCCTAAGAATCTTATGGAAGGGCTGAATTTAACTGCTTGACTGCTCAGTCTGTTGTAGAGTCCAGGCACAAAATACACTGGTGGGTGATATTGATCTCACTATGCATGGTGGCAAGTCTTTTATCACACTGTAATACTGTCCTCTGATAATTTTGTGCTGTGAGCTAGAATTTCACGCAAGTTAAGCATTGTTCTGATTTCTTTGCTATATCACTCACACATAAACTTAATTCTTTCCAGGAGGCAAATATGTGCCCAGGGCTATCTTGGTGGATTTGGAGCCAGGTACCATGGACAGTGTTCGCTCTGGCCCCTTTGGTCAGATTTTCAGACCAGACAACTTTGTCTTTGGGCAGTCAGGTGCTGGCAACAACTGGGCCAAAGGTCACTACACAGAGGGTGCAGAGCTGGTGGATTCTGTCCTTGATGTAGTCAGGAAAGAGGCTGAGGGATGTGATTGTTTACAAGGTAAGCTGGCTGACATGTTTTTTGCCAGAAAGTTTCTTTTGTGGCCAGCATGATCAGCAGTAGCCATATGTCACCCTTACAGGTTCATTGAAATATTCTTTTCATATATGAAATGTTAAGCTTGGAAGTTTAAGGGTAATAGTGACCCTGACTTGTCTTTTGGTTGGAAAGTTTGGGGATCTGGGAGATGTTGAAGTGAGGGTTAGACATCAGATGATGTGATCTGCGCTTTAGTTTAGCTGTTGCAGAATAACAGTGAAGCATGTTTCACTGCACGGGTAAAGTCACAGGCAGAGTAACAGCATTTTAAGTTCTTGATAGCTCTATGAACCAGATATTCCTGTTAACCTTTTTAACCTGAGAGACATAATTTAGTCTGGCCTTAAAAGTACTTACTCTGAGGCTGACACACTCTATGCTTTTCCCTTAGTTCAGACATGGCTTTACCCAGGAACCCAGAGGGGAATGGGCTCAGGATTCAATGAGTTAAGCAGCCAGTTATGTTTACCAGCTGAGGGGAAAGATCAGTAGTAGCCCTTATGATTTGCATCCACAGGCTTCCAGCTTACTCACTCACTTGGAGGTGGTACAGGATCAGGCATGGGAACCCTCCTTATTAGCAAGATTCGCGAAGAGTACCCAGACAGGATTATGAATACATTTTCAGTTGTTCCATCACCAAAAGTAAGGATTATGTAACTGCTCTCTGCTCAGCTTTCACGTGTCCTCAGAACTGCAGTTTATTATTTGAACTGATAGAGCGGAGCCCGGAAAGTGAAATGTTAAGAAGACTTTCTATACCTTTTTTATGTTTGTGAATGGAATTAGTGATGGGTGCATAGCTTATTTAATACAGAAATTTGGGACTCAAGACTAGAGCTTTTGCAGTAATGTTGCTGGAAATTCAAGGTCATATTTGGAATTCTTTAGGACATAAGATTTATGGTCTTCTGTTGCAGTTTTATGATGGACTATTGACTATACAGGCACAAAAATACAAGTTCCTCAATGTTCCTTGAGATCGAAAGTACCTGAGGTCAGTTTAATGAAAAACAAAAGGGCAGCAGTTGGTGGATGTTGTGTAGGATGAAAGTGATATGAATTAGGCAGAATTATCAAGCCTCTGCATAATAGAAAAGGAAAATTTAAAAAGTTTTGTTTCGTATTCCAGGTATCTGACACTGTTGTGGAACCCTACAATGCAACTCTGTCAGTCCACCAGCTAGTAGAGAACACAGATGAGACGTACTGTATTGACAATGAAGCTCTCTATGACATCTGCTTCCGGACTCTCAAGTTGACCACACCTACATACGGAGACCTCAACCATCTAGTCAGCGCCACCATGTCTGGTGTGACCACATGTCTCAGGTTCCCTGGTCAGTTGAATGCTGATTTGCGGAAACTGGCTGTCAACATGGTTCCCTTTCCTCGTCTCCACTTTTTTATGCCAGGCTTTGCTCCTCTCACCTCTCGAGGCAGCCAGCAGTACAGGTAAAATTGCGTGTTTCAAGATTTTCTATTTTAAGTCTCTTGTAGGAATGGGTTAGTGAATGGTGTGTTGGTTTTTCACCATACTGGAAAGAACATCATTGAGATGCTGTATCATTAGATCTTTCATGTAGCAGATTTGCTTAGGTATTTATCACATTCTTCAAGGCAATTTCAGACTGGCAGTGACTTCACATTATTGTTACAAAAACAGGCTACATCACACAATTTTACTCGAGTAACTTTCAGTTTGCTGGGGAGCTCTCAGTGCTGCTGTCATATTACTTTGTTGATTATTTTTTACAGCCAGCGGATATTATGGACTGATACAATATCAATGAAATGCTTTGCAAAGGTATTTATAATTTACAAGACTAACACCCCATTTTACAAATGGGCAGGCAGGCAATGCACCAGCGGCGAAAGAATACCTAGCGCACCGAAAGGCATCATAGACGAATGCATTTGACTCCGTGAAAAAGTTGGACGGTTGGCGAATCGGGCGGATTGAAAAGATCTATCGGAGATTGTATTTCGTTGCTATACACATTATTTTTTTTAAAAAAGGGTACAAAAAATAAAGAGGACAGATGTGTATAGTTACTTTTTATGTATTTTTCTACAAATTTAGGTGAAAACCGCATGTTTTTACATTACGTAGTTCTCAAGAAATCTGTGACACAAATTTGGCTGAAGCGTTTTATTAATATAGATAACCTGACCACTGTGCGAACTGAACCGATCACATGCTGAGCCTTAGTCAGTACTCCCTATTCTGTATGTCTTGCGATGTTATTTCATATTTAGACATAGTGACTATTTGACAGACATTAATTCAGCTGGCAATTTTGTGGTTTATCTTTTAAGAATATGGCTTGAGCATGAAAGTTATCTTGGATTATATACCTGGGGTACTCCACTCACATTCATTTCTCTCATGTTTTTTTCACAGAGCACTGACTGTGCCAGAGTTAACCCAGCAGATGTTTGATGCCAAGAATATGATGGCCGCCTGCGATCCACGCCATGGCCGCTACCTGACAGTGGCTGCTATGTTCCGTGGCCGCATGTCCATGAAGGAGGTTGATGAACAGATGTTGAATGTCCAGAATAAGAACTCCTCCTACTTTGTGGAATGGATTCCCAATAATGTGAAAACTGCAGTTTGTGACATTCCTCCTCGTGGTCTCAAGGCGAGTTCCCATTTTCATATGCTTGAGTTTCATTCAGGTCATTGCCTGTCACTCCTCTGGTTTTGTTTTGACTTCTTGTAGTTAGCTGGACATTTGTTGTGAACCAAACTACTGATTCCTCTGTGGTTGAAAGGAGGTGAGAGCGTTACAGTACCTGCTAAACTTATACTTTTTCTAGGAAATAGCTCATCATTTGACAAATTTGGAAAAACTTTGGCAGGATATAAAAAATGTTGGGGGGNGGGGGGGGGGGAGGGGAAACACAGTAATCAGTGTCATTTTGGTGCTTGTTGTGGAAATTAAAAGTGTTTCCAGGGATCTCCTGATCTCTGAGATTGTGTCTAGGGATGGGTACTGTCTTAAAGAAAATCACTGATGGTTTTAGAAAGCATCATAGTATCAGTCCGTTGTATGTATGAAAGAATTTACTGACTTGGGATTCAGGCCTATATTTTGTTGTGAATGCAGGAACAGGGATGCCATTCTTTAAAGAATTGTTTGTAATTTGAAATTGTTGCCTTTCAGAGAAAGCTATTTGACATCAGTGAGAGACATTGCTTGGCTAAGAACTCACTTCAGATAATCCCAACTCCTCAGAGGTTGTAAAAATCAAAGATCAGTGGTAGAAGGATAAATAAATCCTGATAAATAAATATTTACACTGATGACTGAAACTGCGACGGAGAGCAGACTGGTTGACCGAGTGACAGCTGCCATGCCATGACATGTGTGATAAGCCCCTCCTCCTCCCTCTCCCCCCACTGGCCTCAGCTATCCCAGATAAAGCCTCTGTGTTGAGTGCAGAAGGGCACACTCTGCCCCACCATCCCACCTTTGCAATAAATGGTCGAAAATACCAGCTCCACAATTTGCTTAATCTCTGCTTTTTCTGTGATCCCGAGAAGTTGCGATTATGTGGAGTCAACTGTATATATAGAGTGTATATCGAACTGCAGAAAGTTCAGAGAATTGTATGAAAAGTATGTGGCATCCCTGTAGCTCGACCTTTTTGATAGCAATTTGTAAGCAGAAGTGTATTCTGTGACTGGTATAAGATATTTTTGTTGGAAAACAATTTTTGCGAGTTGAGATCCATCCAGGGTTTAATGCATTGCTGTTTTCTAATTGTAACATGGTGTCCTTTTTTTATATTTCAGATGTCGGCTACTTTCATTGGCAACAGCACAGCTATACAGGAATTGTTCAAGCGTGTGTCAGAACAGTTTACAGGTTAGACTTAAGACTTATTCCGTTCATTTCTTGTGATAGATTTGAATGACTTTTGGGAGTCTAATTTCTGCCATAATTTGATAATGGTATGGGTATGATATGAACCCTCTACATTGGCTGTATTGATGTAAAATTATTTGAAGTGCATGTTCATGTCTTGTATTTTTATCCATTAGGACTGATGATTTTCTACTTTTTAGTTGCGTTTGTACTTGTGGGCCTACACAATATATGAATGTGTGCAGTAAGAATTCTTGGGTAATTTGATGGGAGCTAATTCCTTAGGTTGTGAAGATGTTCTCAGATTTCAGAATCCTCTTTTTTAGATCTTTCTTTGAGCTTAGGTGAATGAAGAGGAAGTAGAACAGCAAGGTTTGTCACTTATGAAACTTAAATTTTAAATGTTTCCCAAGATTTCTCTAGAAGTATGTTATAGAGGATAAAGTACCCACCCGTATGAACAAAAAATTAGAATGAATCTTGGTATCTAAATAGACCGTGTTGATCTGAACAAGAGTGTTGTTGTCTTGGACATCATCTTTGCCATACTACAGCAGCAGTATTCTCACCCATGACGTGCTCCATGCACAGTATTTGCTTAAAAGGTCTGGTCTTTCAAGTAGCCATATCTTTTTAAAATGACTGCTGAGCACTAACTGTTATTTATATTCCTACAACTATTTAATCTTTCTCTTCTTCAAAACCTTCTGTTTGAGTGTTAAATTACTTTTTTTTTGTTTTTTGTGCCCCCACAGCTATGTTCCGTCGCAAAGCTTTCCTCCACTGGTACACTGGTGAGGGCATGGATGAGATGGAATTCACTGAGGCAGAGTCCAACATGAATGACTTGGTCTCTGAATACCAGCAATACCAGGATGCAACAGCTGAGGACGAGGGTGAATTTGACGAGGAAGAGGAAGAGGAGGGACAGATGGTCCAGTAAATCAGTTGTCCTTAAAGGGATACTATTTCCTACAAAATTCAGTTCTTAAAAATTTCTATGAAGGTTTAAGCATTCAGAATTTATGTTTTGTCAATTCTATTAGCTGGACAGATTTCAGGAGATTTCCCTATGTTTTGAAGCTGGTATCTTTGTAATTGACCTTTGAGCACTGCTACCTCACTAGCAAGGACTGACCTACAATATGAACCTGGAACGATAGGTTTTTGGTGGTTGTTTTTTTTTTTTTCCTCTTAAAGTTTTTTGAATTTTGGAACATGTACAAACACTACTTAACTGTAGATCACTGTCAGGGGAAATAATTGCTGTTGTTAGATCATGTCTGAAAGTTCACAAGATTTTCACATGACATCATTTGGTGATTGACAGAAATGATCCTAAGGTCTCATATTGAGATCTTATAGCAAAACATCACCCTATTCTGTATGAGTCTTCATTTTACGAATACGTAATAGCACAGAATAGTTTTATTAGTCAGGCTGCTTGGATTGGACCTTAGGAACTCAGCAATAATGTCCAAGTTCTTGGATGAACAATGCTGCAGATACAGAGTATATTTCTTCTGACCAGCATCCATAAGTATTGCAAGTACAACTCCACCACACAAGTTGATTTTTCTGATAGATCTGACTTAATTGATACAGTATTATGTATTTTTCTACATAGTTTGTTACTGCTTTGGAACAGTTGACTTGTTTGGTTAGTGTTTTTTACTTTTGTTTTACACTTATGACTAAGACCAAGGGCTGTGGAGTCTGAGAGGACTCCTGAGTGCACAATGTTATCCATAGTAACTGTTATCAAGTTTTTATATTTGTATTTGGTTTACTGACAAAAATTTCCTGGAAGAATAAATTTTTTCTTTCATGATAGCTTCAACATATTTGTGTGTTAGTATTTTGTTTCTGAAGTATGGCAAAGAACTTGCTTGTATAATTTTACACAATGAGACTTCAACATTTGAATAATGGCAGACTTGCTATCAATGTCAGGTTTCAAGTCTGGAACTAAAAAAATCTTGCAAACTCAAAATTTATGGCCTCATCCCTTGAAAATTCAAATTCACTGGGTCTGCTAAATGTGAAATTGAGGGTTAAAAAGGTTTTACAACGTGAAGTAAATAATGAGATATTTGTCTTTTTGAAATCCAAGGACTCTTCCCAAGGTGGTTAGGTCTGAAGCACCGTCAGGAAAACAAAATTATCTATGGAAGTGTTTCTAGATATTTCACCAAGGCCTTTTCTGGATTTTACAAAGTTAACTTGGTACCTTTAGAAAAAAAAAAGTTTCATTTATACCCCACAAGTCTGCTGTCTGCATTAACACTTTGTGTACCATGGTCATGATATTACTTGATTTTTAATTCACGTTTGTGTACTAGTAGTAGTATTGCAAAAATGTCACTTAGATATATCCCAAATTTACATCACAAGAGAAGCCTAGGGACAGAAAAAGTAATTCACTTGACAAGGCTGTGGTACTCAAAAGTGTAAATGGTTATTTGTGTCCCAAAAGGACAGTATATTACATTAATATTGTGAAGCTGACATTTTGCAACATTCTGGTCTGTGATCTGGAAACACAAAAAAATGATTAAGCTAGATTATTTATTATGGGCTGAGGAGATTCAGTATCAAGATTTGTGTTAGAGGTATGCTAAGAACTTTTCATTGATAAATTTAACAACACACACGAAAGTCATGAAGTGGACTTGGAAATTTGTGTAACGCATGACTGATCACATCTGAACAAACACGAAACAAAAGTAATACATGAGCCTGACATGTAAAGGCAACAGCATTTTATCAGTGTCTCAATACATTTTAAAAAAAAATTTGAAACATTACTGTGTCTGAGTAATTTCCTCACAACAATTATTTACATTGAACTATCTACATAATACAAGGGATGTTTGACACACTGTAACCATCCACTAATATCCAATGTTGCCATCAATAGTCACTGTTCAGATTGCATCCTCGTAGACAAGCGTTCTGCAAAGAGAAGTAAGACAGTTCTGAAGAAATATATTGCAGATATGCAGAGCAGAATTTAAACAAAATAACTGCAAAAGAGTGATTGTATGGATCTAGAACTGAAATCGAAGTTCATATTTATTCTCTGTTGTTAATAAATCACTCCTAGGGCACTGTAAAAAGTGCCATTGATACACAAGCACCTTGCATTCTGTGGCATATTGTTTATTTACTGATTCAAGATTCAGTGAGACAAAGGTGTATAAAAGTAAAATTCTGCTTAACATAGTACAAATATATATTCTGCACAGTTTAAAATATAGATCTGGGAAAACCCTCCTGCAAAAATTACTGTCAGTATTGAAAGTCCTATCACTATTTAAATATCGTCAAACTCATTCCACTACTGCGCAAGTCAGTTTTTTGATGATATAAGTTGTTTATATTATTTTGATCTTCTATTAATCTTCTTTTTCCTATTAAAACAATGTAAAGTTTTGACTAGTTATTCCAGCCCAACTTTATAAGCTAAACTACATTTCCTCATTGTTTTGTTTTGAGCAACAGGTTGATAGCGCTATTTTTCTCAATACCTCAAGAAATCAACAGGGCAGATGTGGAATGTGTGACGATATTTATAAGGGATTGTGACAACTTGTCACACAGATGCTGATGAAGAGAAAACATTGATAAATTTATCATGTGCCCAAAAGCAGTTTTTTTTCAAGATGAAATGTAAGACAACATCACAGTTGATTTGTCAGCTCAGTGATGTAGTAGTAGGGCCTATGCTGTTCCATGCACAGCTGTAACACCTCAGCGTAGTGAAGAAAAGAAGAATAAACGGAAATTACAGGGATGGGGCCAACCTTTCCAATTAAGTACACACATGTACTTTGGATTAAAAGTAAAAGGAGTAGCAAGACAGCAGAAGTTACAAGAAGTGCCTTTCATGTGCTCAGTTGAGAAAGAAAAATTCCTGTACCAGGTCTAAAAATAAAATGGATGAGGAGTAATGGTAAAGGAGAAAAAAGAAAACGTGTTTCAGTGTTAATTGGAGAAGACTTTATGGTGCTGATACACAGGGATGGGCATTTCACAACTTCGTTACTTGTCGCAGTTATGCCACTATAGAACTTCTGTATAAATGTATATATGAACGTGCTTCTCTCATCATCATGGCTTCTGTCTGTGAAGGATGCACAAGGTACATTACCATATACCACTGTACTTCAGTAAACATTCACACCAACAGTTACCTTCTCACAGGCATTGATTTGTCTTGGGTGGCCACCACAAATATCGAAGATAATGTTATGACAAGAACAAATCAGAGGACAAAAAGTGGAAAAATTTAAGCTGAAAAGATATCTCAGCTTTTCTTTTTCATATAAAGCTGGAGTGGGCTTACAAATAATAAGCAAGAAACTTCATAGACCACAGAAATGTTTTGGATAAAGAGGTTTTTTGGAAGATTCATTTTTGGTTTATTGATACCGTTTCCACTGTAGCTGATAATATAATCGGAAAACTGAAACTTTCAACAACATCCAAATAACTACAGTATCAACTTTCATTACTTCATCTAAGGAGAAAACAAAATTTTTTTAAGTCCTGCCAAAAACTACTGTCATACATACTGCTACTGACCTCGCTCTTTTGCAGTGTTTGGTTGAAAAATTTAGGTTATTCATGAGCCTTTATGATTTCAGGAGCCTCTAGAAATTTGGATGTGTAATTGCAAAATTTTGCACTTGGCTGACATTATTGTGAGAATTAAATGCATACTGAAAGGCAATGAATTTTCCAGTTTCTCCTTAAAATGACTTCTAATCAAAGACATGAACTCTGTATTTTCTTCAACCCATAACACTAAATGATCAAATAAATAATACACAATATATAAATATACAAAATAAAATGGTACAATTGTTTAGAGGAAACACATTAGGCTGAGACTTCAGGTCATGTTTCATAGTGCAAAATGTCACTATATAACCTGAATCCTCCATTTTTTTAAAACTAAAATTATTTTAGAAATAATGATGAGATTTTCACACAGTACAGGTGAAGCAATGATGCAGAAGTCCTGAAAATTTCAATGAAATTCACCAATTCTGCAGTATAAGCATGTTTCAAAAACTCCATTTCAGATGTGCAGTTTGGCTTTATGGCAAAGAAAAAAAAAACTGATGCGGACTCCCTTGAGGTAGCATTCCTAGCAGCTTTTTTTGGATTTTTTTTTTTTCTAACGCATGTCACTTTATAACTTCCTCATTGATTTTAAAATACCCTCAATTCTGAAGTTTAAGCAAAAAGGGCTGCTGAGACTGAGTGAGAGATTAAATCATGAAGTCCAGAAAAGCCCACGTAAGAATGTGTATGAAGGTATCCAAGAAAAGTCTGAAATTTGGTGTCAGACAACTTGTGCTATATCAATAAATGACAGTTGTTCCAAGATCACCAGTCTAAGAGAAATGCACCATTCACCACTTTGGTGTGCAGGTTGCATAGCAACTCCAGTGCATTTATGTTGGTGAATTGTGCATCATGTTTTCTCCATTATAATTTCTGGGAACAGGCCTTTTCTTCTGAAGTCCCTGAAGCATTTCAGTGTAATCCATGATTCTCTGAGTGTACTGCAAGCAAAATATTCAACATTTTGAATTGTGGTAAGTTATTTCAGAGAAGTATGAATTTATCATATTGTATTTATGTTCCATTATCTTCTAGAAGTTCGCTTTGCAAAGTCTGAGAGATACTGATTATTATCAAAATTATACAAAGATGGAGGGTTTGGGTTATTCTGTGACACTATACAAGGAAATAAGTTTCAGCAAAGTAAGGCTCCTTACCTTCTGCAGGTGTCAGGACAGAGTGTCTTTCCTCCATAGCCATCCACATATTCTGACACTGAACTGATTTGGCCATGGTCACAATGTAAGCACACAGTGCTCCAGCCAGCATGGGACCCGCAACCAACCAGTTCCTACTGATGCTGGGTTTGAATTTTTGATACCAGTGGTCCATGGCTACAAATGTACATGCTGCACCTGTGAAGGAGAGACCCAACCAAATACTGTAATCAGTGAACATTTTAATGAACTGGTGAAGCTAAAGACTGAAAAGGTGTGCCAGTCCTTCAGGTTCCAAAAGATCAGAGAAAGTAACTTTCATTGAATATAGTGCTGTAGCACGTTCAGCTGATATTGATTTGTCATGAACTTTAATTTGCAATACAGCATAGATCTCACTTTTTCTCACCCTTGCTTCCTAGAATCTAGATAAAAACACTATCATGTGTATATGCACATTAACAGACAAATTTTAATGTGCTCTGAATTATAAAGTGTCAAAGGATTGCTACAATACTATATTAAAACCCTGATAGTCAACAATAAGTATATCTCATTAATGAGTATAATTTTCACATGTACATAAAATATTTACTTCTCCAAGCACAAGGACATATTTATGGTATTATTAAGATTTGACTGTACCGCAGACATCAGATTTGAAACCTTCCATTCGTAGCCTTAACAGAACAACATAAAATATTAGTTCTAGAAAATTTACTATCAAATAAAATTTTGCAAGAAAACCGATGTGGAGAGACATATTAGTGATCATTTTAGCGTGGTGTAATTATGTACATCTGAGTGGAAAGCAAGAAGATGGGGAGGGGGGAGGAGGGATCTAATTTTGTTTGCTCCTTGGTTTTGCATTGACACTTTTCAGCTGTGACATAAGACTATGTCTTTAAAGAAGTAATGATTGTGAACATGGTTTTGACAATTTCAGTTCTTGGCAGTCCATTTCTGCCTTAACTCTAGAACTGAAGGCATTTCAAAATTAATGAAGAACTGAAAAACTGACATGCTTAAGGGAAAAATAAAATCCCAAAACTGCTAGGAATGAGTCTTAAGGGTAGTCCAAAATCAGAGTGCAAATCTGAGGTTTAAGGAAAACCTTCCATTGTCAATCACTGCCCTCTTTTTATAACACAGAGAACATTAAGAAACAGTTGCACAAAGACCAAGGCCATTCCCTACTAAACCCACTTTTCTTAATACTTATTTTTAATGAAGTGTGGTGCATAAAAGTACCAATGAATGCATGGGAGAAGGTGTCCATAATTCGCTAAATGAAAAGTATGGGCCCTTATTTTAACCATGAATGCATCCCGAGGAGATCTCATAATTTTTATGTTATGAAGAGTATGGGTAACAAGCCTCCACAAATACTCAGAAAGCCGCTAAGAAGTGCTGCTTGTTTATTTTTGTGTATGTTTTCTACTGTGGAACATAAAACAATGGGGTCAGTATGTTGCTGTCATCAAGAAACTCTAAGAATACATAAATTTTCAATGTTCTGGGATTCCATGTTTTGGAGATACTTATACTGTACATGTATTGTATTTTAAAATTAAACTAAAAGAAGGCATGAAAATACATCTGAAAGCCTAAAAGATTGAAAACTTGGGCTTCTACCTTTCAAGTGAAACTGGCAGATATTTTGTGGTGGGCTGTATACACATAGAAAAAAATTCATTTAATACTAGGCCTGTGCCAAACCCGGTCCAAGAAGTAATCTCGGGTAATAATAATCGCCATATTCAAAACCCGGGTATCCGATTACTCACGATTACTACCTAGCTGGCGAGATACATTAGCAATTAATGGCTTCTCCTATCACTATGAGTAAAGCTGATTACCCGCCCACCTCAGGCATCGTACCCGCCCAGGTCTCTATCGTTACCCACCCGGGCTTCATCTGGGTTTCGGGGTTGAGGTTGGTGACAGTGTGCTTGCGACGTGATGTTGTTTACTGTCAAACCAGGACCAACCCTTCCCAAGCATCATGCCCTTAGTTGTTCTAATACAGTGATGAGGGCAGGCTTTTTTTTCCTTTTTCCTATTTTTTCTCTTTCCTTTCCATTCTCCAATGGGGAAAATTGTTTTTTTTGTTTGTTTTTGTCTTCTCAGTTCTGCCTTTTTTTTATTATTGTTTTTGTTTTCTTTCACTGTTTCATCATCTTAGATATAGTAAACCTTTAGACTTCAAAATACACTGAGAAATTGTAAAAGAAATGTTATCATGCGAAGGCAAGACAATAAAAACCAAAACAAATAATACAATCTACATGTAGTAATATAAATAGAAAATACCATAACCATTCACAATTGCAAACTTCGGATTGTTTATGGTAAGGATACAGAGATCATCAAACGGCGGAAATAAATCTCAGAACAGAGGAAGAGAGGGAGAAGGAGGAATTGCTGGTTGCTAGCTGATTTTACTTGTGCATTAATTAGATTCTGTTGCTTCTAGCCTGATAAGGCATGATTACCTTACCAGTGTCTTTTCTCATGAATACATGATTACTAAGCCTGGCTTTATCCTGTGTCTCTTCGTGAGTAAACGATTACAGAACCCTGGTTATCTCTCCTTTGGCGGTTACACAATTACTGAACCCGGGTTTTTCAAAAGTAATCTTGGGTCCCGGCGGCTAACAGATTTCGGGACCTGAGTACCCGATTACTTTTTGCCCAGGCCTAATGAATACGGTTTTATTAATATTAACACACATGAATATTGTGCTTACCTCCTATTAAGGTTACAGATCCTGTTGCGAATGCTTGTGATTGACATTTCTTGTAAGTCTGGTAATGCTGTTAGGTGGAGAATATATAGAACTAAGGCGTAACATCACTTTCAATACTGTGCGCATTAAAGATCAGTCCTTATAATATTATCCACCTCTATCTCACATGACCATAACAAGAAATAATATAGGCCCACAGCCTTGAATCCTGTTCTCCTGAGTAATGCACATTTTGGAACAATGCCTATCAAATATTGGAAATTCATAACAGTCATTCAAAAGTTACAATAACCCAAAATTACAACTGAATGTGGAATAGGTTCAAATATACATAGAAAAATGGCAAAAGTTGGTTGGCTGGTTGGTTGTTTGGCAGTATTTAAGATTCCCTAAAACTGTTGCCCTATATGGTGACTTGCAAACAATCTAAAAATAATTTCACCTACTGAAGGATATTAGCTACATCTTTTGAGCCTGTCTACTCTCATATTATCTAAACTTGATGTAATGTGTCTTATTTGTTTCCTCTCAGTCATCCCCCTAACTTTACCTATGTGCCCTCAATTCATCCTCCAGACTGGAAAGGGTTTGAAAAGGTTAAGGCACTGGGATACCAAGGCATATAACAATGCTGCCCACACAACAAAGGTATTGACTGTAATCCTGACAAGAATTGTTCTTGAAAAGAAGGGTCAGGCTATGGTAACATAATCAGTATGGCAAGAGTGGAAGGGTTATGTGGACAGCATTTGGGTTCAATTGGCCAATTAACACACAATTATACATAAAGGTAAAAGAATTCAGCAGTGATGGTGTGAACTGTGTGCCATACAAAACTGCGGCGGCAGTCAACAACTGCAGATGGCAGTTTCTAAAGCATGATTTTAATGACTCTTGACTGGTAGTTTTGCATGGTCTGGGGACCATGTACCTCTGATATCATTATCTTTGACTGACACAGTATCTAACATGATTTGCAAAGCACTCATTATGGGGTGGAAATATGTAACTTTTTTACCTCTCTCCATCATGTTTTTCAGTGAAACTTACCATTAGATGCTCAGGCTGCTACATATAATAAGAGAGGCACTCCTTCCGCAAAAACTGAAAATACTACCAAATGGTTCAAGACGGTGGTAGACAGGTTTAGCTGTTATACATTAATTGGGTCCTGTATCCTCTCTTGTTGACATAAGTTAATGTGATAACAAATGTCCTGTGAAAATCACTGGTGGCTATAAAAGTATTTTACTACGAATAGTTAGTTCCTCTTCATTTTCTTTTCGTTTGGAGTTCATGTAAATGGAGATATTGTGAACCCTGATTTTGCTTAAAGCACTGTGGTGTTTTGTGACACCTACTGTATACTGCTATGATGGTTATGAAACCCCATACACTGCAAGGAATTAATCAGTTAAATGCAAGAGCGATCCCGATCCATTCCGGGTGATAGCCCAAACTTGCATTACATTAACTTGATAGCAAGTCTTACTAACAGGGTATCTCTCTTTCAGTCCTTCTTCTGAGCTGGGATCCGCGCCGCTCATTATGTTTCTGGTTTCTTGAATGCAGAATCAAACAATATCGTTCATCTCACTCAGTTTCTAGCATTGATGACAATCCTTGTTGTTGCTCAGCTGTGTTTACATAATGTGCCGCTTTATGTTTTTAAGTGTCTCATCCAAAGAAAATTAAAAACCAGAATCTACTAAGTTCTCCCAAAATTTTGCTGCTAGCATTCGCCCAGAATATTAGCAAATTAACAACAACAACATAAAAAAGCTGAAAGACTAACTTCTAGGCCTAGATTAGCTACTTCTTTACATGCCATGGAAGATTGCCCGTAATAAGCTGTTGCTTATTTGAGCCTGGATAATTTTTTGTTTAAAACAAAAAACTAGTCTACATGTACGATTCCTGCAGAACTTAAAAGCCCCCAAATTCTTAAGCCTGCATTGTTTTATGTTTTTTCAAGTGTGTAAAATAAATACCGAGTAAAATCATTCCAAAATTATGCTCTGATTAGTTCATTTATTCATTAAAGTAGTCGATATATGATACAGATCCATAAAAGAGGTCAGTTCTCATGCAGATCCAATACAATTTGTTAGGTTCGATACCAACTACATTTCCAAGTATTGAAACTGTACCGAGTACTCTGCCTCGTAAGTCAATAAATTTATGTAGACTAATAAGTCAGTAATTAGTCAAACAAATCGTTACAACTATCAATTTAAATAAAATGTGTCGGCTCTTTTCTTTTAATGGAAAATCACATCCTAACCTTAATCAGTCCACACTTTGTTTTACCCGAATACAGCTATCATGCTGCTGTTTGTGGCTAGTTTGCAGCTTCTTGATCAAGTCATACATTGTTATAAATAATAATGCAATAAATAAAGAATTGTTATTGTAGTCTGATGCAGTTGGAGGAGGGAGGGAGGCGAGCTTGGCAATGGGATTTTAGCAGTCATATTCAGCCTCCAGGAAGGCAGCCATGAACAGGAAACAACATCAATGTTTATTTACATTTAAACATTGTATGAAGCATTCTTTTTCCAAGCGATAGTCAGTAACTATTTGACTACCATTACTCTACGCCCATGTTAACCATATTACAGTATCTCCACAAAAGCTAAAAAGTTCGAGGGCTGATTTGGAAACAAGTTTAACTACTCGATACTATACGCCGCAACTGATACCTCAAAAAAGTACTCAATACCAAGTATATCGATACCCCGTCATGATTATTTTTTTGGTCTCCTTACCGAGGGCGAGGTAGGGCACCCGACGAAGGATTAGACCATAGATTAGACTACATCTTCCTGCTGCTTTCAATGGAGGCTAATCACACGTGAAAGCACAAGTGACTGTCTGATTGTGACTGTAAAACAAGCAGTGAAGCATCGAAGAGACGTCACGAATAGGTCAACGGATTTGAGAAAACAATGGTGCAGGTAAACAGTAAACTCTTGTTGTCCGTCTTGTCCTTATTTTAACAAAGCATGTTTTTATTGTTGTGAACAGGTGAAGCCTGAGGCCTGATTCAGTGTTATTGATACCAAACAGTGGCAATAGACTCTGTGCCCAGATCTGTTTCTCTGTGGCACCTTCAGAGTAAACTTTACTCTTAGACGTACGTATCTAGGTGGAAGTCCCTAACCCTAATGCCCATGGACTGGGGATGGGGTCCCGAATCCTTATAGTAATAGTCTAAGTAATATATATTTAAAATCCATCAAGTTTCATGTCAAGGCACGTAGTTGTAATGCCGTAATGAAAGAAACTATCACTGCTAAAGTAAAATTAGCTTTTTCAGGGATTTAGGTATGAAGATCTCAGTGTAATGTATTCTCTTGACAGTATGAACAGTTTTTAACCCAGCCTTATGATATGTAATGAGTCAAAAGTCATACAGTCAAAACACAAGCAATTTATTGAAATTTTTACCAGCAGAAATATTCACCAAGAGTGACCAAGACCGATCAGATTTTAAGCTTTTTGGGCAGGAGAAAATCAGAAATATCTAATGTTTAAGGCTCTTTCACTTAGTGCATACTCACTGATTTTACACCACCAGCAACTGCTAGAAATTTTATAAATGAATGGTAAGTGGTAACACTTGTTATAAATTTCACTTACAATCACTTTCCAACTATATTGGGCCTGTTAATATAAAATCAAACCCTTAGTCTCAAGGTTTGCGCTAATGCAGAAAAAATGCTTATAAATGTAATGACTTTCATTTCATTTTGCCTAACCGGAGCTTTGAACAGCCATAAAAAAAAAACAGTAGTGTAGAATTGTTTGCTTTCCAAAAGTCAAGACTTTCATCATACCAATAACCTACAACAAATACTGTGATAAGGATAATATGCATTTGTCATAAATTACTATTAGTTATGTTGGTTACTCCCTATTGTTAACTATCACTTGGGCTTCAGAGGTCATTGTCATCTGGCCTGCCATCGTTGACTAATACTAATAGTAATCCTGCGGCTTTTATATTCCAAATAGTGAGCAGTTGACCTCTACACATTTAGAAATCTTTGTGATGAAACTTTATAGTCATGGATGAACAATAGGTCTAAACATGAAAATTAGGGAACAGCATTCAGGCAATTTTTGGATTAACTGCTGTGAAGCTAATGTCCCTGTGGTGTAATGTTTGCATACTGAACTCGCAAGCTGAAGGGCCCGGGATCTGATTTGGTAGGAACATACAAGAAATTTTCTAGTGCTAAGTGTTGATTGGTCTTTTTCTATAACAAAAACAACCTCTAGTGGCATGCTTTCCTGTTAATGTGGAACATCTGAGGGAGTATCAGTTAAATGCTCACATCTGATATACAGTACAGCACTAGAAACTAGAAGTTGGTTATAAGGTTGGTACTTTCAAAATTGGGCTGCAGTAAGTATGTGCAATTGTTTCATAGTTTAGATAAGAGAATCACAGATGATGTAACATACTAGTTAAAAACACTGTGTCAGGCCTGCCAAACCCAATACCCTACTTTCAGTCACTGCATGCTGTGAAGTCAAAGTACAAGCTGCAAGTAAACAATAAGTTTAGCTTGATTTCATGGACACATTTTAGCTGTCAAATATCATTAGTTAGGCAAAAAATTGTACCGGTACTATAGATGTGCCCCTTATGATGTTAATAGCTGAGTTTTTGCTCTTCCAAGTCTGTTTTATAATGCTGTTTTAATTACTGTAACAAAGAAAAGAGGAAAACAGAATTTTCCTAGTATACTGGGTTCCCATTATAATGGAGGCATGATCGGATGTGTTTGACATATAAGCAAAAAAGGCTAAGGTTTGTTCCCTGATGGGGGACAAAATCAAACTTGTTGCATTCAGTGATTTCCATCTTCCCACCTCAAAATTGTAATAGATTACTGTTACATGTTATGTAATGAAAAATTCTGGGTGCATATTTTCCAGTTGTTATTTTGGTTCACTTTAAATTTAGCAGAACTCTGATAATGCAGTGACCTTTCTGACCAAGATAGAGGTTCTGAAGGCATGTAGTCAGAAATTGTTTGTTATCAGGAGTCCATTTCATAAAGAGCAATTAATCAGTTGGAACTGTTGCAGGGGAGTGTGCTAAGCAGGGAATGGCTTTGTGCAGTGGTGGTAACAGCTTTCCATTTGTATCTACATGCATCTCAGTGTTAATAGCAAATGACATGAATTTATAGAGAAAGGAGATGTGGAATGGTTTTGATTCAGTAGTTTTTTTTTATTTCACGTAATTTCAGGTTTTCACAATCAGGCATTAATTGAAAGTCACACAGACATTACAATTAATTCAAACCCTTTGCTATGGTAACATAATAATGAAGCCTTACCAGCTTTGTTTTGTGTAATGGGCTATCACTAGTGATCAGGGGTTCCCATCCATTCACTGACACTCAAGTGACCATGGTTTTTCAAAGAAATGAAAGTTGTATTCGGGATTACATAAACAGTGTATGAAATGAGCCATGTGCAAGTAAGGTCTTTGTTTTTATACAGCTTTTGGATTGTGATTACTTTGCATTAAAATGTTGCTGGTTACATGAGAAAGGATTTATGAAAACCTCTGCTTTTCTTGCTAGACAATTAGTAGGCTTGCCAAAGTAGTGATATAGGTAAATAATAGATCTGGATTGGAAAGGTATGAGATTGTATTGTATACATTTAATTGTGCCTGACATCTGTTGTCATGGAAACAGAAAATACCTGTTCACTATGATTGTTCTAGCTGATGTCATGTTTTAAGAGTCAATTACATCTGAAAAGTAGAGAGTATTGAACCCACAAATTGATACTCGGTACCAAATGGCAACAGAGAACTATTCTCTGAGTGAGGTTTGGACCGTATTGACTATGAGAAGATAGCTTAGATGTGAGCTATCACTATCAGGCCTATAACAAAAAGTTGGACCAGAATAGGAGTACTGATGATTATAGTTTGATGCCTGTCAGATGAAAGCCCAGTAATGTCTTTTTACCCCTAAAATGAGGTGAATGCAGTAGATGGAAATGCAGCATTGAGCAATCAGGCCAATGTGTAGGAAAAATAATTGCATGAAATATTTTTGTTGAGTTTGTTTTTGTTTGTTTGTTTGTTTGTTGATTTTCTGTCCCCTCGCTCACACACGCACCTTTACACATGGGTGGAGTAGTGTGGCTGAATGGACTCAAGATCTAAAAACTGTGAGTTTGTTTCCCGACCACAGTAATGTTGTAAGTGCATTGGTAAAGCATTTCATTTACATTTTCCTCAGCCCACCCATCCATAAAATGGGCACCTGGCTATAGGCAGAGGAAGATATTGTCAGAATGCTAGTGATCATTGCCTATAAATGGCATCGGCAGTGTATGCTCCCTAGGGAGTTAAGAAAGTCATGGACTGTTAGAGTGATCAAGTCTGCTTGGGAAATAATTGTGTGAAGTTGCATTAGTGGGCATTGCCTGGATAAGAGACTTATAAACTCATAATTATTATTATTATTATCATCATTATAATAACCGTCACACCATTAATTTGTTCTTGAGCCTAAGTTCTGCCTCGGCGGAGGTTTGGACTAAGTGCCCTTTTGGTCTGTCATGTTTAGACTATATGTATTTTTACCCGGATAAAAAAAAAATCCAAAGATAATGTCACAAAGTGGGATGTGTACAAGGCTTGATAAAAATAAATGGCACTGGTCAAAAGTGTTCCCGCTTCAGATGGTTTTGACTGGAACCAGCTAGTTTTATTGGACTGCAAACCAAAGTCGGCTATGCTGTGATCAGTCGATAGTCCAACAGTTGTTTGGGGGAGGATTGTGGAGGGGGGAGGGGAGAGACATGAGGGGAAGAGGTAGATAAGATACGCCTGCGGGGAAAAGAAACGTAATATATGAGAAAGATTTCTAGAAAAGTTCTAACCGATTTGATGTATAAAACTTCACCAGAGAAAAAGTTAGTCCTGAATAATAATGCAGTGAAAAAAGATTAACTGTTGGCACATGTCCAATCAGAATCAGATTCGGCGTGTCTCGACATACAGTGGAGTACATTTAATTCGGATACACTTTGTACGTACACAGTATGATACGTACGGTATTTTTAGTCCCGGTTTATCTTCTTTATTTCTAGCCATTTTTGGCAAACCCGTACACACGCTTGATACTATGGTTTTTTTTTTTAAATCACCCCATAGGCCTTGTTCAGATGCAAATTGGCATGTATTTAGTACTTGCAGATGATTTCCATTATGCTCGATTTCAGTGGCAAAGAGGAGGATGCCAACATTTACCTTTTGGGTGCCTTTACTAACATAATTATACTGTTGTTTCGCTTCTGACCGTGATTCGTTTAGGTATGAAGACGCCAGTGTTTTTTTCTTTTTCTTCCTGTTGGCTATGTAAGGTTTTGCACCTCTCATTAACTTATTCAGGGATCCCATGCCAAAAATATTTTCCAAACATGTTGTTTAGCTTTTCCTCCAAAATGACACAAAGAAAAATGCCCCTAAATCAATTAGATTTTGAGAAGTTGGGCAGTGAAACAGGCTACCTAATATTTTAGGCCTTTTCACTCAGTAAACAGGGTAGCCCTACCCACCCAGCAACAACCACAAATTGTATACTTGAGTGGCTATACAAATGTATTTGCACCTATCTAAGCCTTTGAAATTCAAATCCAACTCCTTTCGATCCTCCCCATGGCCAGTTTTCTGATTTTTAGGGACTATTAAAAATTACATACCAAAGTGCCAGGTATTATTGGCATCTTCATTATTCTTCATACCTTTAGTTCTCGTTTGTTTATGTCAGTTCATGAATTCTGTCTTCAGTCATTCCCACTTTTCTATACATGTATATGGTAAATAAGTATTTCCGTTAATAAGGACACTTTGGACTCCGAAGTGTGCGCATTATCCGTGAANATCTCAACTCAACACACCGCAAAGCTATCGCTTGGGGTCCTGCTCCTAGGGTGGGCTGGGCTGGGCTGGGCTGGATGACTTCCTTTTCCATTCTTTCCTGTACCTGCAGTGTCTTTTCATTTTGATCCTATTTCCATAAAGAGAATATTGGAGGATCTGAATGAATCCGCAGCCTTTAACGATGTTCTCTGTCATCCTTTCACCATATTGAACGTTTTTTTTTCCTTTCGTTTTTTGACGCACCGTTTATTTGTAAACTGCGAGAAACGCCCAGTAATAATTAATGTTATCTTGCCATAAGTAGGTTATCCCCTTGACCTTGTAATCCATTGTAACCTTAATCCTACACTGTCATGTGTTGAGGAGAACCTAGTATATAGCACATGCTGTGCATCCGTAGCAAAATACAACATAGAAAGAACGGCCGATGTACCACTCTGGATGTAGTACCCGTATGAATAAATGCCGGCGGACATAGATATGGTGACTCGTGGAATCAGTGTTAGCTGGTGTCATGTAATGCATGGCGTACAATATATATTTGTACATGTATGCGATATAAAATTATTGTCCTTTAATTGGTGTGAAGTTTATGTATGTCACGGGTTTTTTTTATTTGGCAGTCTCTCGGGACAGTACCACTATGGCAATGGTAATGTTCATTTCGTCTTTAAACAGTCTTCGAGTGGGTGCTGTCACGAGAGAAGGCCGTTCTGTTTTTTAATTTCTTCGCGTGAGATTTGTTTAACAAGGGTTTCATTTTCAGCACTGCCGATCTAGTTCTTACGTTTGGCGCTCTGAATTAGTCTGTGTCAATATTTAACGTTGTATTAAACGCGTTAGGCCAAATTCATAAGCAAATTTGACATCCTGAAGGGAAGGAAATTGTCAACATACAATTGTGAAGAAAACTTACCTTATCATTACATCTATTTCTTTCTATTTCAAAAGCATTCCGAATTTTTTTGTAAAAAAAAAAAAAATGCTCTTCAGTTCGTCTGTATTGACGCATTAATAGCGAAGAAGTAACAGTAGTAACACGGGATTTATACAACTTTGTGTTGAGGAGAACTAATTGAGAACGCGCGCATTAACGATCTTACCATCGTAAGAATTACGTGAACTCTGAATGTTGAACATCAAGCACTAAAGGATGCATTCATCACCAATGCAGTAATGTAATTCTTACGATGATAAGAGAGCCCGTCGTTGATGCACAAGCTCTGAAGTACTAATTACGTAGATGTATTTATCTAACTGGATGTATTTACGTAATCACGTCAACGTAAGTATCTCGTGAGAAACTAAGGTCGCTTCATAAAACCAGAATACAGTACAACATTGTGCATAATCACAGACGAATTGAAGAACGCTTTCTCAAAATTCAGTAAGTGCACTTGACTGCCTTTGAAGCTAAGGGAAATGATGTAAGGATGATTGCTCTTCATAATAAGTGTATGTTTATTTACTTTAAAATGACATAACTCGCGAAGGGAATGCAGGTGTCAGACTCAGTTTTGATTTGGAGGGAATGGACAAGAAATGCGACTCTGAATACACAAGTTCTTGTTTTCAACGAAAGTGCACTTACTAGGTGTTGGGGAAAACTGTACCTTTCCCAGAGTGACATGATAATTGTGCGTGTCGCGTGCTGGTGATATTGAGAACGTTTCCTGATTCAAGCCAGGTCACGGAGCGTCTGTCATCCAAGGTGAGGTTGACAGTTGGTGTTTTTAGACACGGCCTAAGCGAGTCAGCTGTTCATGTCTCCAGGGATATTGTCATAATGTTCACTGAGGTCGCTGTGTCAAGGCGGTTCTTTATTCAGCGTAGGTTCGTACACTTTTTTATGTCAGTGAACGTTGTTAGATGTCAGTATGTGATGTGCCCTCTTGTGATAGTTAAGACTGCTGTGGTTAACAACAACATTATTGCCCTGCCGTGTCATTTACGTGTATGCACTTTGATACTATTCTCCGCGACTGACTTGGGAAAGGACTCATTTGAACTCCAGTGCTTATTTATGTAAGTCATATTATGAGAGCTTGAACATTAGCGATGGGATCTCTTACCATCGTAAGAATTACATTGACTCTGCATGTTGAACGCTATTAAGGATGCATTCAGCGCCGATGCACTAATATAACTCTTGCGGCCATAAGAGATCCCATCGTAAATGCGCAAGCTCTCAGTTGTTTTCATATTTGCATACTGAAACTTGGAGTTGTGAGACTTAAACGTGTTGTTGACTTTGTTTGAAGAGTTGCTGCTATCCACGACATTTAATGCATTGACTTTTTTGTTTTTTTTTAATATTTAGATTTTATACTGTTGAATTAATTAGAATCTGATACAGCTGTTACATCTTCATTACTTCCTTCTTCCTGGCACAAGCATGTGGTACGCTACATATGAGCCTGGCTGCACAGCTGTGTTAGAAGGAAAAAAATCATCTGTGTAATGTATTGTTTATGTCACTCGCCGCGCAAAAGGCTGTTTGTTGAAAGAGGAATAGTTATGTACAGTTGTACGCTGTTCTCTCCCATCCTGCATACCCCAACCCCTCCAAGGTTTGTTTCGGTAAACACAACGAATGATTAAATCGACCAAGCTCATGCCAGAGGACCTTCTATGAATGCAGTTGCATAAGACATGTTTTTCAGATTGGGCCATTGTTGGCTGGTGTTGTAAGGCTCGCGATCAGGGAAAGAGTCCCCAGTTGCTTGACCTGGAATTGCAGTGTCGTAACAGCATTGGTGCGTGTTTACTGAAACTCGCAGAAATGATATCACTTCAAAAAACACTGGACTGACGTTTTTGAGAATGTTTTAGTCAACCTGGACATGTTTTTCATTAATTGTTGTCAAATGTCTGAAAGATGGCATTGATACCGAGTTATGTTTAAAGTTAAGGTTTGCTAAGAGGGCCAGATGGTAGAGGTGGTGGTTTGTAGGAGGGGGATAGTTGTGTCATAATACGTAAACAGTAAACAAGAGTGAAACTTTGCCTGACGTGAGAAGGTCACGTCGATTTGATTTGTCTCTCCAGTTACTATTTTGTGGTCTTACGTTTCACGTCTTTGCATAATCATAATAACGAAGTTGCGCATTTTGTTTTGTTTTTGTGTTTATAGAGTTGGGTGATCACGTGTTTTATTTGCATTATCAGTGTTGTTCAAGAGAAGACAGGCCTCGGTTTTTCTCGGTCATCGACCTGTAAACAAAGATGACGACAATACTGTTTGTGCTGTAACCCACTTCCCCTAATATACCTCACCGCTTTTCAGAACTACTGTGGTTCGTAACACTGAACAGGCTTGCAGACCGACCGTGTCGATCGATATAAGGCAGTCAAGCTTAACCGAAGTAGTTTTTTTGATTGGGCTGGTTCACTACAGGTTATACTTTTGTGCCAGCTGCCTAGCTGGAATGTCAAAGACCTTGGTGGAAACCTACAATCTGTGCATACATACATATGGTTATGGGCAAGCGCTGTACGTGCATTACGATTTAATTTAAGGACATGAGGACACAACGGTGGTAGAACGAATATCTTATCAGTAGAGAGAGAATTTCTTCAGGAAGTTCATGATCTTAAAATAACAGCATTCTTGTGATACCTGTGAGAGGGAAGTGTTTTTTCCGATGTCTTAGAACTAGGTGCTGGCTTGATCCTGTAAATTTGTAAGAACGACCACAGCGGGAATTTCTTAAGAAAGTTCGTGATCTTAGAATAACAGCGTTCAACCGATAACTATGACAGGAAATGCTTTTGCTGGTGTCTTAAAACTTGGTACTAGCCTTGATCCTGTAAACTGTTAAGATACAACACGACTTTTTGAAAAAAGGCAAAGACTCCAGCAATGTTGAAACCTTTGTCAAGGATGATAATGCTGTATGAGATGAGGGATTTTAATGCAGGTTTTAAATTCACACTTTATACATACAAAAATGTTGGATATTCTACAATTCAAAGAAAGCTAGTCAGACAAAACTTTTTAATACATATATAAATACATGAGTATACGTGACATATGCTGGAGAGACAAAACTGTTTGATATTAATTATTATGCCTAAAGATGTTTACGTGATACATGCCGCCAACTCGTTATATGTATACATGATGTGAGGTCAAAGTCGATGGAGGGTGAGGTGAGGTGAAGTGATCTACCAGTGTCGAATTCCGTAGAGAGAGCGTTTACTGTAGATGCACAATAATTAGATTATGCCTTCAGCGATGTCAGTTTTAGTTTTTAGGTTTCTGCAGGGGTTCGACTCCAGTAATGTTTTCCATTTTTTTTTTCATATGGAACATGGTGTGTGAAACTAGGCATACTTTCAGCCTGCAGGGTGATACAGGAAGATGGGATGTTAGGCAAGGGGTAAAAAGGCATGGAGTATCAAGATTGCAAGAGATCACGAGTTTTTTTGTTTTTTTTTCATTTTGTTCGGAAGTTTTTTTTTTTGTTGTTGTTTTGTTTCAAAAGTCAAAATCCAGTATTCCCATGTTATTTATTAAATTACCTTGGGGTTGAGATAAAACGTTTTCGATTAACATTAGCTAAATTACTTCCACACCGAATATTTCGTATCCCACTTCCTCAAGCTTTGCAAAGTATCTTTCCTTTAAACTCACCCTCGTAACTCATAATTTCCTGTAAAACGTTCCTGCCTGCGTCGGGGCAAGTTTACAGGCAATTTTTACCCACTTAAACATAATATTTTTCCTTTTAACCCAGAGAGTTAGGTTATCCTGCCCAACATTAACTCATTCTGCCTCCCCTCCCCTCCCCATCCATCTTTCTTTCTCTGCTCTTTAACCATCAAACCGGAACGATCGACAACCCGGCTGCACTCAAAAAATGTTGATGCACACGTTACTCCGACCTAGTTCTTTATTCGGATATGGTGGATTCATGGTGGTGCAAGTGGTTTATCGTGCTACATTTAAATTTCGTTTGATCCGTGCTGAAGTCAAATGAAAAGTTCAAGAGTATGTAAGTGTCATATTTAGTGAGGGACAACAGCATGGAATGTTTCCCTCTAAGTGAAATGTACTGTTTACTGTTAATATACTACTAGAAAAATTCTATTTCTACATCAGACTTTGACTCTCAGCAATCTAAAGCATTCACTTTGTGATAAGATTGAAATTGTTGCAAAATACACAGGACAGACAGAATTTCCCAGAACCCGAAAGAATCCTTAAATTTATATTTTCCTGCTGGAATCTTCGGAAAAATCATTGCTTTTGGGGAGGAGGAGGGGAGAAGGAGGTGGGGCTGCATATTTTTGTGGCCAATATTGCCACAACAGATTGAGCTCGATGTGGACGATTTTATTCCTGGAAAAATAATGAAATTTCTTGGAATTTCTCCTGGAATTCTCATGCAAAATGATTTCCAAATTAGGCCGTGGATCCTGAAGCGATTAGAACTTATCGATGCTGGAGTGAAATTACACTGAAGACATTAACAAAGAATGAATGCTGAAATTAAGAATGGACAACTAGTTAATTTGTGGAACTCGTCCCTTAAATGCCTCTTTGGTGAATTGACTTTTAAATCAGTTTAAGTACCTGTATGGATTATTCCGTTTGCGCTCGTTGATTGCATAATAATATGTGTCAAGGACAAGGTGTGTTATAGAGGGCTTGCATGAAAGCATTTTTACGACATTGATGCGTCTAACTAGCGCTTCAAAGGACATGTAGATCTAATACTAATTGGAAAGTGTACTTTTGTGAGCAGTTAGGAACCGTATCAAGGTCACTGCGTACACAATGAAGTTATGTAACAACTAGCAGGCTGTAGGAATATACACATGTGATGTTAGCATCCCCGTGGTGTAAGAGGATAGCATAATGCAAACCCTCGTGAATTTTGAGTCCTGACAGTTTCTGGTTTTGATGCTTTTCGGATTTCTTTTCTCTACGTCGATCTTTTTGGCACTCTTTCCAGATAACGTGTAACAAATTCAATTGTCCGTTACCAGTCCACATATCATCCCCTCTTCCATTTCTAAATGTAAATAAAAGCCTTACCATTGTCTCACACTTTGTTGTTTTTTTTTGTCGAGAGAGAAAGGGTGTGGAGGGATGGCACAGTTCTACGCCCTTTTTTTTCCTGATTTTTTTTTCATTATTCAAACATGTAGTCACATGAAAAAAACAACAACAGTAATTTGCAGACATAACATTTATAACTTTCTGAAATGCATAGATCAGACTAAATTTACATGAATGGGGAACGACAGTTCGGTAATCTATAATTAAAAAATAATAATAATTAAAAAAGTGGTCCTCTCTAAATCTATAAGCAGGAAAGTTATAGATAGAATAGATCTAAAAGTTAGTTGGTATAGTGCTTATGAACTCCTAGCTTGGCACCAGTTGCTTGAGTCAGTTCTACACTCGTTAGCCGAGAAAGGCGTGAGTAGGGGATGTAATCGAAAAGAAAAAGAAGGAGGGAGAAATGTGGAAACTACATGTTTATACTACGTCAGTGACATGGGAACCAAGGCTTGACCTTATCCACGGAACACTGTGACACTTGTCCACGTAATATAAGACTACATTAGGCTAATAGGTCAGTCACTGACACAGTCTGTTCCCACGGGAAGTAAACAATCAAGCTGTAAGCTATGGGCTATGGACTATGACAGACAAGAGAACAACAAAGTATAGATGAAAAAAAAATGTTAGGGGGCGTCATTGTCCGCCCCCTTCTTCTCTGCTGCTTGAACAGCCACATAAGAGTTTGGTCTACAGAATAGTGCGTGCTTAATTAAACCTTGCAAAGTCTCAGGAATATATTTTTTTTAGGGGAGGTAGAAGCGGGATGGGGGTGGGTGGGATTATACTGTATTACATTCAGGTTTGAGCCTGAGATGGAGAATATGGGAAAATCAAGGAGAGTGAACTTAAGTGTCTCCAGGTCTGGAAAATATCTGGAGTTAGCTAGAATGGCGAGCTCTCATGGATAAATAATGAAAAATAAAAAAAAAGGACAAAACAACAATAACAAACAACACTGAATTTTGCAGTTCCTAGTTCTGTCTGGAACTGCTCTTCTGTGGTTTCGCTAGAGTAAATCTTAATGAAACAGGATGAATTTTGCACAAGAAGTTGGTAAGCTGTTTTTAGTTATGTTATGCGAGCTTGGAAAAAAAGACCAATTGACCCTTGGAAATATCATGGAAAAGAATTTTTCCATAATCTATGGCAATGCTTGCAGTCAGATCCATTGAGTTGCAGTTTATCAGGAGCAGGAATTAGTTTCGATTTAAAGGAAATTGTTTTTTTGTCTGTAATATATTGCAGTTAAGCAGAAACTGCATTTATCAGGTCTTGTGATTAGCCGAGTTGACTGTGGTAGGAGCCAAGATCACATACTTCCATGCTTAATTTTTGTACTTTTTTGTGAATTTCCAGGTGTGAGTGAGAAGACAACAGTGTAATGCCCTTAAGACGACCGTGTAATGTCCAGATGTTGTAGGATGAGGCTGGATTAGAGTGCATTAACAAAAGATCAATGATGATTCCACGATTGTGAAGTGATGCTGTAGCATCAGCATTATTTAGGACATCTCTGTATGAGCTGCCATCAGCTTTTGAAGAAAGAAAACTGAGTGAAGTTGTGAGACTAGGCAGATTTTCTCACTGTGCAAGAAATCAGCAGAGGTCAGCGGAGAGTTGGTCAAAATGTCGGTCTCTGTTAAATTCTCTGTAAATGCGGAGGTGACCAAGGGTCAGTGTGTGTGTCTAGTGGGTGATGACCCCCGACTTGGGGCCTGGGACCCCCTCAAGGCTGTCCCAATGGAGAGAGAGTTTTCTGGACAGAACTGGTAAGTACGTATGTATAGACATTATTGACAAGTGGGAAGGGTGGGGTAAGGAGTGTTTTCTACAGACTGCACAGTATGGCAGTTCATCCATTATATTTCAAAATCCTTCCCCCTCAATTCATTGAAACATCCTCCCCTTCTTTCATGAACTCCAAAGTTTGCACTATCTTTCATGCTGAGAGGTAAGAATATGGCCATATTGGCCTTCTTAGCATTAGTGATGGGTCATCTATTTTTAGTATCAACTAATGAGAATGAATGATAGCAGAGTTGTTCAGATGCCAGGGGATATAATGATTGGCCATTGGTTGATTTTTGGTCAGTTGAATTGTGCTAGATAATTTGATATCACACTTCCACTGTTATTTTTCTTCTATCTCTCTGCTTTTCATTTCCCTTTGCACACATTGCACAACATGAGTATACACTGCAAAATCATGACTTCTTTAGCTTTAAACAAAAAAAAAATAAAAATCTTGGGTCAAAATTTAAATTCCTCCCCTCTTCCCATTCTCCTCTTCTGCTGCGCGCGCGCGCCACCCC
>JAWQUT010000015.1:508795-565543 GCA_033807755.1 Ellobium chinense | reverse complement strand
AATGATCTGGAGAAAACATCAGCAGTTATTTGAGTTATCCCATTTATTTTGTGTTCTCTTTGTACAAAAAGTAATTGCGTGAGAAAAGCTTGAAAACATTGAATGTTTTGTTTTCAAGAAAAAATACTCTGAAGATCTGTCATCCATATTAATCCGTTGGCCATTTGTCTATCCACATAATTTTCTGTCATTTTCATATTGCACCGAAGACTTGCATTGTTAAATTGTTGCTGCCTAGCTGTTAGAGGACATACTTTGCACTGGTACATATTGTCGTGCTCATGGCAAAATGTATCTCATAGATAAAAATCAATTGCTTAATTCAGTTGTGACACTTAAAAAGCACAGTACCCTACTAGTACTGTCCTACTAGCATATAAAGCAGGAGCAGTGTATCTAAGAGCTGCAGCTGTGACAGATTTTGCACTATATCAGTTATGAGAATATTATGCCAAGCCTTGGATATTATTAATACAGTATGATGGTCATAGCATTGTTATCTTTTCTGCTCTTGCAGGAAGCTCTGGACCTGCTGTGTTAACCTGGACAAGGATCTGCCATACAGTTATCGCTTCTTTGTCTGCAAGGAAAGGCACGCCCTGTGTAAGAATGATGTAGCTGTCTCTGATGTGCAGGAGAATGGCCATGCACCAATGACCATTTATAAGTGGGAGACGAATATCAAGCCCAGATTGTTCTCCACAGAAAGTGAGTGATGTGGTAGGGGCATGTTGTTACCATTAGTGAGCGGACAGTGCTATATTAAGATTACTACTGCTAGTACCAGGGTTCACCATTCACGCAGAAGAAATGCATGTATATGCATTTTTACTTTAATTACATGCAGTTTTTGAACAACCAAGTGCTGCAGAATTGTCCATTTTCTTATAAGTCAAGGTTTTCATGATATCAGTGAGCCCATGGCAAATACACTGATAACAGAATGCGCCTCGTCACTACTGCGATCATAGTGGTGAGGTAGAGGCATGCTCAAAACTCACTTCAAATGATATCATGTTTTTTTTTTCTTATTCATTGATTGTCTTGGCCTCTGTTTTGTTTGTTGTGTTTAAGCTTTACTTTTGTTTCTTGTTTTTTAATTGTGCTCATGCAAAATTGGTTGTGTGCTACATGGCTATTGCGTACAGAATGAGCAAACCTAAATCAAATCCTGTACAATTACTTTAATTCATGTCATCTTTCAGGAGAACCTAGAACTGACACAGAGCTTCTCTAGTGGTCTGTATAAAGTCTTTAGGATTGAAACTTAGAGCCTTAGTGCAACATGTATGCTTACCTGTACCAACAGGTAAATGGGATTCACTTTTCTTGCACTCTATCAAATAGGGCTCACCGAGAAATTTCATTCTTTCCTCTAAAAGTGGCATCAATTTAGGGAAGTTCTCCAATATGAACTCAGACAAACCAACTAAGAAACAAACAAACTGGGGAAAATCATATTATGATGTTTGTGGGAATTCGAGAACTAAATAGACTTGCTTTTTGTATTTGCTGTCATTGTGTTTGGTGATGTAGTTGTTTCACATTTTGTTTGGCTGCACCTAGAATGTTCTTTTTTTTTTCACCATGACACTTTGTATTTTCAGACTGTGAGTCTACCCTTGTGCTGCCAGAGGCATCATTTGGGAAAATTGGTAAGGATGTGAATTTGTGATTGCATAACTTTACAAACTCAGGGAATTGCTTTAAAAATTCAAGTTGAAGTGGTATTTGGTTGTGAGATGAATGTAATGTAGAAGTATAGTGGTAGGAGCTGGAGCTGTGCCTGATTAAATAAGGAACTCAGGTTTGTGAGATTAAGATCATGAGATTCCACAGTAGTTTTAAGTTTTGGAATTATGCCTTGCCCCTGTCATTTTTTGTTACATCAATAGATGTACATTTTAAAGTTTTCACTGGTGCCATTTGCGACAAAGGTCTGAAATTTTATCAGGTGTTGAGAAGGGAAAATAATGCTATGAAACACTGAAAAGTTGATTTTGAGCTACAAATATCAATTAAGAGATTACTACACTAAGGCTTGATTTTATTAATACGATGATCATTGCCCTTGAAGTTGCATTATGAATCTAATTAATTTGGTACTGACCAAATGTACTTCTCATGCTTAAAATGAAACATTAATGTTAATATTGCTCCTTCTCTTTAGGTCGAACTTCAAATATTGGAAAAGGTTGGCTGATCAATCAGTGTGAGGTACAGCTCAGGTTGCACAGTAACCCTATTTACATGTGGAAGGCCAAACATCGAGAGCAGACTTACAGTATCAAGTGTATTGCCATGGATTACTCAGATAGGGTGAGTGTCTCTGCTGGAGCATGGGTTTACAGTTCAAGGTTCAAAACTTTTATTTTAAGGCTCTCGGCCAGCACAGTGTGCAGTACAAAGTTAACATTAATCCAGAACATAGCACCAGAAATGTTAGCTTCCAGGAAAGTTCCTTAATGAGAAAAACTTTTGTGGATACTGCCTATTGACACTGCTTCCTATCAGGGAATTTGTGTCAAGCTTACACTGTTAGAATTTGTAATTGCCATTGTTGTGTTGCTTACTTAAATGAAAAATGATGTTTTCAGTAATGTCTTGAAAAGTTGGACATTAGACATTCCTATTTTCAGGACTTTTGTGACAGTTTGGCAAAGATATAGCATGTTTGTTTTCATGTTATAAGTATTTCTCTATAAAAAATTCTTGTGTCATATCCCTGATGTGATGCCATGCTGCATCTTTGTGCAAAGTGTTTTGCATTTTTTTTTCAATGCTTTCATGGCATTTTTTACCTCTGCTCTAAAAAATCCAGCTGTTTTGAGTATCAACTTTCTGCTTCTACAGCAACTGAAGTCAACAACTTCAGCAACTATGGCAGCCTTGTCAGTCAAGCCAAATTCAGATCACATAAGAGCTACTGTAAATCACCACGATTACGAAATATGCAAACAATAATAACTTCAGTACTAGTCTTATGAAGATAACTGAAATTCTTGAGGCTAACAGCTACACTATTATCTAGTTTTTTTTTTTTTTTCTTTCTTCCTTAGGCTAATGCAGGTGGTGATGAGGATGATGATTCTAGAGATGGCCCCCCTCCGTGCTCAGTGGACGATGTCCTAGTTTGTGTATGTATAATCTCAATCTGACATTGATTTGTACAGGTGTATGGATAAACTTGTGCAAATATTTTGTACAGAAAAATGTAGGCTAGTGTCTACAAGATCTCATTTATTTTACCTGACAAATAACACAGATTAAAATAAAGAGATAGAACACCGACACCCACTGATACCTAGCTGTTTTCCTAGTATTACAGTAGTCTCCATCTAAGAACTTGGTCAACCGGAGACAAAAAAACGTGGGTTCTTAAGCAGACTGGGCATGTAGGCGGATGACAAGGGATGCAACCCATATTTGGCCACCATGACCATGGCTTATCCCCCTTGATTGCTCTGACCTGGATCGTGATCTCTTGAGCAAGTTCCATTGCTTTTGTCTTCATGAAAGGCAAATTCAGACGGGCCTCTTGTTCCATTTTTGGTCTCATCCACATGTACAAGGCCTCATTCACGTCTTGTTCTTTGAACGGCCTCTTTCGCTTCTGGGAAAGGTTTCCTTTGTGCGACTGTTCTCTCAAATTTTCTCGCTGTTTCGAAATTCTTGCAACTGTTGTCCTGTCGACATCAAATGTTTTGCCAATTGCTGTAAAGTTGGCATTTCCTGTCTTTTCTTGAGAAATGTCTATCAAATTTCCTCGAGATGGCATTGTGGTCGATCTTTCCTCTCCGCTGTGTAACAAACGGAATGATTCAGACTTGAACAAAATCAAGTTGTGAATCGCAGATGCTAATTTTATGACCCTATGTAACAACCACGGACCAATCAGCCGTAAGTACAAGTGCCATGCAAACCATGTGCGCTTTCAATCGCACCCCAGTCAGACAACAATAGATGGTAGGTGATGACTAGGCTAATTTAGTCTAGGAGTGCACATGGCCTGCTTGCATAAGAAAGACATAACCTGACTCCATCCTTTGTAAGGTTCTCCTCCCCCTACCTTCCCTTCGCCCGTTCTCTTTCACTGTAGCGTGTGGCTTTGTTCTATCCTGTCCGTCTACATGTGTTTGAACGCGAGTTTTGCGCTTAAATTTATGGACATTGTACCTGTGTGCTTGTCTCTTGGTCAAATGCCGGGTTCTTAACTGGATTTTTCATCTCAGAGCGGGTTCTTAGGCATGTAATTTACAGTAAAAAAATTTGGTTTCATGGCAACAGCGGGTTCTAAGGCGGATTGGGTTCTAAGGCGGTGAGTTCTTAGACGGAGACTACTGTACTTATATGTTGTTACGGTATATTGAATAACATGAGGTTTTGCCAGAGTGTGAGCTTGTTATGTGATAGAATTTTGTTGAAATCATAAGGGATTAAGACAGAATTAAACATTGCATTTTTGCTTCATTGTTATTAACATGTTTGTGAGGACCCACAAGAGATGAATAAGAATATTTCAGAGTTAAATACATGATGGGTGATATGAATATTAGATAAAATGACAAATATTTCCCTTCATGTTATCAGTGAAATGACTTGGATTTTGACTAAACCCTCATACTAAAGCTGAATATCCTACCACGCTGCCATGTTTAAATCTTTCTCTTATCTCATTTCAGAACTTAGATCATGATGAGTGCAGTCCCGAGCCTCAGGGTCCAGCAGGGATGTTGTATAATAAAGATGACTATATTGTGTTCCGCACTCAGATGCCGGACCCGCAGCAGGAGGTTGGTAACATGGGCTCATGGCTGATCACTAAAGAAAAGTTCAGAATTTCGTTGAACCTGGTTAAACAATGACCATTTGTCCCATCAGAAAAGCAGTCTCCTTACACAGGAGTTTATCTAGGTAGAGAACTTCAGGTTGCAGGAGCTAAATTGTAAACGCTTCTTTGTGCCGTTTAATGATTTTTTTTTTTCTTATGAATGAGCAGATCTCATGTTCTTTACTTCACATCACAGCAAAAGAAGACATGCATGCACACTACCAAGTACCATGTATGAAACACACATACTTTTGATAAGTTGTCAATTTGCCCCAAGTGGTCCTCTTTAACAGAAGAATGACGGGTTGTGACAGGCTAATGTTGGATGACTAACTGTTAAAAAATTTCAGTTAAAAGGTATTCAGGCTGTTTCCTTTTCATATAATCAGAATAAACTTATAAGGATTACATAGAAAACTCAGTGGGACTTCGAAAATCTTTTGGATAAAGTGGTTTTGGGATTAAACCATATTGTGTTCATAAATAGATACTTAAAAAAATGATGCAGTGTTGGTTTAGAAAGAAGAGTATATAACTTCACCTTTTGTTCAGATTTGATCTGTCAACATATGGCAGCTGCATGTACGGTGAGAGTTGCCACTCAGCTAAAGAAAAATTAACATGTAGGAGTCATGCCTCAAAACTGCTTTCCTTAAAATGCTGAGAAGCGATTACTGATAAGGGTCGGCATTTATCTTCTTCTGAATTTTGCTGTGCTCTCTGTAAAATTGTCCTTTCTCTGTCATGACTTAAAATTAATGCTGTTTACCGGTACTGACTTTAGTCAACCTCACATATTTCCTAGACCTATGGTTACACAAATTCAAGAAAAAAATATTGAAAGGAGTAGGAGCAATCTTTTTTTTCTGTCCAAGCTGTGTGAAACTGAATTCTCTTCCTATATTGTATTCTTGATAATAGGCATTTTAATGAACTGAAAGGAATTAAGAGAAAAGGATATGCATTTAATTTCTGTTTTCTTTTCATTTTTTCTTGCAGGGCTTCCAATTGGACTTTTTTGTGTGTGAGACGAACCGAGCCCCAAAATTCATTGGCTCTGCCCATCTCTTGCCATTCAAACAGAAGGAATCTCAGGAGAAGAGGAAAGTGCCTATCATTGGATGCAACCATAAACCCATTGGGGAGATTATGGGTAAGGCTAGTGTTGCCACTTTGCAGTATTTTATCATTATCGTCTGAACATTTTCTGTCCATTTTATCATGCAAACATGCTCTGGTTATATGAGGCTTTTATTCTTGTTATATGACATTTAAAGCATGCTTGGGGTACTAAGTTTTGTATTGTGTGTTCTCACCAGTGTGTCATTTCTGTCTTTGCCTCTAGTTTCAGTGCATCAAACTTTACCTAAACCTTTATAATACCTCCCTGAGGGTGCCTAGGCTATTATCAGTTGTAGTCAGACACTTGCATCTTAATTCTTTGCTTCATGCATATCTCCATGTGCACCTGCAAAATCCCAGGAGGACTGCCCTGTCTGAAAAATAACTCTTGCAGTTTGGCTGCAATGACTGAGCACATTTGATCAAACACACCTTAATGTTGTGTGCAGAATTTATAAACCATGTGAATGTGCAAACCTTCAGTTTATTGCTTAAGTAAGATCCCAAATGTTGTCACAGCAAGATTAAAGTTGGGGTAACACCATGAATATTGGTACCCCATCCTGTAACTGATTTCAGTTATTCAGTTCATTTGACCGTTGCAAAATTTTGCATTAATAAAAATTTCTGTCATAATGCAATATATATCTTCAAATAAATATATCTTCAAGTGTGCCAGTACAGAATAATCAATATCTTCAAGTGTGCCAGTACAGAATAATCATATAGGTTCCCCTGACCGATATTACTAACATGTTGTGGTTACATATAGCAGAATAAATCATTAATCCTAACAGTTATTCTGCTTTTCTACCCTTTCTCTCACCTCCATTAGAGTGTCACAAAATAAAAGATGGCAGCACATTGTTTTTTCTTTTCAAATATGGATTCTCCTTTCTCTGGCTGTTCACAGCAAAAAATGTATTGTTTATCTGCCTGTGCTTTTGTTATGTGTGGTCTTGTTTTTGAATCTCACTTGTCAGCTTCTCTTGAGTTGGTCAGTAGTAGGAAACACACAGCAAGGATGATGTGATCCCAGTGTACTGTAGAATTGAGAAGCCAAAAAAAATAAAAGCAAAGACCCAATAATCAGTGTTGAAACAGAGGATTTTGCAAGAAAATGTGAATGTCTGCTTAATGTTGAATGTGGGGCAGCTTCAGAAGATAGACATTCAGATCCCCACACTGTGTCCCTTACTTAAACTGTTCCAGTTGTTTGATACTCATTTGGAGTAAATCCAGCTTTGATCTTATATTAATTAATATTATCCTCTGGTAACAATAACGAGATGAGCCAAGGCTTTCTTTTGCACCAGATATTAGGCTATTTATCGTTCCTTGAGTTTTCGCACATAGTAAGCAAAGAAAGTGATAGTGCTTGGCATAACCACAACCCAGCTGGGAATACTGACCCTTGTGTCTTGTGCATTCAATTTATGTGCCTTCTAATATTACAGCTACAGAGTCACACTGTGAGGACCAGATGGTGCATCAACCAGGAGAACTCTTCTTTGTAGGTTTTATCACCATCTAACCCGAATTCTGCTGTTTTACTTTCTTTGTCATTTTCAGTCTCAAGATTGGTTGACAGCAGCAACGTCAAGAGGCACAGATGGAGCATAAATTTTTGTCACTAATTTTCTACTTCCTCACTCACATGAAAAGCCTCTATCAGGAAGCACGACTTCTCCAACACTATAGAAATCGCTGTAGGTAAATTATTTGTTTCTTTATTCACTGAGTACGCAATTGGCTGCAGCAAAGTCTAAGCAGAAGAGGAGTAGTGGTAAGGCATGTTGCTGTTGTTGTGTACTTACAGGCAATCCACCCTGATTTGCAGGAGTATCTGATCCAGATTTCACTGTAGTGGGAAATTGCAGAGATTGAAAAGATAACAGTATTCCCTAGAGGCAGTGTATCCTTTTGCGTTCACCTTCCATTTGTGCTCAAAATAACTGAAATCCTCAAACCTTGCCAACAATCTTAAATCTCCTTACGTTAGCCTGCATAACACACAGTGCAAGGTGATTTTACAATTGAAAGTAAAGAGATTGAAGATTATTGGCAATTTAGGGATATTGGATATTGTGAAGGTATATGGATGGGACTGCAAAAGGGTATACCATCACTCTGTTTCAGACCATTATTATTTCATTTTGTTTTCAGAGGGCGGGATTGAAATTGGGCCACAAGCTTTTTTTTTTTTCAGATAAAATTTTATTTCTTCAAACTGCCGAAGGACCTGTTTCTGTCAGCAGCATGTTTGAATATTGCAGGACAGAACAGTTTCCTCTTGTTTAAATAGTAGTTGAAAGGCAGCTGTGTATTTGTCAGCTGCGTGAAATCTCACGCATCTGCGTGCAGAAATTACACACAGCGTGGTTAATATCTTGTGTTTCTTTGTCCCGTCGGTAGTGGAATACTTGATAGCAAAGCCGACCCTGGGCATGAGGATGACCATGGACACCAGTTTTCAGACTCACTGGAAGTGGAGGAAATCAGGAGAAAAATCTTTGGATATAGGGCACAGAGGAATGGGAGCGTCCTATTCACAGTAAGTTGCAGACTTCTAAATGTAGGAGAACTTCATAATCTTGAATTCTAGTGGAATATTTTAATAACATAGAGCTTAGAACAAGGGCTATGCAATGAAGTTAGGGAGTTTTAGAGTGTAAGGTTTGAAGTTGTGAAGTTCTAGAATTTCTTCACACAGTGTTTAGTCCTTGGAATAAGTCTATATCTGAATAGCTGTTTTTATTTGTGGATGTAGCATTGCAGCTGTGCAGTATCACTGGCTCTTGCCTGTTGGCCAGTGGTTATCTTAGATTAACAAATACCACTCAGCAGAACTTTTTTCTGTTGTTTACAGGGTCAGCTCGCTGAAGGAGAACACCATTGCCTCTTTAGCAGCTGCCGGCAAGCATGTAAGTAGTAGTTTTATGTATGTCTGATAATTTAAATGACAGTAATCAGAAACTTTGAAAATGTCAGGGCATTTGAAGATATCACTGCTTGAGTGACGAAATAGTAGAGTTATGTATTAAGAGTTAGAATACAGGATTCATAGTATGGTTTGCTGGAAAACCAAGAGAGTAATGTGGCAGAAGGGATGAAGATCTACAAAGATGATGTCTGTCACTTACAGAACTCACTTTGACATTAGTGAATGAAGTAGGCAGCCTCTGACCATTAATGATCCAGTGGGTGCAGTCATTGTAATTTGACATGCCTTTCTGAGATCTCAGCTTCCTGCCTATCCAGTATTTTAAACTCTGTACCTTGAGAATGCAGATGTCATATTTGATGGTGAGGGCAACACACTCTAGCCCTAGTTAATCAATTATCTCTTGACGAACTGATCTTCATAGCACCTTAACTTCATCAGCACAAGAGCAGGATTTAGTCACTCTTTAACTACTATCTACATGTGATGCAAAGGTCAGATTCACTCACTGTGCCCAGCCCAACGCAGAGAAGCAAATGACAGACTAGACCACCTGGTATCAAAGCACTCGGTCAACAATAGCATTGCTTAATGCACTGATTCTGCTAGACACTCATGCCATGTCACAGTTATGTGGGTTAACTGACAAACTGTTGAAATAATAATTCATGTCATGATATGAGTGAAATGAACGCTGCCCTTTGGTGAATTATTTTGTTTACCAGGTTTGGGCGACTGGAAATACAACATTTTTTTTAAGATCACCTTTTAGGATTAACATGTGCTTTGTGGCACACTTATAAAAATTAATATTCAGTAGTATAGCTCCAATGTGTCATATCCTTTCAGATCTATTATGCTGTCAAAAGGCAATAATTTTTCATGGCAATAATTCTCCAATTAATTAGTTATCACAAGGTTGGGCTTTGTGGAAGGACATTTATGATGTATAGCAATAACTCTAGTAATCATATTCCCTTTAGTTGGTACTCAGCCATGTTCCTGTAGAATAATGTTTCAGCATAAAATGACTGTAAGGTATAGAGTATGTGTAATCTTGTTTTAATTAATGTCACCAGTTTGTTCATGTGTTCATTTTTGCTGTCTTTTGCAGGGAGCTGACTTTGTTGAATTTGATGTTTTACTCAGTAAAGATAAACAAGCTGTGATATATCATGATTTTTCTGTCAAGGCATTATATTCCAATGTAAGTAAAAGCTAGCTCTAATTCAACTGTATCAGATAAACAAAGAATATAAGTATGTCTTGCAGCCAGTCAAAATGAGGCCTAAGTCGCTTTTTGGCCAAATCAGGTTATGATATAAAAGCTTGATGTCTGTCACTTAGGTGGAAGACCACTTGACCTAGTGTTTTCTGATTAGAATAGTCACCTGAAGTGGCAGGGGGTCTTACCCATGTAGTGACAAAAATTGTGAGAAAATCAAAATTGAGTCCCAAGTCATGTAATGTGACACATAAAAACTCCGATTTCTCCATAATTGTGAAGCAGTCACCCATAAAATTAATATTTTTATTTACAGAATAGATTCACATTTTGATTTCAGTAGCAAACAAATATTTCATCTGGACAGACCTAGTTGCCTTTAGGGTGTGGTATTTCAGCTCTTGGTCTGGTGACATAAGCCTCAATTGACTGACACATGTCATCTCTTTGTTTTTGCTGTAGCTGGAAGTTGGATAACAACAATTCTTTGAGAGCAGTTGTTAAATTTAGTATCAGAGTTGTAATGAGATGAAATTCAGGATGTTTGGTTTCCTTTGGAAATCTCAAATATTTTTCTTTCTTGGTGTAAATTTTGATGACCACTACTAGGATATGGTAAAGGAATCACATTTTTGAGGCCATCAGACTATGGTTTCCTATTTCTAACAGACAAGACACTTTTAAAACCGGTTGAGTCCGAAGGTGTGTCTTGATAGCTTGTAAAATATTATCATACCAGTTACAGTTAAGTCAAATACTTAAGTCAGTGCTTGTCTCTGCGATTAGCACCTCCTTGTGCGACCACTCATTGCTTTTTCCTTTGGCCTACTTTCATATGAGTATGACTGGTGTCTGCTTGTCTCGATGTTGACATCGGCCAAACATCTATGCATAGTGCTGCTGTACCATAGTCATTAGTATGATCATGTGATTTGCTATAGAAACCCCCTCAAAATATTGATCCAGAACAACAGAAACGCAGTGTTGTAGGGGAAAAAGTGAAAAGAAAACATTGGTCACACCATTATGCAGGTTGCACTGTTATGCATCTGCATTAGTTTGAAAAATGTGTAATTTGTTTCAGATATTTTGTTTGTAGATCAACACATGAACCGTGCATGGGAATAATGTTTTGAGATAGCTTATGCAATGCAAGGCTCTAGATTTAGTAAAGGAGTTTTCAATATTAACTGAGTTTTGAAATGTTTTATTTTTCACAGAGAAAGAAGCACAATGTCAAGTCTGAATTGTTTGAAATTCCGGTGAAGAGTTTGACCCGAGCTCAGTTACAGTCAATGAGATTGTTTGCACTAGGACATGGGAAAGTAGGTAAGTTTTGGGCCATTTTGGTATGAAGGCAGAAGGAGTGCATCTGCATGTACACAACTCAGTTCTGCAATTGAAATTTTTTCATATGAAACAGAAGGATGGAATACAGGCAGAAACAAATGTGGAGGGAAATAGCCTCTTTCCCCCCAGAAAGCAATATGTGGGTGTATATGTTTGAATTTGCTTGTGTAAAAGTAAAGCCACTTGTATGTCTCAAGAAGTAAGATGAATTATTCCTGTCTGCTGGAAGTTATACAAGGCAATATATTCTTATCGTGAAGCAGTTAAGCATTTCACAAATTTTGAACTAAGTATTTAGGATGCGTCGACTGCTTTGTTGATTGATCAGAGGTAATAACAGAAAATTAGGTATTGACAGTGTGAAAACTGCATTGATAGTAAAGTTGTGATTTAAAATTTGATAAACCAAAGTCAAGAAATGGTCTAAACTATTAAAGTGAAGATCTGTAGAATCCCTTTCCTTTGTAGGACGACCTTTCTTGTAATTTTATGTACATCCCAACCCTTTCCACCCAGCAGGTGTGCTGCAATTAACATGCCTCTGTATTTCCCCAGGTATCAATGATGATGAATCGTCTGAAGAAAGTCTGGAGCCATTCCCAACCCTGGAACAAGTGCTTACTCTGGTGGATGAGAACACAGGCTTTGATATTGAGGTCAAATATCCACAGCAGGATGTGGTAGGTGTCTCAGCCACTCATCTTTGCTGTTCAGAATGGAAATTATTTAGAAAACCCTACAGTTTAATAACTGATAATTTGGATTTTTGGAAGTCTAAGCAAGTGCATTTTGGAAAACAAGCATGTAGAACGAATGACAAGACAGTTTCTGTATGAACAGAGACACATCTGGTAAAAATGGTGTTTGAAACTTTTGCCACCAGGTGCTGCTGTCAATTTGTTCGATTACAACTTCTTTAGAGCATAGATATTGTGGTTTTATAGTGCCTTGATAATAGAGGGATCTCTTATTTGAACAAATGTTAGTCACTGAAAATCCTTAAATTTGTTCTGGTGTCTTTAACTGAAAGGTTGATTGTTCTTTCCTTTGATCTGCTTTCATATGAGTACAATTAGTATCTGCTTGTCTCTGCGCCATCAGCTTTAAAAAAAGAGTTCTTAAAGTTTATGTTCAAGCCATTAGGTCCATAGAAAGTGCTTAAAATTTCATGTGTGCCTGTCTGGAGGAGTCATGCATCATTGAAAAAAGGGTAAGCTGCAGTGGCATTACTGATCACACATGATGTTATCTGTTCTGACAGCAAGCAAAGTGATGAAATGTTGTAGCCATTGTCCTCTCATTTCATGTCCTTTGAATTTTTATTGCCTTCTCTTTACTGCTGGCTTGCTGTTTATGTAGCCTCAATTTCCCTTCCCTCCTAGAACGATGTCTGGGAGATGGAGAACTACTTTGATGTCAATGAATACCTGGACATTATTCTCAGAATTGTCTTTGCTCATGCTGGCTCTAGAAAGATTGTTTTTTCAAGTTTTGATCCAGACACATGTGTTCTGTGAGTATTGTGTGCATTGTGACAGTTCTCATGTGCCTGTGCTTGTCTGACATATCACTAATTAAAATAACATTCTGTCACGTCTTACATTGTTAAGCTGATATTATGGCAGTAACCTTTGAGCTTTGACCAGTGGTAGATAAACGACATGTTTGTTGCAAAATTAATGGAATTAATGTTTTATAATATCCACAGGACTACTCTAAGCACGCTTTCACTTAAGGATTTCTACAAGTGTGTTGGCATGTCATTAGTTTTGTACAAAGTGTGGTTGAATGTAATGGGAAGAATGTGTAGTTAGCCCTACCTAATCTCAACTAATCAGGAGTGTGAAAAGGTTTAAATAAGAGGCAGCACAATTGTTTAGTAATTTTTATATGGTATATTGTTATAGAAATGAAATAAAACCGTTTAATTAAATAATTACTAAAAATCTTATGGTACAGTCCCCAAGCTTTCAAACCAATAGGTCTTCTTCAGGGGGCTGAAGAACAGTTTCCACTATTTACACTACTACTATTTACACCCGTCTGCAGTCTCTACACTTTTCTTGCATGGTATATTGTTATCAAAATAATGTTATAATTAAAGTTTACTGTTATACAGATTGCATGTAAGTGGCCTCTGCAGTAGCTTGCAGTGATGCCAATCTCATTGTGTATAGTGTATAGTAAAACTTAGACATTCTGTAAAGTGTAGTATAAGTCTGAGGTCATCAATATTTGTATAAGGCTGCTGAGCATTGCATAAACAAGATTTTAGACTGGCATGAATATTATCTGTGATTATCCTTTCTCATTATATTTCCATATCTTTGTGTCTGCAGACTCCAACTGAAGCAGAACAAATATCCAGTTTTCTTCCTTCATCAAGGACAAACCCAGATTTATGTCCCATACAAGGACTACAGAGCATCTACCTTCAAGAATGGAATCAGTTTTGCCTTGTCTGAGCACTTGTTGGTGAGTCATAAAAACATTTCATCCCAGTTCATCACGATCCTTGGGGTTCCCCAAGTTCATGTTTTAACCAATTTCTTAACACTAGAGGGAGCAGCGTTGAATTGTCAGGCAGTCATCTGTTCAGATGAATGGATTTTAACCCATACAATCCCATAATGTTCGCCAATGGACACCAAGTTACCTTTTAACTTGTTGTCACGTGGCAACAGAAATGTAGCTTCAAAACCGGAAACAAGCCGGTAGACAAATCAGTTTAATACCATAAAATGTCACTACAAAACGATCATTCGCTGTGTCAGTCTAAGGCTTTCAATTCTCTTTGGCATGAGACTGAATGGGTTAATCAGGTGTAAGAAGAAGCTGATTTTGTGTCAGCTAGTGAGCAGTGGTGAGTGGAAGAAATAAGAAGTTGCTGATGAAAATCCAGTTTTGGTGTTCAAGATGGAGTAGAATTTAGCACTTGTTACATAGCACTAGCAATGAGATCTGTAAGTCTGGTATTCATGATATGCTTCATATTGTTATTACTTCAGGAGCCAGATCCTGCAGTGACTTTTCAGCTCCTAGTGAAGTGTATATTTAGGCTGCTGGTTTACAAAAATACAAGCGGTGATCACTATAAGCATTTAGAAATCTGCTATTACAATGAAATGTTCTCCGAAGGCAGTTACAATTAGACCGTTGCTGGAATGAAACCCTGCTGTATTCCACTCTAATATATTAGGTATTTAAATAGTTTTAGGAGATTGCACTTATTTTTAATTCCATCTGCAGTTCTGGTTTAGATAGTCCTGTTTGCTCTTTCTCTCAGGGTGTTGCCCTACACTCCGAGGTCTTACTAAGGGACATGGCGTTGATTGAACGTGTCCAGCACAAAAAGTTGGTCCTTTTTGTATGGGGAAATGACAACAATGATGCTGCAATGATTCGTACGTTGCGGGACTTCAAAGTAGATGGCATCATATATGATAGGTGAGCTTCTTCATATTTGCATAGTCTGTGCCACTTTGAAGAGATATTTAGGACTTAGATTTTGCTTTGCCACAATGTCTTGTTTAATTCTCAGTGGAATCAGTTTGCTGAGCTTTGGCTTTTGAATCTTTGCTAGTCAGCCCCAAACTCAGTCATCTGTCTGAAGTGATCAACAATATCTGGACAGATAAGAAATAAAAACTTTGTCTTTTCTCTATAGTGTTAAGTTTTATGAGAGAGGAATGAATTGGATTACAGGATTTTGAAGTTGTATGAGTATTTTTCAGCTGGCTTCTGTTGTGCAACTTACAGATGTTTTTATGCAATTTTTTTATCAGAATCGACTTCCACAAACCGGAGCATCAGCAGCCCCAGTTCCAACTGACCTCGGCGGTTGATGCAGCATCTTTCATGTCAGTGGTCAAGTCCGAGGAGGCGGCCTGTGTCCACTACTTGGACTCCAGAGGGAGAAGCTGCAGTCCAGAAGTCTCCGGAGGAGAAGGATCAGGGTCAGGGACAGGAGATGAGATGGAAAAGGCCACAGTTGTGATTAGCTAAATCTGGAGCAATGATATGGTGGATGTCAGAGATTGCTTTAGAGATTTGGAAGAAGGAGAATTGTTTGTATTGGATGTCAGGCATGAGATGATGTGACTGTTGTGGAGTACAGAATGATCAGAGTGTTAGAAAGTTTTCTAAAACTGATGCTCTTTGCATGGGGCCCATAATCTTCTGGTAACAACGGGTGGTCGGCATGATCAAAATATTACCGTTCTTACTATGCCCTGCTATTCCTGAGTTGCAGTGTGGAGATTATAGGAATATCCTGCACTGTATTGTCATAGTTCATGTGGAAACTTACAGACCTTGTATTGGTGATACTACATGCAATCAGTTTGTCTTAAGATTTGGTTTTTGTTGCTGGGGAGGAAATATTACAACAGGAGACAAAAAATTACTGAAAAAAAAATATTCACATGTCTGAAAATATTTGTTTTGGTTTTTGTGAATTATGTTAGTCTGACCTAAATTTCTTGTGAAGGATCAATAAAGTGTATCTTGTGTTATCAACAATGTAACATGTGATAGATTCTGGCAGTCAGCCTATAAATACTGAACAAGACAATTTCATCATTGGGTATTGAACTGCCCGATTCAAACATAAACTTGCACAAAGAGGAGACAGTTATACCAGAAAGTTGAGTTAGCTTCTTCCTGTCAATTTCTGAAAAGGCTATTAAAACAACTATGGCTATTAAAAATGGGATCCACTGTACCAGTTGTAATTGTAAATCTTACAGGTCAGAGTACAAACTGTCAATAAATGGCATTTCAACTGGATGTGAGAAAATCCACATTGAGAATCAGTTCAAATGTGCAGTACGTAGGAATGTCAAGGGTCCAAAGATATTCTCTTAAATGACACAGTAGTGCAGAATTTCCATTCAAGTCTGTGAGCTCATAGATCTGCACTTCAAATGAGCAGTATTCATATTTGTTACAATCATTGTACTTGACTAGCACAAAACTCTTGCTTATATATGCACATCTATGCGATGAATGCGGACATTTAATGAATAGAATTATTTGCTAGCTCACTTTGCAGTAGAAGTGATGGTAGTGTTTTGTACAGTGAAAGGGGTGAGGAAAATGGAAATGTTAACAAATCTTCCTAGGCTGCAAACAGAGTGCCTTCACATTCCCCTCGTGATTTTTGGAGAGTAGAAATCAAGTTGTATATACAATCGGAGTGTACCCGTTTTACTTTCCATTTGGGATCCACATTTCAAGATGGAAGGGCTGAGTGTGTTGGCGATACAGCTCTTGTTGCTCTTCTTGTTAAAGAAAAGAAGCCATTACAAAAGACAGAATTATTGGGTCCACAGTATATTTTAGATGGCGAATATCATCATTTGCTTGATGAAGTTTTAAATGATAAAGACAAATTAATGTGTCTCATATTTAAGGATGAAGCCACCCATATTTCGTTTGCTTCTAGAATTGGTTTTGGACCTTCCATTGAAAAGAGGAAAAACTACACTACATACTGTATCCACTAGGTCTAGGTCTAGGCCTGACCTTGTCGACCACTTGATTTGCTGAGGCAAAAATGGGAGAAATTTTATTGCAATGCTAAAACTCAAATCTTCATGGAACTGTTGTGAAAGTGAGAGGAAAGTGAATGGGTGCCACTCTGTTGCTGACTAGAGATCATATAGATCTCCCATCAGTTTCACAGTGAAAGTAGGTTTCACAAAGAAAATGAGAGAAATGTGAAGGCACTCTGTTTGCAGCCTTACTTTTATGTCAAGAAAAAGAAAGATCTCCTTGCATATTAAATCTGGAGGTTTTATTTCTAGAAAAAAATATTTGTACTTTTGTATGTTGCACGAACCTTACACATTTGACTATGTCACTGTGCTAGATTTCAAATTTTGGGCGCGCAAAGTAAAATTTGTATTGTATACATATGTCCCTAAACTTCTTGATATAATGTGATAATTTATGGATTTGTTGAGAACTGATTTTGTGAGGTAGTATTTCTTCATACTGTATGTGTAGATTGCATGTGATGCAAAGTTATTTCAAAAGATTGTAACTTTTGTAGTAGGCCTAATCTCCTGTTCTCATTAATCTTCACTGCAAGCCAATTATCTTGCACAACTTATAATCAGATACACCACCATATTTGTGAGAATAGAGAAGGGTACATGAAAATATTCTTCATTATACATTCTGCGTCGAAGTATGAGGTAAGTGCAACGGTAATTTATTTTTAATACCCTCCCACACTTATACTTGATAAAGTCAAAACTGCTTATTCATAGCTTCTTTTTATCATATAACTATATATCATCCATATTGTAGGGGATCAAGTACTATATGGTTTACATTAAAATCACTGGCAGCTCCTTTTGGTTGTAGTAGTGGTAGTGATAGTGTTCTCTAACATCGACTGTGGCAAGGTGGCCCTATTTGCTGAGTTCCTTTTTAGTTTAACTTTTTTGTTTAACCTGTAGTCCTACATGCTTTACCCATCATTGTTATTATGTAGGTCGTGTACCTCAACATTGACACAAAAATGTAATTGTTGACAAACTGCGCGTGTCGTAGGTTTTTGCTGTGAAATTATTTATTCTGATAGTGTTGTATTTTACTTTTCTTCTTTTTGCCGTTCAGAGTATTTGTTTTTTTGTTGATGAAATTACTCCTGTACACATCTTTGCACATCCTCATTTCTGCTCGGAGTATTTTATAGATTATCTCAGGTTTATGATTCCTCTACACAGACTAACAAAAATGCCTTTCTTGCTGCCCCTAACAGGATCTCAGAGAAAGAGGAGTGTGTATGTGTATGGGGGAGTGCTTTTCATTCAAGTGAATATATATATATATGTCAGTGTGAGAATGAATGATAAATATTACACAAGCTGTATGATTTTCAAGGTTGAATCACATTTTGCTCGGAGAGCTATAAATTACCACACTCATTTTGCACTTGCCCAGGTAATTTTTTGCAGTTTTGAAAAATTATATTGTTTAAAGGTAATTGCCGAAATCAAATCAGTGAGAAAGGCATAATGTGGTTTAAAAAGCTTTTCACAATTCTCCTCAGAATTACTGTAACCATCTGATAGATACTGTTTTAATTCTGCAAACCCCAAAAGCTTTTACCGCATGTGACCAATATAGGCATATGTCAGGTTCTAAGACGGAAGACCAGGTATTTCACTACCAAACTGATGGTGAAGTGAATCTTTTTGTTTTACTGTAAGTGGGTCAGGTACCACTTGATGGATCTTTCTTGCAGTTGAAAGCATATGTGCAGTAATATCACATTGTTCTTTCTTCACAACATTGGTCCTGTAGGCAACAGAGCTAAATTTCAAAAGAAAAAAATAATTGAAAACGGAAAATTATGTTTGACCTGCTCACTTACCTGTGGAATATTTATTGGTGATGGGAGATCATAATAGTAAACTGAAAAAATATTTTAAAAGTTGACTGATGTGAATCGAATGTGATGAATGGAATGGATTGTATCCAATGTACTAGGTTAGTGTCATAAGGCTATTTCACTAACCAGGGTCATAAAATTTGTCATCACTGATTTGGAATAACCTAGAATACCTCCTTTGTTTTCCATATTTATATATTTTTTTTTTGAACTGTCATTTTGTTTTAGCTCAAAAAAGTCAAGATTAACGAGAATTAACTATATTAATTCCTCCAATATACTTAACATTCTGGTAATGTACAGCAAGTGATTGATGGAAATGAACGGACTTTATTAGTACATTAAACTTAAAAAAGACTATGAAGTCGATGTACATATGTTAGGTTATATAATACACATATTAGGTCTTATGCAGATTAGGTCTTATGCAGAATTGATCTTATGACAGTCTCAGAATTCATGCTTAATCTAAAAGCTGAAGTGTATCATATTTAAGAGGAATTATGTCTCTTTACAATATTTTTCATGTGGTCCTGATTTTCTGTGTAGAATATTTTATAAACTGTCCATCAGAAAAGCTTACCACCAGTCTCCATTTTGAAACTCTGGCATAATTTTGATTTTACCAAAAAAAAAAAAGAAGTAAGTACTGAAATCTCTGACATGAGTTAGACTATATACACAATAGCATTTCTGGTTGTCAAACTGCAAAGGGTCAAGCACTTTCATGATCAGTGTATGCCCTTAAAGAGTTATTTTAAATAGACAAAATATACATCAGCATGGATGAATAGTGAAGCCATTGTCATAGTTACCAGTGTAAAACCCTGCTCAAATTGTACTGTTTTTTTCATTGTCATGTTGGCTGGTCTATCAAGAAAATTCACTTTTTCTTAAAAACCCATTGATTGATGCTCTGCCACTGTGTGTGAGGATTGTCCAGTGGTACTTGCATTCTGGTTGCTGTAAATGTAAATGTTTACACTAATGCTAATGACCTTTCATTGTTAGTGGTGAGGAGTATGAAGCAGCTGGTCTGATGTTGCACTCAAACTGTGGATAAGCACAGGAACTATGCAATGTCTCCAGACCAGTTGATGCATTAATTTTTAATGTTCTGCTGTGTGTTTGTTGGAATGTCGATTTTCTGTGCAAGTGTCGTGTGTAGTAAAATCTTTTTGAATGAGGTACCCGTGGTGTTGCAAATTAATTTTGTGTGCAGAACCTCTTATCTACCCACTCTGAGCTTTGTTGTTCTAATTACATTCAACCTAACAGATTCTGCTCATATTAAAAATGTTACCTGATTAAACTCGCTGTGTTTGCTCTAATATTCCCATTAATGTACATGTCACAAATGCTTGTCACCCAGCCTTAAAAATCAAGGTAGAGGTTTAATTGCAACTTTTTCCACATCAAGATCTATGTAAAAGCCACAGAATAATCACAACTACTTTTACTTGCACCTCTTTCTGTGCTTTGGAGGAGTTTTGATTAAGTGGAATGACTGTACTTCCAAATTTTCAATGCTTCTGATACGGATTGGCATATTCCTGAGCATCAAAAGTAACGCTACTCAGAAACACTTCTGTCCATCACTATTGCTTGTATAATACCATCAGTGTCCCTCATGAGGGATAAAAGCTTGCACTTCTGATCATTTGATCTGAAAACTGCATTCATGAACCATAGGTGAAAAAAGATGTTTAGTCAAACAGTGTATTGGTGATATTGGTAAGTTGTAATGCCGCCATTATGGTTGGCAGGATTTAAACAGTTGCTATCTCTACACACCATCCTGGCAAACTTGTAAAACTTTAAATAATTTCATTACGTGGGATAGAAGAGGTGAGGACTGTTAGTGTTACTGACTGGGGAATTTACCAAGAACCTCGGAATTAAAAATGGAAAGACTCCGGTTTTAGAATCTCATGGGGGAAACTGCCATTCATTGTCACATGGATAGAGATTAGATGTAATGTTTATGCATAGGAAGGTTGAGAACAAACTTTCTAACATAGGAAGGTTGAGAACAAACTTTCTAACATTCTGTCTTTCATAATTATGGTATATCCAGTGGAACTTTAACATGATGTTACATAAACATAGTTTAGGTGATTTGTTTTAAAAGCCTGAGAGCTTTTGGGTAGGTGGCATTCAGTAGCTGAGCATTTTGAGTTTCAATGCCAGCACCTTGATCAAACTGTACATGATGGTTGGAAAAGAGACATATCAAAACAAAGTAGAATAGAGGAGCTTAGTGGCTAGTTGTGGATTGCAACATATCAAAAATCAATACTGCTTTTTTATCTGTCCTCTCAGTAAATTACAGTTGCAAGTTATCACAAAATTCTGCGTTTTAAAGGCTGTTGCAATTTTAGGCATTTTCTGCAAATTTGGTGCAAATTTTGCTACTTTGGCCAAACAGTGCACATTTTCTGCCAGTGCCGCAATACTGCGTGAACAGGAACAAAGAAAATGTGTTCCATTTCTACATTTTTGCATCATGTCAGCAGTAAATGCAACGTGGTGGTAAATATGATTAAGTTGCGAAGCTATTTTTGTAACATTGTTGCAAATTTTTGTGCAATTTTTACCATTTTTGCATGCAAATTATACAATTCTTTGTGCAAATTTTGGGGGTGTGAAATGCAATTGTGTACAGGTAATTGGAAGTATTCAGTGGTCATGGACTGAGTTCAATAGATCAGTGAATGTGCAAAGAAGCACATTAACACATTACACCCTAAGAGGCTGTACAGGAAGTCATCCCCCATTTTCCTAAGCAAGGGGAGGTAAATCCGCACTTTTGCAAATAGACATTTTTCAAAATAATAATTTGCCCCCTAAATATTGTGATAAAAATATGAAAGTACTTTCCCTGGAAAGAGAAATGAATGTACTTTCAGAAAAATACAACATTATATATGTTTGTGTTGAAACATTTCAATAAAAAAATACCAAAACATGGAATTCATGATATTCACGTTGGTTTTCAAAACACCATAGAAATTTCCAGCATGGGCCGATTTCTTTCGTTTCGGTATCAAACGGAAGGGAAATATTTGTAGAATCCCAATACAAAGCGGAAGTCTCGCTCTGGAGACACCTAGCAGCGAGATCTCGTTACTAAGGAAGCGAGTGCCGAGCGGGACACTTTGGGTCGGGTAGGGTGTAAGACCAACGAAAATCGGCGGGACACTTCGGGTCGGATAGGGTGTAATGTGTTAATAAAAGTGCTAGACTTTATCCCCCTTTCTTGCCATGGCTTAGGAGTGAATGCCATACTAACATACTGAGACCGACAAAAAAGTGACAGGGAGATGGCAACATGGCCATAACACACCGAAAGGCAGAACTGATGAAAACCCTGGATGACCATGAAAAATGTAGGCAGTCAGAATAATGCTGAAGTAATACATAAACAAAACAATAGAAAAAATATAGTTGGCCTATACTAGTTACTCGTTTCATTTGTCATAATCAAGGTTCTCCTACTGCCCACATTGAGGAAGGAGTAGAGAAAGGCAAGCTTTTTAACCCTTGTGATGCTATGGCACCAGTCCTCACCTTCACATCACTACGCTGGGCATGAAGGTAGGATGAGGTCACATGCCAGCACAAAATCTAGTGATGTTGTGGTCGAATTTTGCAACCCAATGTCAGTTGATCGACTGGGAGATAACACTTGGAATGGTTATTATCCTTAACAGTGGGTCACACAGCCAGCAGGAGGCTGGAACTTAAGCATCTCAGGCTATTAGAGTCAAGTCCACCTTTAGATATATAAGCAGTCTGAATACCAAAACATCAGATTTTAAGAGACTGGCAAAGATTATTCTCAGTCTAACATCACTGCAAAGCTTCAAATTTTTGATAGAACCTCATCTGATATAGAGTATGAGAAATCTTTAATGGCAAAGTTTCGAAGCACAGATTCTGGACTTGATCACTCCTGGTATTAAAATTCACATTGAGCACTTCTGGGAGAAATGTGCCTATGGTGCTGGAACATGAAAGAATATAACAATTCTCTCTCACCATTCCAGGTGCACCAGGGTGGCTGATGGCCTTGACAGCAACATGACTCGTGTATTATGAGTTGGTATGAGATCAAACTGCCCAGTAGATTTCCAGTCATGGGAAAAGTATGTACAACCTAAGACAGATCACTCCTGAATATCATGACTGGAAAGGCGGTGAAACCTCATGTACATACATCCACATGCAGGTGTGAATTTTTTTATTGTTATTGTAAGGACAGACATGGGATGAGCCTCTGACCCATGCCTGCCTAATCAACAGAGGCAAATTAAAAAAAACCAAAAACAATTATCTGAAACTGAACATAAAGGATTAGCTTAAACAGTAAATGACCAACACAAAACTAGCATCAACGTATTCACATTCATTAAGATAAAAATGAGCGCCCTGTGTCAAACAAGGTTTATTCTGTTCACAAGTTCAGAAGTATAAACATGAGTAATTGTCATGAATTACGGTTTGTATAACATCAAAAAAAAAGTGCTAGAGTGTAAAAATTGTCAGAAATGTAAAGGTACAATCCACTCCATTGCAGATATACATAAAGCACATGCTTTTAGATACTGTTTTTCACATGCAGCAAAATCATAACAGACAAAGAACAATAAAATGAACAAAATTAAAAAGTTTTGTTACAAGACAGCAGAGTTACCTTATTTAGAGACAGGAGAGATGCAGATGGAGAGCACTGAAAATGAAAAGCTATGTGACTTGGCTACACTGAGTTGTAATCTGCAGTACTACTCACTTCACTGAAAATTAGGCAATCATTTGTTTGCGTTTGAACATTCAGAATCCATATGATTCATCTGCAGTATTTATGACTTTAGGAACTGGAATAGAGATAGGCCCTGCACAGAGAGGCCACCGAATATGTTCTGGCGTATCGGTGACATACTCACTCTGTGTCGATCTTTCCGAGGGTAGAACATAAAGGACACATATTTTCAGCACACTTCTCAGTTGAAAAAGTCCCCAGTCCAGCCCTATGACGTCACACATCCCGTGACGGCCCACTGATGGGGCACTCCGAGCAGTGGCTGTCGGTGAGTAGGAATCAAAATTTCATTCCTATAAAATAAGCTGCCACTGATCCCGCAGATCGGCGCAGAGAGTAGGCCGTGTCTCTGTGCGGTTGTAGAAATTGTATAGATTGATTCTTATAGCTTATGGCGCATAGTGGTTAGGTGACATAAATCAGCCGTCTTTATGTTCTCCCACATAGTCTCATATAAAGTTTCCTAATATGAATCAGAATTTCTGCCAAGTGTGGGCACACGTTTTTTTTTTAACAAACATGCTCCTTCTCAAAACTGCATAAATTATAATGATTTATAACAGTTCCCTAGCAAGAACCAACCTCTTTTTTAAAATTAGGAGCGCAATGCTGGCTACAGACTTTCACTGCTCAAAAATTTTGGCAGGGTTCCTGCATCTATTTGAAAATGTTTTTCAAGGACTTTTTTAGAGCAAAAATATTAAATTCCAGGGCAATTGATGTCCAAGAAAACAAGAGGCTAGGCCTTTGCATTTGGTTCTTCATGCACAGTTGGTCTAGGTGGGGCAGTGGAGGCATAGGTGTCACAGCGGATCAGACATGATGATATCAATATAACTACACAAGATGCTGAATATGGCAGAGATGTCTTATTCAGATGTTCTCCTGCGTTCAAACATTTTTTCACAAACCAGAGAAGAATTCTTGGGCCATTGCAAGGCTAATCTGGTATTTCCGGGGCTTTTTTCTCATCTTTCAATTCCAGGGCCTTTCCAGAGATCCCTGAAGTTTCAGGCTGCAAAGGGAACCCTGCTTAGGTGACATTTGAACTTTCTGAATAAACTTCTCAACTATCTGTCATTGCAGCTCTAAACTGAAATCACTGGTTTTACACAGAAGTTTTATGTTTGCTCTGTAAATTAAGCTCAATAAACTGTGAGAACAGATTTTTGCAAGTTGAAGATGCTAGGGATATACATTAGTTTAAGACAATAGGCAAACAACTCTGACTCTGAGCTTGACACAGAGACAATACCATTTTGTTATATATAACATCTAAAATGCATTTTTGGAATATCCACTTTCCAAAGGTTTCCATTACTTTTCGCTGTATAACAAGCTTCACAAGCATGAGGAAATGGGCAGGACAGATTTTGCAAATGGATATTCTGTAGAGCTCTGCCACTGTCAATCCTTGATTAATACAAATAAACTGTAGCAAAGAGAATGTATGTATAATGATGTTTTGCTTCAGTGCCCTACTGAAGGTGATGCTAAATACATGCCATTAAGTCACAGGAGTGTAGATTAAAGACATTCTTCAATATTCAACAATGGAAAACAGGTCCAACATTAAAGGTTTGTCAACAAAAAGTGTTAATGGTAAAAATGTTAGAAGGTGAGCGTAACTGGCTGATGGAACATACAGCCGTATCATATTAGTAAAATACTTATGTCATGGTAAAGAGATAAAGATTGTGATGGCACCTTGCCATTTTACTACATGTATAAGACAGGGCTGCTGTGTTATGACAAAAGGGCAATAGTGCCATAATTGATCAAACTATCTAGCTGAAATATGTGTGCTAGGGTGCATTCTGATTTGGATGTCTTAACTTTTGCCTAATGAGTAACACAGCTGGGAGTTTGTGGCAAATCCAAAACAACTATCTAAACTGAAAGTCTTTACCCTCCTTGAATATTTTCATTGATGCCGCATTCATCCTTATGTCACACGACAGCAGGGTGACTGTGAACACTCATCTGCATTGAATGTGAGCATTTTTCATTGGTTGCAAAGTTCTTTGAAGAAAATTAGTTATGATATGACAATGTGTCCTAAGCTTAGGAAACTCCCAGGACTGGATAAACGACCTGAAACAAGCAAGCAGTGTATCATAGTAAGGCTATGCAGATGCTACATTGCACTTGACATGTATCTAACCAGAAATGACTTAAAACATCCATCAACGGCTGTTGTCTGAGAAAATCTGATACAAAAAATCCTACATAATAGTCTAGTTTTATAATCAGAGAAAGAAAACATAGTGATTGCTCTGATGTGCTGTAAAACTCTTAATCGAAACAAACAAACAAGCCTGCAGTGCAGTCAACACCCAGTGAATGTACCAAACCCCCACCTGTTCTCTCAACAAGAGAGAGAGACATTTATGTACATTGTACTTTACTCATAGCCCTTAGTTAACACAGCCTTCACCATGATTTACTTTTAAAGCAATGTTAAACTGTTTCAGACCATACTAAACCATATGAAATCCTATTATTCTAATCAAAAACAAAATGTCAACATAATGTAGTTCCTCTGCCTGGCAAGATAACTCACAATACTCACATGGCTACATTATGCAAAGCTGGAATTCTTACACCTGCTGGGCATGTAATGGTCAGAAGCTTAGGTCAAATGGGTTTGAGGCGCACAGCCAAGCTGTTTGGTTGATACAAATCTTTTAATTCCACTGTAAGCAGCAAATGTTTTTAACCAATCATGCTGAGGCAATAAAATGCAGAATGCTTTACCTGGCTTACACTGTTGAACTTAACTTTTGAATTTGGATTACCAGAATCTGAATTGAAAGCTACATAATACTTTGAACTACAGAGGTGCCTGTAGCTTCTGGAATGTAAGTGATGTCATCCTCTTTCCCATAAACCTCTGCTGCTTAGGCAAGGGGGAATAACGCTTGGTGAAAGAACCAAATCTTGATCACTTGAGCCCTTCTTATTACAACATAATATCCATGTGTATAGTAGGAGAATGATGCTCATTCTTCATGAAATTGGTTGGTAGGGACAATAGATAGTTTCCAGAAAGAAAAGTATTTGAAAACACATGCCCATCCACCTTTAAAGCAGCAAGGTGATCTAAAACTGATAAAGTGTACTTGGAATTAACAGTAAGAAAAAAGATGGTTGAATGGTAACTGATATGCTGGCCACACCACTACTGAAAGGCTATGTGACTCCCAATACTGTGTTATTCTTGCTAAAAACTGATTGCTCACGAAGCATAGAGATTAACTTCACACTGGGCCTTAAAGCAGGCTTACTTTATAGCAAGCCCTTTACAGGACTACGGACATCACATCATGCTAATCAATATTCATGTTTGAGAAAAACATTTTCCTCCACAACAAAGTTTACAAGAGCAAATCTGCCAAGACAAAAAAACGAATCTGTATAAGACAAAACTGAGTATTAAATTCCATAAGTAATCAGCTTACACATTTTGTTCAGTGTTCAACAGTGCTGAACAAAACAAGACAATGATTGTCATGAATCTTCTGAGGTCATAAATGATATCATCCATGCCGACTTATAAAGTTACATTCCATAAATTACATCAAATGGAAATATTAGTGCTATAATTTTATTCAGAATTTTACCTGAATATCATTTGTAAAATAAATTGATGAGTGAAGAGAGCCAACTCCTTTTTTCACCTCATCAAGAACTGCACTTTGTTCAGATTGTGTGAAATTGCCTACCTGAGACCTCAGTCATGCGGAGGAAGTCACTCTGCCTTGTCTGTGCCCTACCTACCTTTTCACCGGTCTACATATACATGTACATTTCCTTTTTAACATAATAGCATAGATAAAATGTTCAGACGATTCATTCCATAAGCAAGGTATGACATTTTGCTGCTTTTGTTAGGAAACAAATTTTACAGAGAATTCAGTCATGTATCTAAATTTTGAAGTATATTTTGCCATCTCTTGGTTTATTACTATACTTGGAAAGAAAGCTTGCCACTTAACACCTCTTAGTTATATCAATTTACAGATCAGTTGAACTCTCTAGGTATGAGATGCCAATAGCACCTGGCATAAAAATATGCAATATTAAATAGTCCCTATAAAATCAGGATATTGGCCATGGGAGGGAGGGAAGGGGTTGGATTTTAATTTCAAAGGCTTAGATAGGTGCAAATATATGTTTGGTGGGGAATAGGTGAGGTTTAGTCACTCAAGTATAAAATTTGTGGTTGTTGCTAGGTGGATAAGGTTACCCCGTTTACTGAGTGAAAAGGCCTAAAATATTAGGTTGTCTGCTTCACTGCCTAAGTTCTCAAAATCTAACTGGTTCAGGTGCATTTTTCTTTGTGTCAAAATCTGGAGGAAGAGCTAAACAACATACAGTGTATTTGGAGAGTAGTTTGAAACGGCACCCCAGGATAAGTTAATCAGAGGTGTAAAACCTAATATAGCCAACAGTGAAAAATACATTGGCATCTTCATACCTCTAAAGTCTCTATAATAATGCACTTTCAGTTTTTTCACTCTTTGCTTGCTTTCAGTCCATCATAGTATGGTCCATACATTCTGTCTATTATTAATATATTTCAAAGTTTCCTATGTGGAACTATAAAGTTTCAATTGTAATTCCAACTAAAATAAATTTCTTGGTAGAGACTAATAAATTTAAACTCTACTCCTGAGTTAGGTTTAAACAAAAAAAAAAAAATATCCTCCGATAATTTTCTGACATCCAAAATGAAGACTGAACCAAATGCGACAAAAAGAGCTAAATATGATCACAATGATTTTGGATCAGCACTGCCCATTTTGAAACACACAATGTGCATAATAGGTTTCCAGTGGCAGAGTGAGAATACAAGTAAACTGTAAGCATTAAGCACAAAAAGCAAAACATTATTACAGTAATATGACACAGCCATTGACTGAGATGATCAATATGTTCACAATAAAATAGATAAAAAAGGTGAAGCTCATCTTATCTGACGGTCAAGATTATCACAGACATCATAGAGTTACCGTCTATGCAGACATAGCTGGAAATTCACCTTTCTGAATCAGCCAGTCAAGACAAAAAATACCATCTTTGCCATGACTTCAGAATGAGACTCAAAAATATGAATGACTCTTTTGGTAAACAAGCATTGTGACTGGAAAACAGAATGGTTCAGTAAATAAACAGTTGCCCATCTTAGCTTGGTGGAGGCTTCAAATGACCTATTTTAGCCTTGTGGCAGCCTGGGGTAGCATAGTTTAGCTTCAATTTAGCCTGTTTTAGCTTTTCTGAAAAAGTCAATTGCTCATTACTTTTCATTATTCTCCAGGCAGTGAAGTATTGGAGTGAATGTATAGTAATCAGTGCCTGATGACAGGAGAGCCATGATTTACTATCTAAGGGGCTGAGAAAGTCATGGAATCAATTGGACTGTTGGGATGATGATAATGCGAGGTTATTTCACAAGCTGAACCTTTAATTTGGTTTACCCATTATATTAAAAAGCAATGAACTGACATGAATTACAAGTACTTCATATGATCAATATTTAAAGAACAGTGTGTTTTTTTAAACTTTTGAGCTCCCATATGTTTTCTAACAGCAAGAGCCTAACTATGTAAAATAATCATGTTCTTTCCTGAATGTTCATTGACAGGGCCCATAAAAGAAGACAATACTGTGTAGTGAAAATTTTACTGTGTTTGTATGTGGCCCATATAAGAAGACTATACTATGTAGTGAAAGCGTTACTGTGCTCATATGTGATATCAGCTCACACAAATTTTGATCTGCAAAATGCTGAAGTGCTGAATTATAGTTTTGAAGAAAGAACTTGTTGATATCTTCAACAATATAATATCAGGAATATTCTGTCTTTCTTAAAATTGCAATAAATGTCTAAAAGCTCCTTTTGACGCAGAAATATACAAGCAACGACCCAAAACAATAAACATTTATATTCTAACATTATCAAACATCATTATGAGGCAAACTCAGTATTTCAACAATAGGGCAATTCTGAGACAACAAATAAATGAAATACATGCAACCTATGGCATGCTGTCAAATTCTTCATTTCTTCCAACATAATGCAACCTTTCATGCTATGCTCTTGTTAAACTATAATTCTCCTTTTCAGCGAAGCTAAATTATCACAACTTCTCCAGATATACTGTCTCAAGGTACTTACATTCTTCTCTATAATTTGACAAGAAATACTGCAGCACTGTTCTGCTGGTCTTTTAGTCAAAAGAGTTCAGATGGTCTTGTTCTTATAATTTCTTATTAAAACTCTATTAATGCATAAATGATGTTCTCAAAAGATTTTTAGGGCAGAAAGTATGCCTGTTGTATTAATTTTTACCGGCAAATTATCTCTTTGTTTCAAGCTTGGTTCATTTATGTCATCCTACATCTTCAATGTTTATTCAGATCTAGTACTGCCTTCTGATGATGTGTAATCAACAAAAACTATATCCAAGTTACTTTTGAAAGATTTGCACTTAAAATCATCCTACTAAGAGATGAAACCATAAAGAAGAGTGCTGTTAAGGATTCATGCATAATTGCTATGCCTGAATATTCATAAAATGTGTTTTTCAAGAGTAATAATCCTATGGCTATAATAGTTCACAGCGTTTCATACATCACTGAGGAAGCACACTGCAAAATCATGGATGGCTTAAAATCTGGGATAAAAAAATGCATGCCAGTACATTCATCTTACGTTTTTGTTACATAAATCACATAAAATACGTCATGAAATTAATATCACAATGGTAACATCACTGTCCAGATTCTTAGTCCAGTCTGCCATGTCAAGCCAATATACAAATAGCAGCAACTGACCGAAGGATGTCCTTGCTATGATCTCTTTGACTTGGTTGATGCATTTTGGGGCATCAAATCACTGGTCAGCCCACAGCACAGCCATTTTCTGGCCTCAGTATAATAATCAAACTACTTAATGTTAACCATCTGCTGAAAGTTTTGGTACCGTTCCAAAATAGTCACAACTGAAGAACGATTTCCAACATCAAGTAAGAGCATTCTAAATGATTTTGCTAAAAAAAAAAAGAAATATAATCATAGGTGCTCTTAATACATACAGTTTTTAAGATATATTATTAAGTATTATATCAGAACTCTAAAGAAATCCAGACTTTGGCTCAAATCTGATCTGAATGATGAAATAAGGAAATCTATGTCTGAAAACATAACTAGGCTATTTTCAAGAAAAGCAAACTTTCAAGTTTGGAAAAAAAGAAAAAAAAAATAAAAATTCTATTATCAAGCAGATTCTGAGGTAAAATGTAACTCATTTTTCTTCATATTCCAGCTTAGGAAAACTTCTGCAAATACACGTTTGAGGAGTGCCAGACACCATTTTACGGGCAATAATCTTTAACATGAGACTTCCTTATAGACAGAGGATTTACACAACCCATGAGCAAGGTAAGTAGTCATTTCCAACAATACAACTGGCATAAAATCTAGCATTAAGAAAGAGGCTTATAACAGTTTCCATGCTTCAAACTTACATTAGCACAATTTATCAGTTGCTAGATTTGCAAACAGGAAACATTCATGCTAATAAGCCAGTTAGCAAATGCTGCTCACAAGCGGCTCCTAGGAAATTGCCAGTGTTTCAAAGTCTTTCTCATGCATGCAGGGCAAATATAAGTAAGTGAAACTTCAGTCTTATAACTCTGTATGCACATCATTTGGAGACTGATGCCACAAGGCAGCTGACCATCCTCTAAACATCCATTCAGTGGCTAACAGCTACTGGTGAAAGTGAGATGGTCAAGCTACTGATCTTCAGGGTCAGCCAAGGAATAGCATCACGGGATGAGACGAGGAAGAAAACACATTCCATCAGAATCAGATGCCGATAGAAACCGCAAGAGAACCCTGGTCCACTTAATGATGCAGATGACGGAGCAGGAATGGATTTGTCCATGCTGCTGTGATAACTCCGAGATCTGGTAATCAATGAAGTGGAAATGCTCGGTCTACCAATCAGAACAGGTTTTGTCTGTGGGTGCATGAGAGCACAAATTCTGACAAATCACACAATGGTTCCCTTGAGTCCAGCACAGTTCATGGAGGGAGGGCTCTGACTGTCTGTACTGTAACTGGCCTGCAATTTATTGTTACTGTTCACAGTGTCTAGTGTATTGTTACTGGTGCTCACTGAGTTGTGGCTGCCCAGGGATGAGTTGTGACCACAGTTGTGGGGTGAGTAAATGCCTTTGATGTCTTTGCTGTCTCGTTGAGGAAAACAGTGGGACTGTAGGTCGGCGGGAAGGCTGGCTGATACATCTCGAGGGGATTCTGAATGTTCGTAGTAAATGATGGGTATCTGTGAAATGTGAGTTGGATAGACATAAGAATAAGACATATCAGGAGGAAGGAGGCAGTTTTGTAGTGAAGCCTTGCAAAGATTGTGTCGAAATTAGAATGTGTTTCATTATCATGCATAAGAGTGAACAAATAATACTCGTATGAAACAGTTGATCGTCTTTGGTAACTTTGCAGGTGAACAGGTGAGACCCCTGCTCCAACCTATTTAATAGTAAGCTTATTTTGCAATATTCATGGCACTTATTAAACCCAACTTTTGCGTTGTGACATGCAAAATGTTTTGGAATAGCACAAGGACCAAGATCTGTATAAGGGGTTTTGAAATAGACAATTATAATCTTCAAGCGTACACATGGTTACCGCATTACATGACTTCACCCTGTAATATTCTTTGCTTATGAGTTTGTGAGGTTCTTTCTTTCAGGCCTATGGAAAATATCCTTAAAAATTGGGGGGCATGCCTGGTTTGGTTGTTGTTGATTGCTTTTTCTAGTCATGTCCTAATCACTTGCTTCTTTTCCACAATTCCCTCCACCAAAATAATCTGAGTGTAATTGGGTGGAAAGGCAATGTAGTGTTCTCCTGTTTTTACTAAGGTGGAGAAATGTGAGCCTATCTGATAATTTTTCAAATGATACACATCTAGGGAAGTGTGCCGCCAGGGATTTTACCAAATTACTGTGATTTATCAATTCTAAGACTACAGACCGAAAAAGCCTACACTAGAAAATTTCCTGTCCTTATTGGGAAAAGAATTCAGGGTCTCTCGGCTTGCACGTCTGTACATGCCACCACTACCCACAGGGACGCTAACTTCATAGCAATTTAATTCTTAAATACCTACTGCCTGAATCGGTCCCTACTTTCATGTGTGAGCCTATGTTCACTCATGACCCAAATACATTTCCCTACTGTTCACATGAGGATTGTAAGTCTGATTCTTGTTTTCGCGGTTTATGCTGTTGTGTCCTTTGGATGACGCTTGTATTTCCCGTTAGTCATTCAATGTGCATTTTCATTTTGAATCTTTGAACTTACCTGTGCAGGAGCTGAGACTGTTGAGTCATGGGACTTTGTGATGAGATTGCCATCACAGTGCTCACTGTTGTCGTTGTCTCTATCTGGTGGGGTGTCACATGATTCCCCATCGGTGTTTCCAGTGGTTTCTCGCATAGCTTTACCACCTAGTAATTTTCTTTCATCTGTTAGGGGAGAGGGTTGTGGGGACAGAGAGCTTGGACGGATCACATAGCTGAAACGAGAAAAATGCTTCATTGCTATGGAGTGGCCTGATGTAAGTAGGGTAATTCAATAATCTGTTATACAAGAATTTGTGGAGTATGGTAATATCCCCTGCTGCACAAAAGGCATAAAAGGGACGCCAGTTGTAAATGAGCAAGAAATTATTCAGTCTAAACCACTGTCTGGGAATTTCTGGAGTGGTATCCCTTGCTGTGCTGAACCTGAGACAAATAAGGAAGTAAGTAGAAGCATATAAATTTCCAAACTGATAGACCCAGGGAAGATGACATCCTTTTTGTGAATAGACTATCGTTTGAAGGATTAGCAAACTGTAGAGTTTTAAGAGGGCTGGCTCCTTTCTTCGCTCACCAAGAACTGGACCTTACCAAGAACTGAACCTTACCAAGAACTGAACTTTGTTCAGCCTGCATGGGTTGCCTACCGGAGTTCTTGGGCACATTGAGAAGTCACCCTGCCATGTCTGCGCCCTCTCTACCTCAGAATCTAACCAAGCCCAAATCTGGCACTGCTTCAGATGTAGATAACCAAACTTCTACTTACACAATATCTCCCAGTTCCAGCTTAAGGTCATAACTTGGGTTGATAATGACATAGGAGATGGTTGACCTCTTGTCACTCACTTCATCTGTGAAAGAAGAATGATAGAACTTTCAGCATTTTCACAGAATGTTAGAATTTTCTATGACTATTCCCATGATATTTTTATGTAGTCTTGGCACATTTTTCATGACAATAACTCCACTGAAACTATCATACTATAAGTTTTTGTCACAGGAAAGTTATTCAGAGTTCAACATGTTGCCACTCTGGTGGATGCAAAGGGACAGTAGTTCCAAGCACAATTACAAATTCAAAAACCAATATCTTCCTATGTTCCATGATTTTTTCCATTAGAGCTGGCCATTTTTTTCCCTGATTTCAACATTCTCCAGACCTGGGATCATAAACTGTGACAACCTTGACTCTGTCTACTCATTAGGGATGTAGAAAAAGTAAGACCCCATATAATTCATTTTCTCACGATCGACCCTGTTCAGTCTTACTATTTCATCTATCCAGTCCTATTAATATAAGACTATGGGTCAAATATTTCTCTTTTAAAGTAGAATTTTGGAAAGAAAATGGCCACGGTTCAGCTACAACAAGTGATAGCTGATGAAAAGGCATTTACATTATCAGACAGAGCTGTGAGTGTATGGGGTTAAGCTGAAGGCATACTCACAGGAAAGTCAAGGTTATTTCTATAGTCAATCACTATGAAATCACTACAGCTAGCAAAACTGTGCTTAAGAAATTGCAATCATTCTGTGACTTTTGACTCCAGAAAACAGTTTGCTAATATATCAAAATAGTTGTGATTACAAGAAAAGTTGTAAATCAGCAGACTTTTCTCAAGACGGCTTCACTGTGTATAAAGTAGGATGGATACAGCCTTTTGTCTTATTGGCATTCTCCTGCGAGAGATGTGGACCAGTCCTTTCCCACATCCTCCATTCTATTGCTACCAAGGTACTGCTATTTGCACATCATTCTGCAAGTGCTACACATCTTTCCCGGGATCACCTTGCTGGCTAACAAAATTTGACACAGAACACAATTTTACTTTCTGTTTCTCCAGATTATATTCTGGTTGTCTCTGTTCTCGCCACCATAAGTTTAAAAAATGTAGAGTGCGGATTTCCAGAGGGTGGTAAGAAACTAGCCTTTTGAAAACTCAAGCACAGGATATATATTTTCTAAGTTACTTTGGTATTGTGTACAATTACTATTGGAACTAATAATTATGGCATGATTATAAATGATTTAAATATCCCAAGCTATGACCCTGATAAGATGTCCCTGCTCACGGTAATCTTCGAGAGGGAGTCCCTGAGACTGCATTCGACATTTCACCATCTGAATTATCTCCTGTCTCTCTGGGGTGAGATGTCCACTTCCTATCAACTCCTCATCATGGGTTGCCAATGACATCTGGTAAAAGGAAACAGGAAAAAAGTGGTTTATATATACATCAGTTAGTATAAGCCTGCTTACTTTGTCCATTTTGCAAATCATTATGTAAATCACAGAAGACAGAAACTTGCCACTGGAGGCAGACTCAATGTCCAGCAATGAAATAAAAAAATGAGGTTCAGCCAAGCATGCATACCTTGAACACATAAGCTGAAATTGCACTTCATTCCAACAAACTTTTCCAACCTCTGTAGATATATTTCTCTATGTCCGTGCTTCATGCACTCTCGAAATTTGGCAAAGTCCAACGAGAGGAGGTGGGCCCGAAGAGTTAGAATTATCCATTCTGGACTATATATAACAGTCATATAATTCATAAGTGGAAAAACACTCCCATCTGGTGATGACTTTCAAGCCCCATTCCACCACCATCATGTAACTTCACAGTTCAAGGAGTGTGAGATTACACCTAAAAGTGTTTTATGTAAATAAACATTCCTATCAGCCTTGTACTGTGAAACAGTGATATTTTATGTCACTATTAGGAACTTCAACAAATAATGAAGTGGTTTTTGCATGTCTCAAAGAAAATTAGCTACTGTACAAATAAACAACAATACAATGGGTCTTGTATATTTCAAAGGACATTACAAGAAAAGAAACAATGCTGTGGATTCTGAAGGCTATTCCTTAGGATAATGAAACTGTGGTAAGTAAATAAAGCGCATTGTCTTGACTGAACATCATGTTAGGCAGCAAGAATGCTGAAAAAGACAGAAAACCCAACTGCGAAATAATTTCATGTCCACTGATTTTATGGGCTCAGCTCTACTCCAAATATATATGTTTCAGACAAATGAGACAAAGACAATCAGATATTATGTGGAGATGGCAGTCTGTGCATAGCCTGTCAGTTTCATGTCGCAGCTGTGGCCTTTAAGCCCAATAAAGGACTATTATTTAGCACAGTACTGGCACTCCTCTTTAGTTGTTTCGCTTATCCTTGGGACTCATCCACAATGAACCCCAGCTTACACACCATCAAACAAAGAAGATCTACATATTCCAACATTTGCGATTGATGAGCAAGCAATGGCTTGTAGGACGTTTTGAAGATTTGTGGCAACAAAGCACACTTTCACAATATCACTCTTTCATATTTACTGGTTTAACACCAGCAAAGTTACCAAAAACAGAAATGAACAGCAGGGGGAGACAATCGCAGACAAGGTGGAATTAACTGCGAAGGTGTCTGCAGAAAAAAGACAAGGGCCTTGGGCAAGAAACACTGAGAGAAGCCAGAGGAGGTGAGACAAATAAGGATTGACAGCTCATTGAACAGGAAGCAATTCTAGGGCAGATCATGTACCATAAAGTTCTTTTACTCTGCAGTTTTAAAGAGCATGAAAAGCCTATCTAGATACATGGACAAAAGATGGCTCCTCTCCCACAGTAGGTAGGGTCCACTGCCAAGCAAAGGAGACAAAGATGCAGGGAATAGTAAATGATGCCAGAAACAAAGTTTATCACTGGAACCTCTGTAAAATGAGTTTAATGGTCCAAGACTTTGCCAACAGTGGAGCCATTTCAGTCATGATATGATCACATATTAAATCTTCCATCTAATTGCTAAGTCTTATATCTTATTTATATATAATGAAGTTTTTAACATTGACATATTATATTTATTTTACTATTAGTTCAAATAAATGAAATATGACATTTGTCAACGAAGTGCTGACTCGTTAAAACCATCATCATCATGAACCATAATGTCACATTACACAGAACAAGTTTTGGCCCAACCTGATCTATCAAGTTGAATTTTCAGGAAAGAATATGAAAAATATGAAAAAAAAAGTATTCAAAAATGGTTATAATTTGATGTCTGTGTAAGAGATGCATGATTTTGTGTGCAGTGTTTGAGAGCATGGTAATGCTGACTTTCAGCGTAATATGGGAAGACGGACAAAAATACTGGCAAGATCGAATTATGTGATCTAATCAGTTATTTCTATTTACATGTTTCATAAAAATATATGGTGCTGAAACTGTAATTTCTCATGACTTCGAATTCTTTCTGCCGATCCTGAAGTTCTCAATAGATTGCAGACACATTTTGAAAAAGCATCATATGGCACAAGAACCACGAAGAAGGTGGCAAGTGGCAAGTGGCATCTGTTTCATTAATGACAACAGCGAAGAGGAAAAATTACATCCATACAGACCTCAGACAGTAAAATCACAATCTAAAAGTTCTATGACATTCAGAATTTCCAGCTCATATATGCAATTTTCACAAACGTTCAAACATCACTGTAACAAGCAATCCTGTGTATGTATATTAGTATTTTACCATTCTACCAGCTCTATAGTGTGCTGGGAACCAGCTGAAGCACCACGTCCATGTCCAATAGGAAAAAATGAGTAACAAATGTAAAACTTATGTAACACTATCTACACAAAGTTAGGATAATTAAAAAAAACAACAATATTAGTAAAAAGGAAGCCCAACACAAGAGGTACTTCAAATTTACTTATAGTTTACCCAGAACTAACTACATTTGAAACTTCTAGTAAAATGAAACTTCTGAGAAACTTCAGAAAAATGTGTATTTAGCACTGAAAATATGAAATTCTTATACTGTACCTATTATACTTGTGTAGGTTTGTATGCATCATTTAGATAGTATTGAGTAGGCAGTGCCCCTTTCATTTATATACAATGACTGACAACTTGCTAAGAGCACAGTAAGAGAAGACACAAAGAGAAAGAACAAAGATGAGAATGAAAGAAATTAGTTTTTCATGAGCTACACCAAAGCATGTCCACCATCTTGAGAAACCATAGTTTGAGAATATCATAAATAGCAAGAAGGGTGTGAATAAGTATCTTAATAAGCTGTGTAAAAATTCAAACCTGATTTACTATGGTTTGAAAATCAGAAAATATTTTCAAAAAATTCTCACTTAACAACAGAGTATAGATACATCTGGGCAAACACCCTGAGCATAGCATAGTGACTTCATTTGCCCTCAAATATGCAGACACTTGCACAGATATGTCCTTGGCTGTTTATGATGGCGAATGATGTCATTTGGTATGAGTATGCAACCCGTCAGGATAATTAAAATAAATAGGTAAGCTGAGAGTGTTGGCTCTGAGGTATTTTACATCTTTAGGTGAGATCAAATATTTCCAGGGCCTTTTAAGTAAATCAAAATAAAAATTATAACAGCTGGAAAAGGCTTTTAAATTTCTTTGTAGGTTATTTGTAGCAGGAGTTGAAAAATATCAGTAAATTACTAAAGAAAACAGATAAGACTGAGCACATGAAGAAGTACATCTGAGCATGGACAACATTGAGGAGAAAATGTAATAAAGATCATCTTGTGCTCCCATACTCACTATGGAGTTTCTAAATGCTACGTTCAAGGCTGACTGGTCACGCGACATCGAGGGATTCTGGGTAAAAATAGGGGCCAACTCAGTGTCACACAGGGAAAATCATTTTCAGGTGAGCACAAAAGAAACAGACTCAAAAAAAAATAAAATGATAAATCTTCTCCGCTTTATTTGATATTCCCCTTGTGTGTAACAAGAATCTCGAGGCCGAGGGAACTTAAGGATAACACACAAACCAAAGACAAATACAGCAAAACATGTTGAGCTTTCACTCCACTAAACACACACTTCATTAAATCAGTAGAAAAAGTGTCAGCAAACAGGGGGACAATGCACACCATACTACTGTAGAATTTACACGTGTCTAACAATTTCATCCTGAATATTTGCCAATCAATGATTATCTTCTTTGTGAAGTGGCCACTTAAACTGGAATTTTGATTACTTATAAAATGCGCAAGTCAAATAACCAACTAAATTACAGTGTATGCAAAAATTGTAGTGGAATCCAGTTAATTCACTCAACCCCAACCTTTAGCTGAGCTCATGAGGACGTGCTTCTAGAAAGATATATAAAAATTAATACTTTATGTTAGGGACAAACAAACAGAGGTTCAAATGGGTGTGTGGTAAGGAGGGAATTATGTTAAGCCATGGTTGTGTTAATGAAGTTCCACCTTATAAAGTATGTGCAGTCTAAATAAAATCTAAGCAGGCAAGTTTCCCAAAAAACTCCATGGAAAAAGATGAATTACATTGACAATATATGGGCAGAAAAAATGGGTGAGTCAAAGCTATTAAAGAATAGAATGAAAAAATAAACATTTCTCTCCATCTTTACATCCCTCGTGAAAAGTCATTTGCTTGACCTTAAAATTACATCAAAGCATAATGAAAATACTACAATTTATTGTGACTGCACAAACATTTGCTGCTGGCATTAACATACAGCATGCTTCAGTGGTGCAGTGATAGTAGAGGTGTAAGAAAAGTGGAAGATTGTGACTGACAATGTAAGATGAAGATAAATGCAATAAAACTTAAAAAGCTGCAGAAGGGGGGTAGGTGTAACTGGATGGAAAGGCATATGTTATTCATTCATTATTGTTAAGGGGAGGAATGTGAGCTCAGTCTGATAATTTTTCAGATGTTAGGCTACATATTAATTTAGGGAAGTAGGTCACAAGGGATTTTACCAAATTACTGTGAATGATCAATTTTGAGAAGATGGGCCAAAAAAACCTAATCTTGAAGTTTCCTGCCCCTGTCTGGAATCGAACCAGGGTCTCTCAGCTTGCAAGTCTGAACGTGTTACCACTACACTACTGGGACACTAACTTTACAGCAATTTAATTCTTAAATACCTACTGTCTGAATTGTCCCTAACTTTCACATGTGAACCTAGTGTTCACCAGTGACCCTGCCGCACTTCCCGACTGCTCACATAGGGAAGGGGTAGGAAAGCATGTCCCATCCCAGCCTAGCTAAACTAACAGATGATGCTTATCAAAGATTTTATTCACTGCTTTTCTTTCAAATTTCCTTTCCACCAACCTCCGCCATGATAATCTGGCTTATGTCACCGGCACAGAGAATCAAGCTAAAGCGTTTAATAAAACCTGAACATTATAGTGAATAAGAAAATGTCCACAGCCATGATTAGAAATAAAAAAAATATGCTAGCAATACTGCATGAAGACAGCATTTTACATGATTTGTATAGGAATGATTGCCAATGACAACAAAGACTGGGCAACCTGTGTTGAATAATAATGAGAATGTGTGCAATGGAAACAATGCTAGAGATAGAAGGTGGAGAAGAGGCACAAGAGAAGGCAGATATAGAAGAAGGTTAGACATGCAGAAAATAGAAGAGTGGTGGTGAGGGAGATAACAGTGGACAAAAATATGATAGCTGGTAGCTGATACAGCAAGGTAAAGAATGATGGAAAATAGAAAAGATGGATGAAGACAAGAAAGAAAATATGGTTGATAATGGTAAGAGATAGAGAAGTGTTATGGAATGTGTGAATTGTCATAAAGAAAGAAAATTCAAAGAATATAATGACCCAGGCTGGTGGAAGAGATTGGATGTTGACTGAAATAGAGAATGATGTTAGGGTGTGGACAAGCTTCAGTGTTGAAGGAAAATGAAAGCAAATTTTATGTAGATTGTGAGGATAATATGAAGGATCGTAGGGTCTTTTGGAAAACGATCTGTCGTGCGAAGTGATGGTGGTGAGTAATGTCTGCACACTCTGCATAATTAATGGCCCAAGAATGAACAAATTGGAATCGAGATATAATTTTATCTGTGCCAAGTTTTCAGTTTAAAGGAGTTAACTTTATAGACAGATTCTACTATAGCTGGCTAATGACAATAGTCATGCAAATATACTAAACCTAGACAAACTATTGGATTCTTTGTAAATATTAGTCTCAGCTGGACCTCAGAAGATTAAACTGCAACTACATGAAAACCGACATACCTACTCTGGCATGTATAAAATATTATAAAGTGTCAATCTTTTATGTCAAAATATCAGTTGCAGAGTTACAAGCCCACTATTTTTTTTTTTTTTGCTGCAAAAATATTTTCGTCAATATCAAATTACGGAAGCACAGTGACATATAGACTAAGAGTGTATATCTGATACAAAATATCAGTTCTGAAATATGCTATGGCAGAGACTGAGAAACAAACATATTAGTCATCACAAAGTGGCTTTATAGTATTTAATAGAAATTCAAAGTTCTGTGTTAGCACTTCCAAAAAATCATAAAGTCAGATGAGCATCTTCAGTTCTTACCTACTGTGTAAACCAATTTCCATTTGTTTTCATCTGTAAACCAGCTTAAGTACAAAATTGTCCTCTAGCTTTAGACTCCATTTATTGATCACAGTAGGCCTGTTTTGTTTTGTCTCTATTTCACCTTAATCTTGTTACATTTCTAACAAATTTGAATATAAATCAGGCATGAGCATTTGTAAACAGCATTATTTATGAGATGAAAACATATGAGCCAGTAGACTACATTTGATTTTTGTCATTTTTGCTGTTCTCTGACCAGCAGCTGTTGAGAACAAAGTTGAATCAGAATTACAGAGTTTGAACTTTTATTAAGCCATACCATTCTACACTGAAAGAGATGTAGTGATACCCAAGCAAATGAAAAACAAAATTTGTTGAATCTGTGAAACAAAAATCTCAATACTGTTTATTATGCATTTCATTACGAGATCACCTACACTTATGAGGTCTGACATGCCACTGCTTTTGAGCTGAATAATGACCCTTGTCTGTTTATATAGGTTTTACATTGAAAAAAAAAATCTTTGAAAAAGTCCATGTGACAACCAGTTTCTATTTTAACTTTGTTGAGACAAAAGTTTTTCCCCTTGATCAGAGTACCCAGGTCAAAAGTCATGTCTGCTTTGTTGTCTGCCATCAGTATGCTCTGTGTGAGGAAATTAACCCTTTTGGTCGTGTAAGACATGATTATTCTATTTGAAGAATAGGTGCTACTTCTAGTCTATTTCATACAAGCATGGCTAATCCCAGTGAGTGATGGAATGAATGAACATATAGTCTATATAAATATTAGATGATTAGAACCCAATCACCAAATTTTCACCATGCAGCAGCTGTTAATAAATGCTTTCCCAATTTACATGTAGCACACCAAGGCAAATCAAATATAACTTGTGAACTATGAAATACAAGAGGGAAGCAAAGGGAGCGAACTCTGGGTAAGTGGGCACTTCTGCTACTCACTGGTGGACGGCAGATTTTAAAGCTTCTTGTGAAACGAGTCTTACATGGAGACTGGAGAAAAGCACAGAGGTAAAGTCTAACTAATGATGTAAGTTCAAAGCCATTGAAACAACTCTCACTCTGATCCTAAAACAAAAAGGTTGCAAGGCTTATTTGCAACTTATCACACAGAAAGATTTGTGCTACTACACGGCTGTAACTGTTGTGACATTCATTACACATTCAGAAAGGTTATGTATATATACATGGGGCTATATTAAGGCCTACACTCTCAGTGTATTTGTTCTGAACAAATACAGTGATGTCCACATAATTTATTGAAGTTCAATGGATCAGGGCATATCTCTTAATTTTAAAGCAAATTTAATTTCATTATGGCAAACAAAGAAATAATTAAAGAGCCAAACAAAAGATTTATTTGAACTAAGGTAATTTAGAGATTTATTTGAACTAAGGTAATTTAGACAAGTCCATATTATACAGATTCCACTGTATTGATGACAATGATGTTTCAGCTGAGAAAAGGCTCAGGACTTCTTGTTGCTAAGCATGACATAATGGTGTGATTTTATGACAATTTCTAAGAAACATTATATCCATTGGGGATGGATGCTAGATTAGGATAAAGTCACAATAATAATAACAGCTGTGAGTTATCAGTGTTCTCACCAGATCATATAAGCTTGGGGACACATTACCCTCTTGTTATAAATTTGAGGGGAAATTTGTACATTTTTAGAGGGATTTCATTTTTTTTTCCTCAGGTAATGCAAACTTCGGAGTAAGGAAAGTAGGGTAGACTGGCCCACGTTCAATGTATGGTTGGGGAGGATTTTGAAATTTAAGGTACGAATTGTGTGCGGTCTGGATAAAATCGTTGGGACCCACCCTTATAGTGGTTTGATATGATCTTTCTTTACTTTTCTTTAAGTGTGAAATGACAAATTACAGTGGGAATACTGACACTAATAACTGCATATGAAAGAAAAACAAGGTCAACATCTATACATATGCAGGCCCGGAGTGTCATCTATCATATCTTCTTAGGGTAGGCCTTTATGATGAAACATTGACTCTATATGACAACAGATAAATTCCTTTCATTTCGCAAACATTTCTTGGTCCAACCATACTTCTCATGCAAAACAAATCTCATTACATAAAGTCAGTAAGAAACAAAATGGGCTGCATTAGCCTGTAAAACTGCACAGGACAATATGCAGTGTAAGTTGATGCATCTAAACTCAAAACAAAAATTTAAGACTATGAAGTGTGTGGTATCTGGCTACAAAACAAATTTTGCTTTTACTGCAGAAGAAAATGATCTAGTAGAACATTAATCTTAACATTAAAGAAAAACAGCATCCCTTCAAATGTCATTGGCAGCACACTGAAAACTGTCAAGTGTTGTCTTTGAAACAGATGAAGCCAACTGGTTTGTTAATACTGTGCTGAGGAACTGCAGCCATGCTAAACAGCTTTGCACAAAACTAAAAATCAGTCAGTATTTTTGTTATAAACAATAAAACACTGTCTAGGACAAATAAGTCCTTTCTTGGTGAAACTATTCTAACATGAGAAATAATGTCACATTTTCAAGACAAGATCTTACCGAGACAGCTTCAGCGCCCGAGTGGTTTTGTGTGCGGTAGATACCAATAGGAATTTCACAGGCTGTGGAGCAAAGCTTCTGATACAAGCGGCCATAAGTTCGGATCCAGAGATCATCCTTTCTGATTTTAACCTGTTTGCAAAAATAAAATCCATCAGTTAAAAATACATATAAATACACCAGATAAAAATTTAAGTCTGATCAGTAATAAGTCAACTAATTAGACAGCAGACTCTTCAGCTATGAAAGAATCATAATCATGGTAAACTGAAACATACTAATGAAAGTTGACTGAGCATAAACATTATTCATTATAGGTATTACAAGGTGCAACCACCATGATCATCAAATGTGGGTATTTGGAGCCCATTACATTGGACAAGATGGCACCATTATCATAAGCATCATTATCACTATCATTCTCAGAGGCATCGTCATCTCCACTGAACTCTACATCCATAGATTCTATTTTTGCTGATGTCTTTAGCCTCTCTAACCACCCCCTTCATTATCACAGCAGCTCCACAACAATTTCCTGATCAACATTTGAAAAACATGAAAACAACTTCCAACACTCACAGAAGACAAGTGACCTGATCCCACAGCCATGTCAATTCCCAGCAACAACCTCACAAATGTAATCAGATAATCCTTTACAAATGCCTGAAAGGGAAGAGACAGCATTTTTGTAAAATGTGAAAAGGACAATGGAATTGGATCTTTGCCTTCACTATTTTTAAAGATGTGCAGGTGTGTAAAATGTCATATCCCTTCAATTGCTGTGATCATTTATGAATTTTTCTCTATAGCTACCTCTTTAGTCTTCCGTTGAAAGGAAGAAGTAACGCTCCACAATTATGACATCTGTACTATCAAAACAAATGCTGCATCAGAAGGTAGAAGTGATATTGGGTAATAGTAATCGCCATATTCAAAACCCAGATATCCGATTACTCACCATTACTACCTAGATGGGGAGATACATTAGCAATTAATGGCTTCTTCTATCCCTATGAGTAAAGCTCGTTACCCACCCATCCCAGGCATCGCACCCACCCAGGCTTCGTCTGGGTTTCGGGTTTGAGGTTAGTGACAGTGTGCTTGCGAAATGATGTTTACTGTCGAAACAGACCAACCCTTCCCCTCCTGTTCCCAAGCATCATCCCCTTAGCTGCTCTAATGCGGTGATAATGGCTAGCTTTTCTTTCTTTTGTTCCTTTTTTTTAACTTTTCTTTCCATTCTCCAACAGTGAAAAAAGATTTTTTCCAAAGTCCTCTCAATAATGCCTTTTTTATTGTTGTTCTTGTTTTCTTTCAATGTTTCATCATCTTAGATATAATAGTAGGTAAATCTTTTAGACTTCAAAATACACAGGGAAATTGTAAAAGGAAACGTTATTATGCAAAGGCAAGACAATAAAATCCAAAGGAAATAATATAAACTACATGTAGTAATATAAATAGAAAAGACCATAACCATTCGCAATTGCAAACTTCGGATTGTTTACGGTAAGGATACATAGATCATCAAACGGCGGCAACAAATTCTGAGAACAGAGAGAGAGAGGGAGAAGGGGACTTGAGGGAGGAACTGCTGGTTGCTAGCTGCTTTTACCTGTGCGTTAATTAGATTACACATTATTCTGTTGTTTCAAGCCTGACAAGGCATGATTACTTTACCAGTGTCTTTTCTCATTAGTACACGATTACTAAGTCCGGCTTCATCCAGTGGCTCCTGGTGGGCACACTATTGCACAACCTGGATTATCTAGGTCTCCTCTGGCGGTTGCATGATTACTAAACCCGGGTTTTCAAAAGTAATCTCGGGTCCCTGCGGCAGATAGGTATTTCGGGACCCGCGTACTCGATTACTCTTCGCTCGGGCCTATCAGAAGGTCCATATTCATAGCTCACGAAGTATTAATTTGGCTTTCTCATCCAGCTATCAATATTATCAAAACATGTTTATAAAGAAGCAAGTGCTGACAGCAAGTTTGGCTGTCTGAATAATTGATACTTAATTATAGGCGAAGAAAATTATTGTCAGAAATGCTATTGTTCACGACTACATTTTAAGTGGCAACAACACAGTATGTTTGACTAGTCTGAGAACTGAAAATGTTACTGAAGGATCTGGCTATCCAGAATGTTAATAAGTTATGGAAGTTGGCACTCGCCTAGTTATTAGGCTCATAAAAGTGATTGCTATTGTCATCTGTTAAAAAGGGTTAATAAAGAAAAAATTGACTGCTTTGTGAGAATAGTGAAGTTGAAAAGATAAAGTAATAAAAAGCTCACCTGATACAAAAGGGCATCCAACATGCTGGCACTGAACACATTACCAGCGGCGAATGGAAGCCTGAACATGTAGTAGATATTGGACCCCCTCTCTCTTTCTTTCTGCGGATTGATTTGCAGATACCATGAACAAAATTGTATAACATCTTCATGCTAAAAATTTATACTGTATGTCTTTCAAGTCAAATAAATTTAGATGAGTATCAGCTTCAAGGCATATTTTCAATTCCATGTCAAGTTACATCCTTTACAGAGAGACGAGCATCACAGCTTCACATTTTGTCTTCAAAAGGTTTCATTTGTAGTAGGTTTTAATGTCCCATCTCCATGCAGTTATGGCTAAGATAGAGATGAGGCTGCTCATAGGAAAATATCTGAGGTAGGTGGGTGGCCTTTACAACATTCTGTTTTAAATGCAAAACATGGTTGTAGGCCCACACAAGATGATATTCAAAAAAGCAAAAAATTTTGAATTCGCCTCATTGTATATTTTTTTACATTTTATCCATTTGCTACCCAGTCAGACAAAAGACTTGGCTCTTTCACATCATTCAATGTGTGTATGTATTTGAGTGTTCTGCATGAGAACATGTCAATATAACTTTACTGTGAAGTGCTCAGAGTCTGCAGCTCTGGGGTTTGTTGAACACCATACAAATTTTATTTATTATTAGTAGTGGTGGTGATGGTGACAAGACTGGCTTCCTCACCTTCTCTTGCTTGGATATGGACAAGGCATAGAGATCAACAGGCCGGAACTGCATGAACCTCATGTTCGCGGCATGGGAAATTTCTGTGATGATGTTAGCTTTGGGAAACAACCTGAAATGTGAAGATAATTTTGTAAGCAACCCTTCAGGTAACATCAAGAACTGTTGTTTTTTTTCCCAAGAACAGTAGCATTCTAAAAAACAAAATATTAAGACTGAGGCCTTTCAAACAATCTAGTTCTTCATGGAAACAGGGGAGAATTCATCTGCTGTTATAGTCTATACCTGTGAAAGAACTGCTAAATGCCTCATTGTGCTCATTGCTGAAATCTGGAAAGAGCGGCACATATATAAACTATGTCAAACAGTTCATCAAAGAGATGAAAACACAATAAGTACTACTTTGTAGACCAGCTTAACAAGAGACTGGCACTGACTAATTTGCAAGATTACCTAAATATAGTCTGTACAGATACAATGGTGTTGCAGTCTGCTAGTGTGTCTTCCTCTCGTGAATTTGAAGTTTCTTTGTTCACAACCACAACATTTTCTGCCAGGTTGACGCCAGACTTCAGGAGATCCTCAATGCTGAAATATGCATAATCAGTGAAGAATAATGTTAACCATGTAAAACAAAAAGTAACACTGGGTCATATTATCGATCCTTATAAAAATTAACATGCTCTAACCCTGTTAATTTGTACATTTATATTGGGTGAATTTTACAACTCTTGCCATTGGTCTTGAGATGCCATTGTTGAGACAAACACTGATAACAGAATAATTCACAACTTCTAGTTAAGTGGTTGTCATGAGAAAATAGAAAATGAAAACATAAGGCAAAGAGTCTTCTAATGCACAGACATTGAAATGGAACAATTTGGGTTAAAATGCTTTATAAACCAGGCTAACCTGCTGTATGTGAAAATTATTTACTGCACATTTATTTTAAAAAAAATGAAAAAGCCTGAAAATGATATTCTCAAGTAATAAAACATATATGCAATACAAGGAGTAAGAGATGCCAAAGTTGAACATCACTGGTGCCCCTAATAAGATTCTAAGTTCTTGTTCACAACAAGTCAAGTTTTGTTGATTCCTGACCTACTGCCTGATTAGCTTCACAAACTTTCATGTCCATTTCAATGAGTCAAGTCACATTTTCCCAGCTGCTCACATGACTACAAATCCTGGTAGTGAATGCATTGGTCCTTGATTCAGTACTTTGCCACCAATGGCAATTGTTCTTGTTGTCTAACAAAGATGTTTGATGGATTCCATGACACCATGATGAAAACTTACCAGTCAATAGATCCCCTCATCCAGAACACAAGAGGGAAGAAGCTGATCATAGCCAGAAAACCAGGGTCAGGACTGTAAAAAAACATACACAGATGTTTTATCTTGTGTTGTGACTTGTCTTAACTCACTGAAGACTGCTCAATTTTCAAATTACATGGACATATACTAAAACTATACAGTTTCCAGGAATGACTTGTAATGTCAAGAATGAAAGAGTTGGACTAGCCTAGAGAATGTGCACGACATCTTTTTGTAAAAGAAGTACTCGACAAAGTGTGCGGAAGATGATGTCATAGCAAGACTGCTATCCTCAGCCAGTGGACAACAGAGGACCAGACTACTTGTCTTCAGTCTTCTATGTAACAGCACTATTTCAATGTTCATGTAACACAGAGGTGGTGGAGACATTAAACAGACATGTATATTTCACTTCTTTCCCGTCTCTTTCTCTTCCTTTATTCATTCTTTCTTTGAACTTCTTGTCATTTTTCCCATCTTCCTTCCTCTCTGCTTATACCCCTCCTACTCTTCTCAGTCCCTCCTCCCCTTTCTCGTTGCCATCAGGTGTTTTCAAATAAAAGTAAAAAATAAAGCAGCTTACAGTCGTTGGAATAGTAAGACAATGGGGTTGAGTGATTTCTTGGGGCGGGCATGAGACCGCAAAGGCACAATGAAGTTGTAGAGACCAGAGCTGGCATGATCGGCAGCAACGATGATGGCTGGGTTAGGCCAGTCGTACTCTCTGGCATTGTGGTAGTGGCAGTGCTCACACCCCTGTGAAATCATAGCAGTTTAGCTGGCATCTCATTTGGATGAGTGACTCAAGACAATGTAACATGAATGCACAGTTATTATATGAGCACTCTTAACTAACGTTATATCTATCAGTATCATGCAGTCAAGCTTGGATGGTGACCACCTACCACTAGGATCAGGTTTGAGAGATGATCATTCATATTTCCTCTACATTAAATAAACTTCCACATCGGATTAGAGTTACTGCAACCGCCTTTTCTGATACCTCGAATATTATATAATATGGAGAGACAATGTATAAGACAACTGTTGTTGGAGCCTCAGATCTATTTGAATACGTATTGTTGGAACAGATGTTTCATTTTTAAATGAGTATGCTAAGACTTGATGTCTTTACCTTACACTTTTGCACTGGCAGGGTGGATAGAGGAACATGTGAATACAATACTTTCCAAAGGCACTTATAACATGACCATGGTCTAAAATCAAACATGATCTTGAGTTCAATACTGTAATCATTTAGCTGCTTCACAACGTAATGACAATGCTGCCTATCACACCATGACGCTCCTAGGTAACACATGGCAATATATACTGCTGAGTGTTTAATTTTTTATTTCATGAGGATTTGATTTTCATGAAAATTCGGAGATGTCTTTTCACTAGGATCTAAATTTCATGAGCCCCACATAGTAGTTTTCTCATGTGTGTATGAGCACACAAATCTAAAGAAGTCCAGAGAGACCTATTAGGGCTTTTTCTTATCATCTTGTAAATTTTCAAGTTTTAAAAGGCAAGCCTACATGAGAGACATTGCTGATAAATCCAAACAACTGAGAAACTCATACTTTCCATATGCCATAGATGCATTATTTGAGTCAGTTTTGCACTGTTTACTGGCTTCACAACCAAACTGAGTGGAACTTTTTTTTCATGGGTGATGATTTTTATGAGCCAAGCTCAGATCGCAAAACTCCTGAAAATTAGATCCTTACGAAATAAACCACTATTACAGTAGTGACATAACAGACTGTGTAGGGACACTCACAGTGGCAAGCTGAAGGCAACATAGTGGTCGTTTCTCTCTCATCAGATGGCAAAGTGTAGGGCTTGTCCCAACATACGGGGTCACTGGTGGGAAGCCCTTGACATATCTGATAATAGGGAAATGTACAGCATGAAATATTTGCTGGTGGTGGTCATAAAGATTAAGGCTCTGGAGGTGGTGAGTAAGGCTGTGGTGGCTGATGTTGTGCCAGCATTTACACCATCTGTCAGGAAAATCTCCCCATTTATTTCACTTCAAAAATTTGGCAATTTTTGAAATTTTAAGACACACAAAAAAAGTGGGTAAAGGTGACTGCTGTGTGCCCTGATAAGATTTGTCTATACCAATATTTTCCAGTCTTTATGTTTATCATATAATTTTTTGAAAGATTATGCTAAAGTTTCAAAATGGAACTAGAAGGGAATTATTTATGATGGACAGTATACAATCTGCTGCTAAATCAACTTTTCTTAATTTTGAGCACAAAATTAAAATTAGTTGTACCTATACATAGCTAAAAATCTGCTAAACCTAATGATGGTGACCACATTTTTTTGTATTTAACACCGATTCCATGGAGCAAAGAACAAAAGCCAAGTGTTCAAATAAACTTCATCCACTGGTGAACACTCATGACTTGGAGGCTATTCATAATGTAGTCTATGGATGTTCATTAACTGAGCCCAACTTTTGGTTTGGCAGTTGTGCATGTCAACACACGTGTCTGCTGATGACTGAAAAATGTTAATAATAACAACCTCCTTGAACATCGCTTATTCAATAATTCCTCTTTCTCTGATGGCAATTTCTCGCCTTTATCTCAAGATTCATGTATAAATTTATCTCACTGATCATATCAGTTTACTGGGTGTAAATGAGAGAGTACTGTCCAGAATTCATTTATGAAATATGTGTCTCCAAAAAGGATGGCTTTTAGACACAGTAGTACTCGTACGACATTTGAAGTGCATTTTTTGAGCAAACCTGATAAATTTCCTCTTGGGAATTTATGTGCCGTGTGGAAACACTACTTTTTTGCACCGAGTGGCATTCCATCAGCATATCACTCAAAAAACTTACTCAGGATATTCATTCCCTTCAACATCTTCTTCCTCTTCCTCCTCCTCCTCTGAGTCGGAGCAAGTCACATTGATGTGAATATCATTGGCTTCTAACGTGGCAGGCACTGGGGCAATGCTTGGCCTCTTCTGCAGGCTCTGAATGTTAAGGCCCTGTGGGAGAAGTAGACAAAAAATAGATAAACATCTGCTATTGACCCTCACAAATTTGTTAAGTGAGGCAATTCAATTTGCCACAATGAGAGATCAATTTATATGGTCATATATGAAGGGTGGCAAATTTAGCAAGTCATTAACTCATTGGCTACGCACGGCCGCTGGCAGCGGCCGATAATTTTCCACGATCTGACGTGCGGCCGCTCTCAGCGGCCGGTGACCCTTGTGGTATTTTCTGTTTCCTATGAAATCCCACTTTTTATATTAACTTTTTATATAATTACCTTTAATTTAACATATAACATTAGGTATTTTTGCCCATATTATTTCCATACTGGCCATACAAAATCGCCACCTTACTCATTTTTATACACAGGCTAAAATAATTCCGTCCAGATGTGGAAAAAAATTTCGTAGTCAATGAGTTAATGAAGTCGACATCTTTCGTGGTGACAAAAAATTGCAGTAAACTGTCATAGAAGTAAAAGAAGTCACTGGTATGGCACTGAGACAGCACTGGGGCATAAGTCCTATCCCCTCTATGCTATACCATGAATGAGACGCTTGCCTCAGATGTAGATCATTACTTTGTCCTCTATAATGATATGGACAAGCACCTGAGGAGCATCGCATCTGTGGTACTATGTAGAGGTGGAGACATGACCTAATAAACCTGTAAATCTGTTTATTACTCTGATAAAGTACCTAATTCCAAACATTATGCACTAAAGAAAAAAACAACTCAAAAGGAATATTTCTCTGAACTGGCATCAACTCCCCCTCCACTAATGGTAAATAAGGCCTCCCCAAAAGACTTAAGCCAGACAGATGATAAATGTAGTCACATGGTGCATAACAGAGTGTGTTATATGAAAGCAGGCAAAGTGAAAAATATGACGTCAAAAGAGAAGGACAGAAAGGTGAGACAACGCATTAACTCTGAAAGAATAATGTGAATGCAATCTGCTGACTGAATTAAAAGCCAAACTCTTCACCTCTCACCTTAGGTAAGCTCAAATTCCTCCTCCTGCTCCCTGATCTACTCATGAGGTTTGGCTCTGAGCTGAAACTATGGACCCGTGTATGCTGGAGTTCTAGGGCAACTGTGCCTGGATAATTACATGGAAACAAAATCATATATTATTATTCTAACCTCAGTGGCTGTCAATGTAATATTTTAATTTATCAACAAGTTAAGAAATCTGATCCATGCTCCAGTGAAAAAATAATCTGCAAAATAGCCAGCAAGAAAATTCTTATTATCTGACATTATATTACAGCCCACTACCCAGTAAACTCATGGTATGCATGCTTGGTATCCTTAGCATATGCTCAGGTTTAAAAGGGGTGGAACTAGTGGGGAGAGATTGTCAATAAAACAATATCCATCTTACAAAAAAACCATGCTAGATTCAGGAAAAATATAGACTTGATTATCTTACATCACACTGGTGATTGTGAAATGCATTAACCACATTCTGTTACAAAGAAATGGCAGACATGGCATAAGAAGAATTTAGGAAGGATTTCCATATATATGTGGTAATTCCTACAACTACGGTCAGTACCTTAATTCCGAATAACGTACTAATACAACCCTAACCCTAACCCTACCCTTAAACCTGTCATTAATGCCCATCGAGACAGGAGCATCAGCTGAAGCAAGCGTAACTTCTTTTCGCCAGTTACCACATATGGAAATCCTCCCAGAATTTATCTTGCCAACCAACTTGATGCTAGTTTAACTATCAGACACACTGTCCATGTAGATGATAACCCATATGGATGTTAACATCAAATTCCACAAAAATGAAGCTCAGGAAAAAACCAAGACTTGCATTTCAAGGTTTCATGCCTTCAAAAAATGTATTTCATCCTTAAATTTTTGAGATTGTAAATGAAATCCAACACCATTGTTAAGATCAGCTTAAACTCTGCACAAAATCATACCAATATTTAGTACAAGGCCTAATATGTGGAAAAGATCTTAATATAAACACGTTATTATGAATTTCAGTATATTGAGAACAACCAGCTACAGTACTACTTTAACTTCAATTCCCCACCCAATCACTCCTTACCAACACTTGCGATCATGCTGGCCACTCTTGAGGCCTTCTCTGCCCCTTGAGGCAGCCTGGCACGGTCCACTCCTGTGTGGTCCTGGTTAGGATGAGCAAGAATAAAAGCAGAGTTCTCCTCCTTGGTAATGTTCATGTAGAAACAAATGTCTGCCTTCCGCATGATGTGACGCGGGCCAGGATTTAGTTGAATTGTACTGCCAGGAATGTCCCGCTGTACTCCAACAAGACTAACACCATACCTGCAAACATGAACGTAATGATATACATATATTATTATGACAGGGAAAGTTAAACACCTCTAACCAGACCTGATGCTGCCTGACTGATCTGATACCGAGGGCACTAGATCAGCCAAAGTTTGTGACAACTGCAATTACCGTCTAGTATGACAACTGATATATCCACAGTGACAATTGAAATTATCATCCACAGTGACGAATGAAATTATCCACATCACCGACAGATAATGGTTTGAGTTTGAGTGACTAAATCCAGCTAAAGAGCTACAAATTTAGTTCACAATATGGATTCATACTGATTCAATCTACCCTTCCAAAGAAAATATTTTCAGTACATTGATGGTGTTGCTTCACAAATGTCAATTACTTTATGTTATCAGCATACACTCTGGCTACCTATAAGATCTTAATTCATTATCTGATCATAGCACTTGTTCTAAAATTGCTATTCCAACAGCATGTTAATTTCTTGTGGGAATTTCATTTTCAGGTTGACCATAAATTTACCATGTTCAAAATGTGACCAATCTACTGGCAGCATTCACTGAATTACAAATGCCTGTAGGTATGCCTAATGCAGATGCTAAAGAATCCTTAAGTGGGTATACCAACAGCTGAAAAGCAAATATCTCTAGGCAGTGCTACCAGTTTGTGACTAGAACCACTTATGAAATTTCTAAAATTCATTAATTCTGAAACAAAAATGTTCTGGGTACACTGGCAACATACTTGCGGTGGGCATGGAATGAAGCATAGGTGAAACTTTTCCCTTCGTAGTCACCAAAAAACTTGCTGTCTCCTAGTCGTATATGATAGATCTCATTCCCTGAGCATTTGCCATACAACCTCTGCCACTCCTCATGTGAAGTTTGGCCCTCCCTGTGAAGGAGAAAAGAAAATTAACATGCAAATCCAGTCTATGAATGGGAGGAATTAATAAGATGAAAACTATCAGCTCACAAACAATTTTATGCATCTTGCAGTAACACTGTCATAGTAAACAGATTGTAAGTGACTACTTGGTTCATTCAACTTCACTGACAATGAATGCACTGATGAATAGGATTGTTAAAAATTACTATTAAAATTGAGTGCTATGATTACTTTACTTTTCTGAAAAATAATTAACTGATATACTTGCTTTACTCTTTTAAACAAAGTAACTGTTACAATTACTTTACTTTGACAAGTGACTGCTGCTCTTCAGTTACTTTCAGATCTCAGTGATCTGATAAGTGATAACTACATGTAAGATCATATATAACAAGCACCCAACATCAACTGATATATTAAAGAAAGAAAAGGACAAGAAGTGTGTGAAAGACATCCGTGGATACTTACTGGCCCCTTGAAGTGTGAAGTAACAAAGTAACAAATGTAGAAATTCCAGGACACAAACAGTTGTTGGCCAAAAGGGCATACTTAAATTCATCCTCACACACCACATGATCTGGAAAGAAAAAATAGGTGAAAGTTTTCATAAATCAGCATAAAATCCAGTATCAGATCAGTTTGGCGATTCATTAGACAATTGATCCATTTCAGGCAGCAGGTTTTAACCATGGCACCAAAACTGTAGAATAGATTTAGGTCTAGGACAAGTCTTGAATATTTATTGAATCCTTTGAAAGAGACCTGAAAACCAAACTGTTTACAGTTTTTTTCTCACTTGTAACGAATAAGCACCCTTCTAATCTGATTTTGCAGCCATTTACAAGATACACTATCCACACTTTCCGCATATGCTACTTTTACATGTGTCTGTATTTTGCTTGATGCTTGGCCCCAGACTGACAGTAAAGAATAGGACCCCGGAATCAGAGGGGAAGGGCCACCCACCTCTCTACAAGAGTCTCCAAAAAAAGACAGCTGCTCTACCCACACTGACTGACTTTTCCGAAAAAAAAAAGTCGGTCAGACCTTTCTTGATAAAATGATTTTGCGATGCCTGAATATCACTGTTCTGATTCAACACATGACAAATGAACTTGACAGTATCAGTGTAGGTCTTCTTGTATCTAGACGAGGTAGAAGGGGAGAAAGAGAGATGGAGGGGGTGGGAGAGGGAGAGGGAGAGACAGAGAGGGAGAGAAAAAATGAGAGAGAGAGTGAGCGAGAGACGAGAGAGAGAGAGAGACGAGACAGAGAGACGAGACAGAGAGAGAGACGAGACAGAGAGAGAGACGAGAGAGAGAGGAGAGAGAGAAACGAGAGAGAGAAACGAGAGAAAGAGAAAGAGAGAAAGAGAGAGAGAGAAAGAAAGAGAGAAAGAGAGAGAGAAAGAGAGAGAGAAAGAGAGAGAGAGAGAGAGAGAGAGAGAGAAAGAGAGAGAAAGACAGAGAAAGACAGAGAAAGAGAGAGAAAGAGAGAGAAAGAGCAGAGTAACATTTCAGTTTACCAAGTTTCAAAATATTAAAAATTTAGGATGAGCCAAGCAAAAACGATGCATATCAAAGAAAGATTCTATGCCGAGCAGTCATTTCATTCTAGATCAAGATGTGAGTAGCTGGTAGTGTGTTAGGTCTGGGTAAATATAAGGCTCACATCCGTAAAGTTAGGACAATATTTCAGGCAGTTGGTATAAAATGGTAGACAGCGTCCCTGTGGCGTAGCACATTCAGACCAGTAAGCTGAGAGACCCAGGTTCGAACTGCGGTAGGGGTGGGAAGTTTTCGAGTTTTTTTGGGGGGGGCCTTTTTCTCACAACTGATATTTCACAGCAACGTGGTAAAATGTGTGGACACACTTTCTATATAATATCACACTGGGCTCGCATTCTTCCCACTTAGTGAAGCCTTACCACCTGGTATTATTGAGGCAGATCGCAATGGGGCTCTCTCTCGAAACAGCAGTACATTTAGTCTTAGACTATTCATCCTACATTACTTAGCCTAGTCATCATATCGGTGCTGTCATGACAGAAGGCCTGAAATAGCTAAACCCATCTGAAATATCAAAAGGAGGATAGTGTGCGCGCGTGTGTGTAGTGTGCGGTTTTTTTATTTGGGG
>JAWQUT010000015.1:474502-485696 GCA_033807755.1 Ellobium chinense | reverse complement strand
CCCCCCCAACTTCTCCACCACTTCCTGTTCCTTCCTCTCCATTCCCCAATCCCTGAATTCTGAAGTGATAAATTATGTAGAGTCGCGTGACCAACTTATTCAAATCTACGAAAATCAACTCCGTTTCGCAAATAAAGGTACGCTTCTGAATTAGCTGACGTCAATGCAATCGCTCTAAATCCAAATCTAGTGGCAAGATAAACCGCTCAACACGCAAGGATATCATCTAGAACGGGGATGTCCATTTCTTTTCGGAGGCGAGGCCAATTTTTGCATTTTAATCATAGGCCTATTGTGAAGGTCATGTCTAAAAAGTGGGCACATGTTTCATCGTAGTGCGTGTAACGAGGAAACTCTCTTACTCGGAGAGCGAGACAACAGAAGATCTTCAGAGGAAGATACAAGTGTTTTGAAACTTTTTGACTTCCTGACACTCTAAAGGGGTTGGGCCACACTAATTGGGTCATGACTTTCAAATGTCCTTCTGTTGATTTTTTTTCCCGCCTCGGCAGGGATTTGAACCCGCAACCTCCAGTTCCTTAATTCCTTGTTTCATACCCTCTCTGCCACCATGAAGCCACAGTGAAAGTTGCATTTTAGGTTATATTTAAACTTACTATGCAACATTCCACTGCTCATTACGTTTCGTCCATATCCATGCTGAGTTTTTTTCTGCAGTCTCTGCCAGATCTTTCAGAGTACGCGATCGTGCTCGTCCTCGTATTCCGAGCAACTTGAGTAGGTCATAGACTGAGGTGCTCACCATACCTCTAGCGCCTACTTCCACAGCCATTACTCTAGCCGATATCCCTGCTCTTGTTAGTTTGAGAACAAGGTCACTGTACTTGGCAGTTTTGTAGGCATGCTGCTCGTCCATCTTGGACTCAAACGGCACTGTCAATTCCATCAGCAGCATCTGCTTTGTGCATCCTGAATGCACGATGATATCTGGTCGCATATTATATGTTCGGATTGCCTCAGGGTACGTCTGACAGCCCGGCAAATCTAAAGCCAGTGCCACTTTGCAAGCTGATATCACATGCAGCCTTTTTTTCCATACGAGACATTGTCAAAGATCACTGATAAGTGATTATGACTCGAGGCTGTCATTATCAGCTGTCATTGTTCTATTACGATGTCGAAAATGGCAAAATAAAGTTCTTATTTGCGTTCTATCACGTCGAAAATGTCCTTCAGGACCAGATTATTTTGCAGAATGACATACTGTGAAGGAGATGACCAAAAACATTTACACTCCATCGTAATGATGGGCTGTTATTTAGATTCTATTACACCAAAATCGTGCATGTAAACCATACTATTTTTCATAATGATATACAGTAAAGAAAATGACCAAAATATTTAATTCCTTCATAAAGAAGTGCAGTGCAATGGACAGTAAAGCCTTGTTAGTAAATCTGCCCGTGGCGCAAGGAAAAATGATACTACTTACAGTATTTAGGAATACAGTACTGAGTATCGAGATCTACCTGAATAATGAAATGATAAACTTACATTGAATCCATGCATGTATCACTTCATGAAATAAAAGGCATTCTCATTAAACGAGTACCTAATATCGTGCGTTCATATCCACTGTGTTCACCTACCTAAATGGGTATTATATTCCGAGCGTTACGGCTTTTGGGGAACGGAAGTAAACTTAACCTCTTGACCGCTGAGTTAACAAGGAGGACAGGAAGAGCTGATTCGCCACTGAGGCTTCCAAAATACTGAAAAAAAACTGACTGCATATCCGGCCGTGACCTTTGGATACTTATTTGAATTATATCTTGGAAACTTAGCTTTTCCGGCATCTTAAAGCAGAGAGAAATATCCATACTGATAGACATTGAGTTCGACAGCATCGTAGTAACCCTCACGCGGACGAATTCATCCGCATCGTAATCAAGTGGTTAATATTATGTGCTCTATGATCTAAAATAAATTGGCCGGCCATATTTTATACGCTTGGCGGGCAATATTGACACGGCCCACCGGCCACCATTTAGGCAACCCTGATGTGGAGTTACATTACAGAATTTGGTTAAAATACGGCGGGCAGGTTATCAGAATAAGAGGGGGCGACTTAATGCAGTTTTTGAAAGGATGGACATTTAACCTGATGAGATTGGCTGTGTGTCTTCCATCCCAGAAAATCCATGATCATTAGGAAGCTTTTTGCCAGATGAGTACTTTACATAGCGACGTCAAAGCGTGTGTTGACGATGTGTCGAGGAACTGGAGCAATATGGAGAAGGTTTGAATGTAATGTAAATAATAATAATAATAATAATAATGCGGTTTATAAGTCTCGTATCCAGGCTAATGCCCGCTCATGCGACTTCACACTATCATTACCCCAGCAGGCCTGATCACTCTAGGACTTTCTCGACTCCTTGGGGAGCATACAGTGCCGCTGCCATTTATAGGCGCTGATCACTAGCATTCTGACAATATCTTCCACTGCTATAGCCAGGTACCCATTTTACAGACGGGTGGAATGAGGAAAATGAGAATGAAATGCTTTCTCAAATATGAATAAATGAATGAACGAGCTTTTAATGTAATGTAATGAATAAGGTTTTAATGTAATGTAATGAATACGATTTTAATGTAATGTAATGACGTTAATGTAGAGCTAGATCACTCGTCGTGCTTCGCTCTGTCACATCTTCGTATCTTTGATGCGAGGGTGTAATCGTATGAAGAAAAACAAGTTGTTTGTGGGAAGGGGGGAAAGGGCATTCGGACTGAATTTGGAATTTACAGTAAGCCAGAGTGGGCATACCCTACTCAGCGACTCCAGAGAAACCTGCTGAAGTCTCTGATTTAAATTAAACCCGTATTTTCAAAGTCTGTCCCTCGCAAGGCAACTGACAGTGATGTGGAGAGGTTGGAAGAGAGAGAGAGAGAGAGAGAGAGAGAGAGAGAGAGAGAGAGAGAGAGAGAGAGAGCGAGAAAGAACTTTTGAAAGGGCAGATATTTTATCGTCTGGGAGAATGCGAGTTAACGACTGACATTTTCCCGTAGCTGATTATCCCAAATGATGTTGCAACAAATTTTATGAGAATGAAATAGATCATATTATACAAAAGTATTCACCTTCATTTTTTCTCCTGTCTTTTCACTCATCCCTCTCCCTATCCCTCACATATATATGCACACAGTGAACTATGCTCATACTGATGGCGTCGACTTTGCATACTGTTCAGAAATAGTGACCTTCACAGCCGAAGTGCACTATGTTTAGACAGTCCATTTTGTCCAACTGCAGAACCGCTTAATCAAACTTTCTGGTCCAACGCAACATTTAAAAGAACAAAAGAAAGCAAGAAAACACAGTACTATACATTATATATATATATATATTTTTTTTTTTGGTCGGCTCAGATTGAAAGCAAATGTGTTCCATGAAAGTTGCAACTTGCTGTACTGGTTCAAGAGTATGAAAGTAAAAGTATATAATGGTAAAAAAGCATCTCCTAAGGTCGCCACCCACTTAATCGCAACTCTCTCTATGTGGCATTTAGCAGTCAGTCGTAGGTATGGTACGAGATGGAAATTGGCGGAACTTTTAATAGCAGTAGGGAGCAGGGAGTGAGCGGACACAAACAGACGCTCACATATGGATGGACAAAATGGGCGTGGAAAGTACTCAAGCGATAAATGCAGAGAGGAGAAGAAAGACAGAAATAGTGTGTGGCGAGAATCGAACCCGCAACCTCTGAGTCAGCACCCACCGCCTCACTCTCAATTCCTCATCAGATAGACATAACCACGCCTCTACTCCACCGTAGTAAAGTTGAGCCCATTTCATAACAATCCGAATAATCTCAACTTCCGCATAATTACAATAGCTCTTTATTTAACAAAATGATACATTTCTATTAAAAGTTCACTGGATACTTTCACCTCCTTACAATCGCAACTTTTTCCATGCCCCCAATTAAACTGCGATTAAGCCAACTTAAAAAGTAATTCACTCTGGCGTTCTATGTCACATAAGTGTTTCAACTGGCCAGATGACCGTCATACACACGTGGTCGCAAGACCAGTTTGGCCTGTGGCTGTAAATTAGACTTGAGTACCACTTTGTATCGAGTACCATTCACTTTAGCGCTCACTCTAGCTGTAAATGACAGCAAATCAGGACCACCCGATTAGTTACTCACTTGACTCCAGACACTCGCTTCGCATAAAGCCAGTACTCAGCCTTGCCAGGAGTGCACTCTGGGGATTTGCAAGTGCTGGCCGCAGTTTTAGAATCGATTTGATGCAGGATAATGTCTTCCATCAGTGCTAAGTAGGCCTACCTTCGAGCAAGGTCGGGTTAACATTGTGTTAGTGCCCTGGGGTAAAAAATATCGCCGAGCTCCTTTTTTGTTGAATGGACCCTAAAGTTCATTAGACAGACCATGACCGGGAGCCCTTTAGGTCATTCAGAGACGTAGGGCTCGGCTGGAGGGGGGGGTGCCCCTTCTGCCCCTTGGCTAACCCAAGTTCTGCCTTCACGTTACTATATTTGGCACCTCTTAACTTGTGAAATCACCTATTGTGTGTAACCCTATTCATTCGTTTATAAAAATACTCCCACTTACTTGGGCCCAGCCTGGCAGCCAATGTCAAGGTGTAAACATTTATATGTAAAATAAAGGCATTCTAGTAACAAATTTTAGATACAATTTGAGCCTTAATTTGTTGAAATGTGTTAACTTGTTGAAATGTGTTAACTTGTTGAAATGTGTTAGGTGTATGTATTGGTACACGGTGAAAACCGGACTAATAAAAAAAAATTGGGGACCAAGTCAGAAGGAAAAGTGTTCGTCTTTAAATATAATTTTTGAGATATGTGATTGATGAAATTACTTATACTGGACAAAATAATTTTCTTTAAGAATATGAATTTATTAAGACAAACAGAGTCAAGACTGGACAGTTCTGTCGAACTACAAGGAAGCTTTTTCCTTTTAAAGTAAATCATTTATCTTCAAATGGACTATAACTTTTTTTTTTGTACCACTTAAATCAGCCAATAGTATAATTGTCTGTTCAACTTTAAGTAATAGCGACATGCGAACGCCTTGATCAGATAGACTGGATGTTTAACTGTAGAGTTTCTCTTTGATTTTTTTTATTTGTTTCAACAGTTGTCTCAAAGCCCAATACGACCTAATCCAGGGAAATCACTCGAAACTTGACTTTCCTAAAAAAAAAAGTCGCTTTCCCGATTCCTCAAAAAGTGCATTATATTGATTACCCGGAATCGGTACCCAGCAAGTTATTCAACCACGCCAGCTCAGCTCCCTTGGGATCTCCACATGGTAAATGGTGCCATAACGAGTTTGATGTCACTGGGACCCTGGTAATAATGATGTTGCTAGAATCTTCGATCTCCCTTTGTCCCCAGCAATCCTCCTTGCACCCAGAGTGGTAATTGTCGTCTTCCAAATGTGCTGATTACACTAAGGCTGGTGACACAAAAGCCTTCAGAATATGTGTTTACTCGAGCTTGGAGAGGGGGGACATAGAGAAAAGGCGATGAAACAATGCACAAGAGTAATCAGGACACAAATTTTTTTTCAGGGTTAATTATCTAATGTTAAAACTTTAAAAGAACTTCCATTTGTGGTCAGTGAACCTCTTCTTTTCAGCACTTGAAATATATCTTCCATCTTCATTTTTTGACATCCCTCCGCCTTCTTCTCCTTTATTCATTCCTCTCTTCATCCTTCTTTTTTTTCCATCCATCCATCCATCCATCCATCCATCCATCCATCCATCCATCCATCCATCCATCCATCCATCCATCCATCCATCCATCCATCTGCCACATCACTCGTCCGTCATTCCATTCTTTGCCTCTCTTAACACACACACACACACACACACACACACACACACACACACACACACACACACAAAATAGTCATTTCCATGCCACCAAGACATCCTGGATCACATAATGACTGTGATCCACAGCTGCAGAAAATCTCGGCGACCACCACTGATTTCCCACAGGCTTCCTGACTACAGTAACCCACCAGTTCCCGTAAAGCACCATAAAAGTTCAGAACCATTACTGCTACCCACCTTCTTATTAACTGTAAAGGGACGGGTAAGCCTCAGAGGACCCAAAGCCTAAGCACAGCAAGCAGTGTTTTAGTATTTCCTAAAAGAGAATGTCTCCATAATATTGCGATAGTCTCCTAAGAGAAATCTTTCATGGAGACTTCAAGTCTAGGTTACTTCGGCAATGGAGTGTGAGATTTTTTTTTTTTAATATCTGGCTGTATAGCAAATGAAAAAAAACCGTGAATTACTTAACAATGCAAATGCATAGTTTGTTGTGGATTTTTTTGACATTGAGGATCCCTTTATAATTCCGCACTAGTCTAACTCAATCCAGTCGTGCAAATCACGGAGACCGGCAACTCTTTTTAAGTCTCATATTATCTGAAATGCTAAGGGTGGCCTGAAGTGATGTATCCCCATGTGACGGAACCAAATGTGAACTTAATTCCCTGTTTTCGCGCAGATCCGGAACCAAATCTCAAACGCACTAATTAATACTGTCTTATGAGAAAATCCATACTTCCAATGACTTCTGAGAGCTTCCTCAGGCTTTGTCTACTTTCGTAGATTTTTGTGATCATCGTGAACGCTATATTTTCTCGCACAATGATATCAAGAAACCATGCGTAGATCTTCTGTGACATACATAAAATACCCTGATACGACGATGTAAATGATACTTCACTCGATCGAGAATCTCTGGTAGACGGATTGAACAAAAGGTACATGTAGTTTCCATGAAGTTCTTTGGTTGCCAGTAGAACACTACAAAACCGCAATACAGTGTTATGCATTCTGGATCACATAATATGGTCCACAGCTATGGAACCTCGAACCTCACTCGCCTATTTACTGTAAAGCTCCGGTTCCTTAGTCTTTCTCCATACTAAAACTACCTCACGGAATCGCATTTCTGAACCGATTCAGTGAAATTCGAATTCCTGAAGTTCCACTGCGCTAAGAAAAGTAGATAGCATTTGTTGTACTCGAGCTATCTAGGTATGAGGATGCCAACAGCACTTGGCATTAAAATATTCAATTTTAAAAAGTCCCTACAAAATCAGAAAACTGGCCATTAGGAGGGGAGAAAAAAAGTTGAAATTGAATTTCAAAGGCTTAGATAGGTGCAAATACACTTTTAGTCTCAGAGATTTAGTCACTAAGTACAAACTTTGTGGTTGTTGCTAAGTGGGTGAGGTTATCCTGTTTACTGAGTGAAAAGGCCTAAAATATTAGGTAGCCTGCTTCATTGCCTAGTTTCTCAAAATCTAATTGGTTTAGAGGCATTTTTCTTTGTGTCAAAATTTGGAGGAAGAGCTAAACAACATGTTTAGAAAGTATTTTGGTATGGGACCCCTGGAAATGTTAATGCGAGGTGTAAAACCTTTTATAGCCAACAGTGAAAAAAAACACTGGCATCTTTATACCTGTAAAGTTATTGTTCTTTGCACAGTTATCATATTATAATGGAGCTTGGGCCCACCGTTGTTCCCGCAAAGGCTTTTTTAATACGCAATGTAGAGGAATGAAACCTGGCACACGTATGTAAAATGTACCAAACATATACGTGGTCTAAACATTTTTTCCGAAAACATATATTTTTCAGAAATTGAGTCATAATTACCATCTATCAATTAATGATTGCGAATACTACATGATAATGTACTTCCGTCAAGTCCGTCATTTCCGTCTCAGACCGGAACTTCCATTCTCAGATCGCACGACATTTGGTGACCGTGACTTGCATTCTCAGATCGCGCGTCATGTGGTGTGGTGAAGCTTTGTTCATTTGTGCGAACCAGGCGAAAGCATTGTTTTAGTTAAGCTCGAAGGAAGTGTTGTAAAGGGTGCTCAAAGGAAAGAAAATGTTCGTCAGCCCCATTTCCTTTCCGTTCGCAGAACGGGTAACCTGCTAGCTCTTATTATCGAGAGCGTCTGCGATGCAGTAGGATATTAATGCACGATTTCGAGCTGAGAATCTGATATACAACACACNCACACAGACACATACAATAGCTTCAGGATTAACTTATTACAATAAACATGTAGATTTCTCGAGTTTATGACGTCTGAGGTTGTGAAGTCCTACACTGTCTAGACCAGTCTCAGTTATTATGCACACAAGGATCTATCGGACATCGCATGCCACAATAACAGCAATCATTACTTTCAGCTCTCTGCTTCGTCATTGCCAGAATAAATAATAATATGACTAGCTGATATGGTTTGTTATATTGGCTGTTCCTGGCTGATGCATGTTGTTACGTTCGGAAGTGAGATTTGATGTCGTAATCTCACTGCTCTTTACATTTGCATTTTGTTTAAAGGAATAAGGGTAGTAATTTGCCTCACAGCCTAAAAGGTTCACATCGTTTTTTATAAAATTTAAATCGTGTATATTTTGCCTTTCTCTTGACAATTTCAGAGAAAACACCGCAGGAATGCTGGGATTGTCACTCTGCACATGCCACCATTACTTGTACTGCATGACGTCAAAACGCGATATGGGCTAGCAAACGATTGGTCCAGACGATTGGCGCATACATCTGCACCAATCATCTGCTATATTTTCTCGCTTTATACATTTCTCGCTCATTTGTACCCACAATACCAGAATGTATCAAAATTATCGTTATTGTTGTTGTTATTGACATATTAAGAACGATCTATAACTCAACCCCTCAGCGATGTCACATTCTCTTACTCTCCCTTTTCAGCACTGTAGCAGGCTGAGCATGGCGTCTGGTATCGCCCCAGCCCGCTAACGAACTTACATCATTCGTCTTGTGGTCTGATCAAATCTGCCGACAGAATCGACTGAAAAATTCATCCGGGTTCTCTGTGTTCTTTATCCTCAGACAAATGGCTCCACGCGTGCAGGATGGGGTTTCTATGTGGAAATTTTGAAAATACTCGCACATCAAAAGGGTTGTGGAATACGCTGTACCTAATATAGCACTTAATAACGTATTTGTACATTATGTGCAAAATGCGTATGTATGTGTGTGTGTATCTATGTGTTTGTGTATATGTGTGTTGGTGGGTGTCTGTGTGTGTGTGTGTGCGCATGCGTGTGCTATCTGGTTCAAACTACGCTTTCAGACCAATGCCAAAGTGAGCAACAGGTCCAATCTGGTCTTGTAGCTTATTTAGCAGCCTTTAGATAGTGGAGCATATAGGCTACCGCTGGTCTGGGAGCACCACTCAACAGCTCCGGTCACACCTGGTTACACAATTTCACTGTGTCATAGCACCACTCGCATTGCCCAAGTCTTGCTTCATCGGTACGAAAATACACGCAACAGCGCCTTTCGGAATTATGAAATCCGCCAAATTCCGGCACTGTAATTGCTCCCTCTAATCTTATCATTACACAGACGTGTTTTATCTTGCGCCATGCATCTATCATAATTTATGTTTACTACGTATGAGACAGGAATGTTTTTTGTTTTTTTAAATAAAATTAGGAACCTTTTAATGCAGCCAGACCCACTTTTATCGAAGTGACTGTATAAAGCCATGAATGTGGATGGAAATGATTTTCTGACGTACTGAAGTCAAGCAAAGCTCTTCCGCCACGTCCTTTGCTTGAGTCGGCGGAGTTTATACGCTGCCTTCCCAGTACCCTGAGAACGAAACTGAAAATTGCCTTGGGGCACCCTGTGATGTTTTGGGACAAAAGGAACGCTGGTAACACTGTGGCGTGATGCAACCGCTCGAACACTCACAACTGTATGCCCTCAGGCAGCACATCTTGCTCGAAGCTTCGCTACAACCATCGAAAACTGTCTACATATGAAATAAAAGCGTCCCAGCTTAGCGGACATGGCAATATTTCCGTCTGGCATTCAACAAAAACACCTCAAAGATGAATAATCATCAAGGTATATTAGGGTACCACAACCCTATGTGATCCACGGAAATTGTAAGCCTGCAAACCGCGAGAAAATCATCCAAAGCTCAATAAGTGGCTTCACGAGGAGCAAAAAGCCTTCGAAGCTGGCGACCGCAAATAGATTGTTATGTAGAATCTCTCAAGTAAATCACTGCATCCAGCCGTCTCTAACAACATATGAAGTAAGACACCATTCTAAGAGGAGGAAGAGGAATTTCTCTAAAATAAATTATGTGTCACTGAGATACACAGGGCCATGGAATTGTCCCTGACGAGCCTGATCTGCGTTGGCCTGAGGAATGAGGATGGGTAGGATCGATATAATGGGATAAAACGATAACTCATAATCGCACTGCTGATGGATTACCTGCTGGACGAAGGTATGTCATACGGAGAGTTAATGGCTTTAATGACGGACATATTCATGTAGTATCGATCGTGTCATCTTAGGTTGTACCCATCTAGTCAACCGTAGGTTCAAATCCTTGGTACCCACTCCACTTTCTCTCTCNACATATTCATGTAGTATCGATCGTGTCATCTTAGGTTGTACCCATCTAGTCAACCGTAGGTTCAAATCCTTGGTACCTACTTCACTTTCTCTCTCTCTCTCTCTCTGTGTGTGTGTGTGTGTGTGTGTGTGTGTGTGTGTGTGTGTGTGTGTGTGTGTTCGTGCGCGCGCGTGCGTGCGAGTGCTCTGCTCTGAATAGGCCTTTTTCTTGTTCACTTCTCGCATGTAGTTCGTTTTCTCTTTTCTTTTATATCATGGACCTGTAGAAAACGGATCAATACCGAGTCTGTTTTGAGTTATAATGACTTAAATCTTCAGCTGGAGAATGAGGGCGGGCAGAGGAAGATGCTGAATTGGTCTCTTTGTTGGGTGGGGGTAATAATAAATATAATAATGATAATAAATAATAATAATAATGGGGATTATAAATATCTTATTTAAGCAATGCACACTCACCGAAATGACCGCATATTACTATTACCCTGAAAGGCTAGATCTCTCAGTAACTTTTTCAGCTCCCAGGAGTACACAACACACTTGCCATTTACAAGTACTGATCACTAGCATTCCGATAATTTCTGTCCGTGCCTATGAGACTATGAGTATTTCATTTAGCGTTTCCTTACTTGACCTGTCTGGAGAATGGTGCTTGGCAAAGGCAGGACAACAAAACACGATGTACGGTTAGTAAACACTATGAGACAATACTACAT
>JAWQUT010000015.1:464502-469502 GCA_033807755.1 Ellobium chinense | reverse complement strand
AAGCACACACACACACAAGTAAACATATAGCGATTAGATAAATATTAGAACAGAGAGAGAGGGAGAAAGAAAGAGAGAGAAAGAGAGAGAGAGAGAGAGAGAGAGAGAGAGAGAGAGAGACAGACAGACAGAGAGACAGAGAGACAGACAGACAACTCCCGTAAAACACTAGACTTGCCCTTATACATGATACACGCATCTGGTCATCTTTTTTTGGTTGTCTCCAATCTCCCGAGCGCCCAAAACGTCTGTCTGTCTGTCTGTCTGTCTGTCTGTCTGTCTGTCTGTCTGTCTGTCTGTCACCACTGACCAGTTGATATGTGAGTTTTCGTGGAAATCGGCCGGATCCATTCCTCTGTGCCTGTGGGAAGTGCCATTGTTTCTCTCGTCACCCCTGTGACGTGAGAAAAGGGTATTTCATCATATTTTAAAAATGTATATTGTGGTTGTTGCTGCTAGCGTTTACTATTGTTGTTGTTGTTATTTGTGCTGTTGTTATTGTTGCTGGTGTTTCAGGTGTCTTACTGATGTATGGTTAGTGTTACTGTATAGACTAGATCTACTCTGTAATGTCTGCTATTGGAAAAGGCTTGTGTAGAGAAATTTTGTCTCTTTTGTCTAATTTTGTCATTTAAAATGCTCTTCAATCGCTTGAAACTGCTGGCGTTTATGACGTTTTGATAATTGTAATGGCAATGGAGTAGGACAGGTGATAAAGAATTCATCATTTCAAGTGTGTTACTATTGATTCTGCTACTGCAAGCATCTCATCTACAGCATCAACAAAACAATGCTTGTAAAGACAAGGCTGAGACTGTCAAGTCAACAGCCGTACCCCAACAACAACAACAACAACATCAACAACAACAACAACAACAACAACAACAACAACAACAACATCGCCAACAAAAACAACAGTAACAACAACAACAGCAAGAACAATAACAAGATTTTTTTGGGGGGCAAAAATAACAACAGCAACAGCAAAGCTAATAACAGTAACAACAGCCATTGCAACAGCAACAGCAGCAGCAGCTACAAACAACAAGAACAGAGCAGCAGCAACATCATCATTATCATCATCAACAACAACAATAACAACAACAACAACAACAACACAACAATGACAACTTACGTAAGGTAAGATTCATCGAACCAAACCCTGACAACATAGAGCACGCAGGTGAGTAACTTGATCACCAAATTAAAGATCCGAATTCGTAAACCTGTTGGGAACAAACAGAAATCACATTACGTCTTTGCCATTTTGGCCCTTTACTAAATAACAGAGGATAGCCTCTTGAAACAATCTTGACATTTATTAATAAATAAGTATCACTTGTGATAGGTATACTGACTTAAGCCTGCTGAAAAATAACGATTTCGTAGACTATTACACACACCCTCTCTCTTAACAGTATTAGGGGAATATAATTATATTATATAACTATTATATTCCCACTCTTAATTTAAACGTATAAAAAGCCAAGATAGTAACATTAAAGCAAAGTAATGACATTTCATATTTTTGGTTGTTCTGAAAGAATTTCAAGCCACTGAAGTTTTTTTTTTATGTCCCAGCTTCGTCGACGATGGCAGCTTAATTAAATTAAAGGAAGCACGCGTGAACACTGCGTGTAAAGATATGAGAGAGAAAGAAAGAGAGAGAGAGAGAGAGAGAGAGAGAGAGAGAGAGAGAGAGAGCAAAAGTAAGAGACAAAGGAAGAGCGTGAAAGAAAGATGGAAGTATGAGCAAGTGAGCGAATGATGGAAGAGTGGTTCAGATGAGTAAATTACTTGTTCAGAACATAGTTTTTGTATTGCTCATTTACAACTGGATGTTATCTGAGCTTGATAAAGTTTTTGTTATTGTCACTAGCAAGTTTTCTTTGGTTAAAATTTCTGGAAAATGCAGTAATTTATGATGCAAAGATAATGGTCTATAAAGGTGTAAAAACAGTTAAAATACTTACTGGAACGTTGATTCTTGATAAAATATAACTGTAGTCTCTCTTTGATGGATTTCTCATTCGTGAAAAATTCCACGTGCACTCTGAAAGTATAGAGAACAAACAACAATAAAGAGATTAATATTGCAAGGCTCTGTAGTATTGACATAAACAGCAGTTTATTCATTTGCGTTGCCACAGCAATGAAAGGCCATGCATCACATATGTATGTATTGCGTTAATCATTTTCTTTTGTTGCATCTTTCGGCTTTCTTTGGATATCTGTATTTTTCCTCGTGTTTACTATCTTGCCTATCCATTCTTGTATGTAATTTGCTAATAGCATGATATAATAAAATAATAATAATAATGAAATAACAGAAGCGAGAGAGGGGGATATGAGGACAACGAATTTGTTTGATTAGTATGCTTATATATCGTTATAAATGTTTTGTGATTGAAACTTCAACTTGAATTTGAATTTGCCACTATAGTTAGGGACAGACTGTTAATATTGATGGAATACTGACAGTTTAAAAGTGAATATATCGCGTGGTCCTATTGTTCCGTTGCACTTAGATATTTAAAAATTGCAGAAGTAAAAGACAATGTCTAGCTGCTAATGTGTGCCAAATTTAAAGGTAATAAAGTTTCAATAACTGAAGTTATCGAACTTCGAAACTGAATAAATTAATTTTTTTCCTGGGATAGAGGGTGGGGGCTATGGTCGGGCACTCCATATGAGGCAGAGACTTAAGAATTTGGGTTCCAAGGGACTGATCCATAATTTGGAACTTGGGAAAGGTTAATTACACTGCTCTGTGTATGAGTACCAGTAGCTTTGTGNCATTTTTTTTTGGGGGGGGGGGGGGGGGGGGTTGGTTGGTACATTGTAGACATTGTTGTCAAGGGCCATTACTTTCTTTGACCATGCTTGCATAATGTGACTGATTTATCGGTTAATCGGTGAATGATTGGTTGATGGATTTCTTGACTGACATGCTGATTCATTCAGTGATTGGCAGGAATGCTGAGAGACTCTGCCAATCGAATGATCGATTCCTTGGAAGCTACTGAAATTGTTTGCTTCGCCACAAGAAATGTTAGCTGTCTGATCTTAACACGTACATACGAACACAGTGAAAGAGTTTTTGTACGGTGATGAAGGAGTAGAATACGATAGAATCGGTGAGTTTTTGTACGGTGATGAAGGAGTAGAATACGATAGAATCGGTGAGAAAGAGGAGAACAAAGTCAGAGAGAGACAGAGAGAGAGAGAGAGAGAGAGAGAGAGAGAGAGAGAGAGAGAGAGGCCGCACGTGTTACAGGAGTGCCCAGAGGCAGCTTTGAGATTCGTCCTGGTGTACAGAGAGGACCGCGTATCAGCGCCACTTCATTTTTGGTCGTGCTGTACAGCGCTTTGCCGTTCCAAGTTTTTGCGGTAAAATGTAAACGTAGCGATTCAGCAAAGGGTCGACAGAGGAGCATTGTCTGACATCATTATGTCCAGAAAACATTTCCATCTATTTTTAACGACATTGAACCATCACTTAGATCAAAAGTGTGCGTATGGCCGCATTAAAATGCTCCTAAATTATAAAAGATAGTCGGGCCATCAAACAAGTGAGCTTAAAATAAAGGCAATAAAGTGCACAAGATAAAATACACCTGAAATGACCAAAGGGAATATTTCCAGTGTTGTTGTTTTGGGGGAATTCATTTGTCCGATCGGCGCTGTTACACGTATTTCCATTTCGATGGAGCATGCCTTGGGCAATTGTGGGTCAACGACACTGTGACATGGTGAAATTGTGCAACCAGGTATTGCACGGTGGTCCCAGAAAGCGAAAGAGAGAGAGAGAGAGAGAGAGAGAGAGAGAGAGAAAAGCGAGAGAGAAAAGAGATAGAAAAGAGAGAAAAGAGAGAGGAAGGAGAGAGAGAGAGAGAGAGAGAGAGAGAGAGAGAGAGAGAGAGAGAGAGTAGACAAAGAATCTATCGATTATCATCTATTTACTCCTGTACCAAGACTGGCTTCACACTGAAAGAAAATGGAAAGAGGTCGATCCAAGTGGGGCTTATGCATGTCCTTTGATTACAAACTACACGCATTATGGGACTCAAAGGAAACAATGTTATTGCCTCTCATTCTCTCTTCCCTATCCTCTGCAAAACTACACTCCCTCCCCCCCCCCCCNCCCCAACACCGAAAAAGAATCTCATTGTGCAAATTCCCATTTTTTGCAATGCTTTGCATGTCAACTTTGTTGTTGTTCACACAACTTGCTTTGTGCTTTGAATTTCGTCATTTTTTTTCTTTTCTCTAGAAGGGAGGTAGGAGGGCAGCCCCCCTCCCCAACACACACGCACGTGCGCTAGAGGAGGGACGGGATGAGATTAAGAGAGAGAGAGAGAGAGAGAGAGAGAGAGAGAGAGAGAGAGAGAGAGAAAGAGAACTGCTGCTGCTTAAATGCAGAAAAATTCAGCATTGTATCTTAGTAATATCAAACATAATATCAAACATTTGTTTACAAAGATGTTTGATATTACTAAGACACAATACTGGAGTTTGTTTTGATCAAAGTTTTGTTTTTTTGAATTTATTTTGATCAAAGAGGCAAAGAGCAAATTATCGACAGCATCTTTTACATTATAAGCTGTGACAAGAAAAGTGGTTATGAGGGTAGTGTTTTCTCACTCTGCCCTGTATAATGGAAAGGGGTACTGAGATATAATCTCTTGCGAGTGATCGAGTGGGGTAAAAAGCACGAGGAAGTGGTCACGGCCCTGCACTTCTTTTCTTGATGTGAGGCTACAGACCCCAAGGGCAATGTTTCATGTGCAGGCATTTATGAAGAAAAAGGACAACATAACCAATTCTATAGCCAATATTGCACGTCCCATAAAAAATGGAAACACAAAGAGCATGAAACAGATGGAAAACAAGAACTCATTAAAGCACATTATCAAGAAAGGGAGAGAAAGAGAGAGAGAGAGAGAGCGAGAGAGACAGAGAGAGAGAGAGAGAGAGAGAGAAATAGAGAGAGAGAGAGA